>JAGFZM010000285.1:662703-736455 GCA_017657215.1 Limnothrissa miodon | reverse complement strand
GAGCGCAGTGCAATAGCTGCATCAGCAAGAGCCCCTCATCACCGCAGAGCCAAGAGAATCCACATACAGCAACTTCAGTCCCCAGAATCCTACCTCATCAGCCACCCTTCTTTCGGATAAACTTTATGCTAATGTACGTGGTGTGTGTGTGTGGGATTGTGTGTGTGTGGGAGACAGGCAAAGAGGAAGTGTGTGTGTATGTATGTGTGTGTGTGTGTGTGTGTTAGTATGCCTGAGTATGATCCTAGACTGGGTGCTGACTGCATGCCTACTCCATATGGATTACCAAAGGTGAGACAGCAGAACCCATTAATTATCAATATTGGCCACCTGGCTACCTGCACGTTCTCAATCTGCTCGGAGCGTGTCTGCATTGCTGTTTATTGGATGGGGGTGTGAGGGGTAAAGCAGAGGCACAGGCAGCGAGGGCTGCCTTGCATAATGTAGCCCTTGGCACGGTGCCAGCTTGCATAATAAACAGCAAAAACGGTTGGGCCAGATGATGAGCGACACCGCGGCTAAATTAGGAGGGACAGGATCGTTCCTGCCCCCGGGGCCAAAGCCCTCCTCTCAATTTCAGCTGGACGAAGAGGGGAGGGGAGAGGAGAGAGAGAGAGAGAGAGGGAGGGGGGAGAGAGGGGGCAGTCCCAGGCTGACCGAATAACAAGGGCTGAGAGCCAGAGTCCAGTAACCTCACCACCCCCCATCAACCCCCACTCTATCCCATATAAGTGACGAGCAGTAGAGCCATGTTTCCCTATTTGCCTCCGCTCATTACTCGTTAATGATTTCATGAGTCTGTTCGCGGGCCGCTGAATATCAAGTGGTTGAGCGGCATATTTGCATGCTGCCAAGTGTCCGAGTCCTTAACCTCATAGACACGGCTGCTGTCCGTGGGTTCTTAGCAGGCAGGTGCCGCATCTCAACATTGTGAACAGAAACATAAGGAGACCCCAATCTTCCCCATTAGGCCATTGTTGATGGATGTGGTGGAATGCTGAGGAAGAGTCCACCTAACCCTGTCCAGACAGGGGTGGCGTAGCGTAGTGCAGAGACTGTGCAGAGGCTGAGGGCTAGTGTCACTTGTCTGCCGCTGTGCTGTGCTGCTATGGAGCGCCGCACCTAGAGTGTTCTAGGCCAGCCAGTGAGACGCTCCGAAGCTAAATTATTTACCGCACTCTTTCAGGGCCGTCGACTTACACGGGCACACACTTGCGTACACGCTTTCTTTCTCCCTCACACACACACACACACACACACACTAAGAGTTTTGAGGGAGGAGGGGGTGGATGCATAATCTAAAAACGTCATGACAATGATGATACACATGCACAAAGTATAATAATAAATAAAATACTGAGCAGGCTCTTGAACAGACAGAGAGAAAGAGACAGATCAGAGATTTTCAGGAAAGAGAAACTGGCAGAAGCTTCTCTGGCTCCATCAAGCACTCTCTGACAGTGACACACTACAGTCAAGTCCACATCACAGCCTGCTCCCAAGATGTTTACAGACCCATGACCACATCACTGCACAAAATCACAGCCCTTCTACTTTCCTTCCACTGACAGGTCCCCTTCATCAGGTATCATGAAATAACACTGCGGGTGTTTGCCCAGAGCTGTGGTGACAGCATGACACGAGCTATCCTGATGCATATGCGCATGCATTCACACACGTGTACACACACACACACACACCCCAAGCTAGCGCACACTCACACGCTTTTACACTTACACATTCTAATGGTGCCACAGTGACGATGATGCATGATTCATGAGTTACGAGGCGAGCTTGGAGTCCAGCCATCGCTGGACACCTGAGAACATGCAGTGGTCAGAGTTGGCAGTAATTACTCTGCGTTTCTCCGGCAGATGGAAAAAGCCTGTGCATCTCCCCTTACACCGCAATAACCCAATGAAAAAAAAATTGAAAATATACAGCACACTTTAAAATAGACACTGAACGCTTGGGCTCAAGATTGGATAACAACCAAAAGGCATAGACTACATAGTATAGCAGAGAATAAGACCAAGGAAAGTGCCTAAAATGATCAGAACCCTTTAATGCTGTTGCAAGACAGCATGGAGCTGGCCTAATTTCAGGCACAATGTCTGAGAACCCCAGGTTTTAGGACAGTTAACAAAACAGGAGTACAAAGGTTCACCTCTCTCATGGGGCTTAGGATTCAATAACGGGAGAAAATGGAAAAGTGAACAAAACCTCCTTCACAGGCAGTGAACGTGGGAACATAATCACAGATAAAACTGTTGCACCTATTGACAGTAGGCTTCCAGACCAGGTACGACTGTGCAATAAAGCGGAGGGGAAATATTATCTGAGCTCAGAGCTGCTGGGATTTTTTGGTGTGGTATTGGGAGACCAGAATTGGATAGTGCAACCTCAAGCTTTTTCCAGGTTTCATGAAAACACACACACAAACAGGTGTTATTCCATGCCGTTTTCTGCACGTGTTAATCCCAACCTCGGCAGGGGAAGAATCAAGGTCACAGAGTTAAGATAACAGAGTTCCTCTGAGCTCTCTGCGCTACGCTTTTCCGGGGCGAGAAGAGCCACAAGCGTCCCTGCAGTTAACGAGGCCAATTGAAGCAATTTTCTCCACTTTGTCCCTGACTCGCTCGGGGGCCATGTGTCTGAGACTAGTGCCATGACAACGGCCGCACGTGTGCTCAGGCATCTGAATGGGGAAGGATTAATACCAGCAGCACTTCCCCGCCACCAACGACTCCTTCCTTCTTCCTTCACTGAGCCTATGTGAGCAGAACTAAAGTCAAGCTGTACAACAGGGGTTTCAAAACCGACTGGTCAGCTCTTCTACATTTCATCCAAGAGTAGATCTGACCCCTGGATCATAGTCCGATGACCTTTATAACAACAGACTATATACAACATATCAACATTCTAATTTTGCACAGATACAACTGCACTGAAAACTGTGCAGTGTTCAGCAATAAGTTCAACATAAACTCTACTACATAAACTTAACTATTAATAATGTACAAAAAAGCAGAGTTATAGATGTATATTTTACTACATGTTTTTAAAATAGTATAGTATATAACAAATAAATCCTTGAATTAGTTGAGACACATGGACAAAAGGCCCATGTCACACGCAGAAATGAAGCATCACCAGCATCAGTGGTCTGGTCTGTACTTTGAATGGAAAGAATAGAGAGAAAACATTAGAGGACAAAGCAAATCAACTGCATTTAAGGGATCAAGCCTGAGGTATGAAACGAGAATAGGAGTGAAAAAAGCCACATGCCAGCTTATAGGGCAATAGCTGCTCCACACCATCATTAATAAAAAGTTGCACGGATCATTAGCTCTTAATTTATTAGTGAAATAAAGCATCCCCATGGGCATGATCGTGTTATGGCCCATGTGATGCAGTGAAACACTATTTCAGTAAATGAGCGACAATAAAACTGGGTGACAAAGCGCTGAGCATATTATGGCCTGCTGATGGGAATGTAGATTAGCGTCTTCCGGCTTCACCACAATTAAGAAAAATCATTTGGCTTTTTGTGTTCAAAATAGAATGGTAACTACATTTTAAAGCATCCATTAAACAAAATAATCTGTATTGATTCCTTATGTGAGCCCACTGAAGAAGCACTTAGCAACCTTGGTTCTTAGGTTCACATTGTTGTTGTATTATGCACCCAAAACTGTAGGGGGAGCTGCATAAATAAAGAACCCAAGACCCCAATGTACTGCTGAAAACCATTTTTTAAATATTTACAAAAGGCCACTTTAGTTGGGGAAGTCACTGCATTTGTCATAACATCTACCAAAAAATTCAAAGGGTTTAATGACAATGCAAATGCTGCATAGGGGTCTCTTTAAAAGTAAGTTATGGTGTTAACTTCTTATAACAGGCTGACACCTCACAGGTGAGTATGAGAGTTCTGTGGAGAAGTTTTGTCACCTAGGCAACGCAGCTGGTTCGAACCAGGTGCGAGCTGACCTCTCTCATTAGCCCGGTTGGTCACGCTCTGCCCGTTGCATTAATTTTTTACCTGGGCTCTCCTTCGCTCACTCGCCTTATGAGCTGAGCTCCTTCACACAATATGTCTTAGGCAATGCGTTTGTTTTATTCATGATGTCCAATGCCAAGGAATCCTGACAGTTCTTTATTCATCTGAAACAGCTACACTTTTTGTCTAGCATCTTGAAAAGGAATTGCTGCATGGAACAGAGACCTCAACATGAGAAATTGGATTAATGGGAAACATAAATGGATTTAAAAAAGCATTCGAGCACATTTGACTACAAACGGTTCAAGACACAGACTCCCTCTTCAATTAGGAGAGGATCAACATTCTGCAGACAAAGACAGGTCTTTAATGTTTTCTTAGGGTAAACCTCAGTGTTCTTTGACACAATTAAAATTGTACTACATTAAAGACCCTCTGCACCTTTTTGGTCCATAAACTCACATATACTCACTTTGACTCATATCACTTTATCCTTTATTTTCTCTGCATTGCTAACCCAAGGGACTTTCAGGACAACCCCTCACACACACATACTCTCTCATTTTCCATTTTTCAGCTTCAGTGGGTACACAAAGTCTGAGATATTTCTGCACAGATAGACAGGGTTCCCACACCTTGGTTAACATCAAATTCAAGGACTTTTCAAGGACTTTCCATGACCAATTTTCTCAAATTCAAGGACCTTACAGGGCGGCATTACCTGCTGCTACCGCTGAATTAGCCTGGCGCAGTCTGGCCAAGCTACCGTACTACCCGCCTTCTGATAGGCGGGCTTAACCTGCATCTATCAGATGCCTCATTGGCGCTGGGGGGAAAGCTTGTTCCTCATTGGTTCCTACTTTTTTGGCAACAGAAATGCTCTATAACGGCAGCTTGGCCAGACTGACTGCTAGCGAAATTGAATGTAGCGTCACAGGCAGTATGGGCAGGCCCAGGCTACTGCTGAATATGTTATCAATTAACAATTATAATAATATTTATAGCTTACAATCATAACCACAATACATGCTTTGTCATGCATTTAGTTCTTTATCATTTCATAAAATATTTGCATGGAGGAGTCTAAGTTGTGCTATATATATGGAACCGGGGTACCCCAATTTTTTTTTTTTTAATTAGATGGTTCCTGCATTCAATAATAATATAGACAGTTCACTTTTATTCTGAAGAAGACTAAAGTTCTTCAATATTGAGCACGCATTATTTAGTCACACTTGTTTTTGCACTCACTTTAGTCAAACTTATCTTAATCTCTTAATGGACATTAGGCTGTCGTAGAAAGTAGGCTACACCACACTGGTGGTGGCAAGATAATGACACATGTAAAATGCATGCAAAACCACCAAAAATATTCAAGGACTTTCAAGGACAGTGTCTTTTTATGCCTGTTTTCAAAAACTTTCCAGGGCCTTGAACTTATTTTTTCAAAATCACAAACTTTCAAGGATTTCAAGGACCCGTGGGAACCCTGGATAGAACAATTCACACACACACACACACCATACCCACACCGCATGTATATACTCAGGCTAAGAAAAAGATCATGCCATCCCCTGCTCTCCAACTAAAAAAAGAAGGGTAAAGGACAGGTAACACTGGTTCAACCCACCATCTCTCACAGGGAAAGAAGAAAAAGGAGACCCCCTTTCCTCCACCACTGCAAACACAGTTAAAAACCTAGCTCTATTTATCATAACACTATACCGAGCCTTGATTAGAAAATGGACAATGTGCACATTGTGTGTGGAGGGCTTAATCGTATCAAATTCAATTGGCTTTCATTAATGGACCATGCCTTGCCTTGCCTTTCGGCAGGCCGCTTTTAAAACACTCCTTGACCTTGTTCTGCAAGCACAGAAGCCTCTCTCAGTACATCTAATCACATTGGTTAAACTTGAAGCAATAGTAAGGGGACTTTCCCGACATGGATAAACACAAATTGCAAACAGCCAAGATTCAAACATGAGATATGTGTGCATGCACATACACATACACACACTCAAAGCACTTCCATTACCTGCAGACATGCTTTGACTTGTAAGGAAAATTCCTTTCTCCTCTGTCAGCAAGTCACCAGTTTGCATTGACACTAGTGGCACTGACTAGTGCCATTCTGAATGCAAGGTCTGTAATGTCACTAAATCTAATGGTGGCCAATGCCTCAAAGCAACTCAATCATAATTTCAACAAATCAACATGTCACTTCAGATTATAGTATAAAGCAATCTTTGACCTAAATATAATTATTATTGCAACATCTTTGGCCTAAATATCATATATTTACTATTACAACAAAGCACAATGCGACTGCAGGTGCAGTTGGGGAATTTCTGTATTATGTTTAGTGTTAAATAAAACAAACTTCTTTTCAAATGGTGCATACCTGTGCAAATGGTGCATGAGTTTTCTTCCGCCAAACGTTTGAAATATATAAGGACTTTTTCAATGAATATTTAAAATCCTAAAGAATGATGAGATGGATGGATGAACAAAACCAAGCTGGGCCTTCTTTGGAGATGAGTTGGCAAGACACTATCAAAAACGGAGCCTCAGATCCGGTCTCAACTTTCAGCGTTTGATTGAGTCCACCTTTAGACCGAAGGAAAAGAGGTCCCCGTGGCCCTAGGGGTTTATGTTAAATCATTAGCCAGACTGAATTAATCAAACCCAGCAAGCTCTTCCTTCTATGTGCACACACTCCCTCTTCTTCTGTCCCTCCCACCATCGAGCCTTCATTAGCATCTGTAGCAGACAAACTCTATAGCAGAGCAACAATGCAGCCGCAAGCTATGTGCATGCAAGCTACGACATCAAGGAGAGAACTGGAGATGTAGGCTACATCCAGGAGATTGAGGATGAGATTAGGGGATTGAATGAGTGAGTCGCAGTGAGATTACGGTGATGATGGAGATGAACGTGTGAACATTAGTAGAAAGATGATAAATTGCTGACAAATAAATACTGTACCAAATGCACTTTATAAGACTGCCATGAGATTGATAAAGTGGTTTAGTGCGTACATCTCTAAATTACAAAATAGGCTATTATGGAGAGTACTGAAAAGGAAAACGTGTGCCGTGTATGTGGTTCAGAAAATGACAAAACTAGTATTAACACATGGTCTTACAAATACACTGGATCGTGATATAGCCTAGCTTACCCAACACAAAAGTTGTGGGAGGGAAACGTACGTGCGCGTAAAAAATAATTTGCATCCAAGAAAAAAATTAGTAATAAATTGGCCGAGAAGAAACATCTCTGAACTACTGTAAAGAAGTAATAAAAAACGCCATTTAAAAACGGATAGGCTGTTATTGAACTCCAAAGGTGTTCCTACCATTACTGTATCCCTGTTATGAAAAATGATTGGCATTACAGAGCTGACAGTTGTCTCACTTGTTAGGCGGATAATGTTATGATCTCCTCGCGCGGAGGTAGGTTAGGTCTGTGTCAGCATATCGTCTAATGGAATCTCTCTCATCTTTTTTCAAGCTGAGCTTTTTACACCTTCATTTCACCTCGTGCCATGCCACTGTTTGAAGGTTAGGTCGTAGGAGATATCGAAATTAACACTTTCAAAATGGTTACAGTATGCATAGCATTTTCAAGCATGTCAACTTTTGGATGTAAAAAACAAAACAAACTTCAGGAGGTGCACAAACTTTAGCAAACCAAAAACCTAAAGGATTTTTATTAACGAAATGTGTACAGGTCTGCTGTCGACTATGCATATAACAGATCGAGGGGCGCTATCGGCAGACGTGTGTAAATCTCAAGAGCCAGACTACGCATTACCATGAACTCTCGTCTACTGCTACCTTTATAGACTTGACACCAGAGTGGTCTTTCTAAGAAAAACAATCAAAAACACTGGAATGATATGTTAAGACCGTACCGAGGACCAACATGTGGCCTAAAAATCATTGTTTGGCCCAAAACCACTTCATTTCTGTTATTGTTTATTTTCCTTTTTCTTGACGCTGTATGCATTCGTGTTTAGAAATGGAAACTAGAAACCCATTTTCTTCGCTTAACACACAAATCTTAAATAGAATATATTGTTTATTGTAATAAAGTAACAGTGCAATGGCCTTCTGGTTATAAGAGTTATCGGGTACACCGCAGAGTCTTCTGTGGCGGATTTTAAAACACTTCGCCAGCACGACAAAGGTAGACTCAGACACCGTGCGAGTCAATGCCTTAATTCAGTGATTATTTCAGCAGTCAGCGCAAATCAAGGTAGACTCCTAACAGACAATATCCCTTTCTAACAATCCAATCCAATAATTTTCTTCGTGGGAAAAAAAATACATTACACTATCGCTAGAAATAAACCTAATGGATTTATTACCATGCCCCCGCCCCGTACCCCCGTGGTGAGGATATCTTACCTTTGGAATTGCTGAATGCGGTGTACCAGGACAGCGATATAAGTCCGCATAGTCCAAACAATAAGACCGTTAGGAAGGTGCCATTTCTGAGCCTCATCTCCGGATCACCGGGATCATGTCCGAGCCGAACGCGGGGCTGGTGGCTGTTACGCGGCGGCCGTTTTATGGTGCGACCAGGAGCGAGTACTTCACGCCAGGCGCAGGAAAGGCAGGAGCGCTGTGTTTGTTATTGCACGGAGATAGCGGCTCTCATTCGCGCACAGGCTGTGAGGAGGAGGTAAGTGGGGGTAACCAGAGAAGCAGGGGAGGGGGGATGCTTTTTCCCTTCTCCTGGGGTAGTCAACGAGTGAGGAACTGCTTAAAGAGAGAGGCATGAATTAAGCGTGCGAGTGGGCGGTAGAATTGTGAGCCAGTAGCATTTAGAGATCATTTTTATATTTCGCTCACCCAACGGGTTGTCTGGTTGAGCAGCGGTCTATAGATGCTCCTCCATCCGGTCGGAAGCGAAGCGAAGCAAAGCACATGCCTGTCTCATCTCGGCATTCGCGTCATGAAAATCAGTATAGCCCTCCAATTCTAAGCTTCCTCCCAAAGTTTGGCAGACATGTCCAAGATATGGGACAAGCATACAAACCACTATACTTTGTCAGGAAGGTTGCTTGACATCATGTATCATAGACTCTACACACATCACACTGTCCAGAAAAATAAAACATTTCCAACATTCTAAACTGGCATTCATTTACAGAAGCCCTTTCAGAGTGTCACTCACTGCAAGACTAGCACCAGCTGAGGGCCACATCTGCTAAGCTTCATATGTCACAAACATACAGGTGGTATCCATCATGGGTTTCTCATAGATAGTAGGCTACATTAAAACTGCCCAGGTTCCCTTCATCAATCATCTGCTGTCAGTTTGGTCTCTCCAGAATCATATCTCTCAGCTTCAAATTAAACTTCTAGGTTTCCATCCAACTGACAACAGAGGTTCAAGATCGATTTGCCTTTGCTCTTACATCCCACACTTACAGTATATCCTGGATGCCATCCACAACAAGCTCCTCAAAACACCACCACTTACCAAGGCTAACATTTTCTAAACAATGCCTCTTCATCTTATTTTCTATAGTCACTATACAGTGTGACACACAATGTGACAAAGCAAGATTTTTTTTCATAGGTTGTTTTCTCTACTGCCTAATTCAGCTGCTCCCTCTTGTTCTGTGGCCATTTGATATTGGTAAGCCAACCCTATAAAAGCCCACGTTTATTTCAGACTAATAAGTCCCACTGTGGTGCATTTTACCTGTAGGTCATTGTCATATATTTTCTGTTCATGATTTTCTGTCATATACTTTCTGTTCATGAGTTTAGTGATTACAAGTTTACCTATTTTTTATGAGGCATCTATGCCTATCGGTTAGGGCCCTGAGGCTTGTAACCAAAGGGTTGCTGGTTGAATCCCGGACCAGTAGACCACAGCTGAGGTGATTGATTCCTTATTGCTCCGTGGCACCTATGTTGCAGGCAGCCAACTATGCTATGATTAATATGTTCAGTGTGTGTTCACTATGTGCTAAGTGTATTCCACAAAGCTATGATTGGGTTAAATACAGAAGACCAAATTTCCCTAAAGATATCAAATGAGTTAATATCTGATAGTTATATCTCCATATGTCACTAAAGCCACAGTAATGTTAAGAGTGCAGACAAATAAATACATGCACAGAGTCTGCCATCTAGTGGTTGAATTCTTTTCTCACTGCTAAATGATCAAGGGGAATGAGTTTATCCTGGTACAGGGGTGCCACCAGGGGAGGAATGGTTGACTCTAAGGGCCTGGCACTGTTAGGGGGCCCTAAAGAACACTTTAATATTATACATTTCTTGTGGGCCCAAGAATATTTTGTGTCATAGGGGCCAAAACATCTAGTGGTCCTGGTATGGAATGTACAACTTGTATAATAAGAATATATAATAAGAATGGGAGCTTAATTGACACAGGATTTAAATGTTGACTACAGGCGTGTGAGTGTGTGTGGACTGGAGGGCAAGAAAGAGTGGTAGGCTACAAGATGATGCCAGATTTATTTGCTGCATACTGTCTTTAGTAATGTTACTTGTACCTATTTATTTGTCAAGTCAACTGTAATGAACTTTTAACTCAAATAACCTATTTAGAAAGGTTCAGCTAAATGAACTGTAAAACAACACAAACAAAAACATCACACTCTGGCTGTAACTTATATTTTAAGCCCATTGTGTATATTAATTATGATTTCAAATTTGCATTATTTACTTAATGTATTTATTTACTGTTTGTGTACAATCACACTTATTCACTATAAAGAGTGGCAGATGAATCCAAACACAGGCGATGAGAAAAAAATGACGTCCTCACATTAGTGATTCTTAGGTATCAGGAAACACTACTATTAGTTTAATTCGTTTAAGCCTCTTCTCCATTCAAACATTATATGGGTCAAAATTAAGAAATTGCGCAGTCATTCGTGGCTCGCCATTACTTAAACGATATGTTGATTTTAGAGGGGAAAGTAGGCTTGGTTGATCTCATTCCGTCACCGTCACCTGATTATGACTCATGTTCATCATGTGGTCTTTGTTTTGTATAACTTCGTGAAAATTCTCGAAGGGTCTCGAATTTTCTAGATTGTATTACTTTGCCAAAAATAGGGAGTAACTTTATCGTATTAACTCAAGATTAAAACAAAGTTATGCTAAATTAAGACAGTTCTATTTGGCGTGGGTACGCTTATACAAAGCCTATTTGTCTTATTTAAAAGCCTATTCGTGTTGAAATGCCTGGGCACACAGGTGGAAAACCCGATGCCACCAAACCTTTAATAATTACGCATGTAGAATACTTAAACGGAGATAGAGAGGTGGTCAAGTTGGGGCAATAAGTTATTTATGGGAGGCTAATGTAATACACATTTCTCTCTGAATAATACTCACAAAACGAAATGTATGTGATACCATAGTCGACTGAAAAAAACGACGTGAAAACGCGTGACTCGAAAATGTATTATTAATAGTGGAAGTTATTCATATCAGTTTGAACACAGAATGTTTAGATTCACAGACACTGCATGGGATGGGCTAGTGCGCGCGGCTCACTAGTTACTGCAGCAATAGTGCGCAAGCATGTTCTTACTAAACATAAATAGCAGGCTTGGGCAGAGTGATAAATGTGGCCACATTTTAGGCCTACGCCAAAAAATCCAGCATGGAACCTGAAAAATGGAACTTGAAAGGGGGAAATCCCGACCGCATAAAATGCTGTGTCACTCCTCTACTGTCCACAATCTCATGATGCCCCGCCTCTATGTTTACAGTTGCCTGGTACCTCTTGGCATCGAGTGTGCGGAATACTGTACAATACCACTTTGTTAGGCGTGTCCTCTCAAACAACGGACTTCCCCCTAAGTCAGAAGAGGACTCTGAAGTAGGAGTGGCGATCCGTATATAAATACTGTCTGACGCTTAGGTGTCCATCCCGGATAACGAATCCAAGCTAGACAACCCACCGTGCCGCTTTCGGAGATACCTTGTGCCAGACTGCGCCAAACCAGATTCCAACAAACAACTCAGTTAGGCTACTAAAACCCGACCATGTCGATGACCGTGAAAGCCTACTTGTTGGGCAAAGAGGACTGTCATAAGGAAATTCGACGCTTTGCCATTGACGAGGACGTCTCTACAAGTTTTGAGTACTTGAAAGGCAAGATTGTGGATGTTTTCAGCAATCTCCGCAATGCTTCCTTTCAAATGTTCTACAGAGGTAAGCTATTGCTGTATTGCAATCACTGCTTTAAAGCATGGACGTACAAGCGCCAAGACTACTAGGCACAGTAACGAATATTAAATATCATTATAAGTTAATGTGTGGATTCGCGATTTGGATAGTATTTGTTTTCCATACTTATTACATAAGCTAGACAGCTAAACAGTTGTCGTAGTCAACCCATGCTGTCAGATAACATTCGACCCAGGTTACAAGAAGCCAGTCTGTCACGGGATATGATGACGCAGTGAAATAAAATGTTAACGGTATGCCATCTACAATGTTAAATAAGTTGAAATTGACTGTGGTCTGGATACTGCGGCTTCTTATATAACATTGAGACGGTTCATACGATCGTTTGTCAAAGAACACAAGTTTTCTTTGTCGTGAGAAGTTCTTGTTTACATTTTGAGTCAGTGATCTCTGCCCGAGTGGGCGCATGAGTTGCGGAAGTGTGATCTAGTGTTAATTACTGCCGCTGTCGTCATCAGTTCAGGATGAACTAGCAGCGAGAAGCTAGATTTAAAAGCTTAGTACTACCTCATGCTTTAAAAGAAAGCATTGTTTGCGACGAGCGTTATGTACCTACGCGCACTCGCAAAGCAAATAGCCTAAAAATGCGATCGCCTACTAGAATGTTGTGTCTACTGGTAGGAGCAGTATTAAAGAAAAATATAAACAACGCGGATTAAAATATGCAATAGATAACATTCAGCTAGGGCTCTGAATGTGAAATGCCCAGCATGCATATAATAAGGTTATGACAATCAAAGCGGATATCGCTGCTCAGTACATTAATGTTTCATTCGGTTACCAGATGAGGACGGCGACATGATTTCCTTCTCCTCTGATGATGAACTCCTCATGGGCCTGTCAGGAGTGAAGGATGGCACGTTCCGCCTCTTTATCAAGGGTGAGTTATCAAATTTAAGTTAGATTAAATCTTTGCATACCGTTATGATTTAATGTGACCTTTCTTGGCCTCATTTTATAACTTACTGCCAAAACATATAGCCAGAGCCATTAATCACTGACCAGATCACTAATAAGTATTGCGTCATCTTTTCAACTCGTGAAGCTAACCACCAAAATCCATGAATATTGACTTTCCTCAACTTTATTTGCCCATCACAGAGAGGAAGGAGCACAAGAAGGACAGAGAGTTCCTTCCTAATGGCTTTCCAGGATGTCCTTTCCCCCCTCCTCCTGGACCTCCTCACATGGGTCCTCCTGGACCCCCACATATGCCACCTGGCCCTCCTCATGGTAGCCCTCACCACCCTCCTTACCATCCTCCCATGGTGCACCCTGACGTGACCTGTGACGGATGTGAGGGCCGAGTGGCTGGAACTCGCTATAAGTGCACGGTCTGCCCTGACTATGATCTGTGCTCATCCTGCCAGGCCAAGGGGCTCCACAAAGAGCATCTCCTGCTCCCAATCTGTCTCCCAATGAACAACATGTTTGAGGTAAAGGCCACAGCCTGAAACTCCTTTGTGTCCATTAAGAGTGAGAGAGAAGCACTCTTTAACCATTGTACAGTATGTTTCATTAATTTGACAGTGTCATCATTAGCTTAGCGTTTAAGAAAAAAGATTATGTCGGGTAATGTTTTTGCTGTTCGGTGGTTCCTTTTAATGAATTAATCTGGTCAATTATTTGATTAGACAATGTGGCAAGACCAATATCAAGATTTGATATTATGAAGTAATTGTCCTGACTGCACAGATAGAATCTTTCATAACAAGCATGCTGATGCACCTAATTCCTGAATCTTAGTCTCTCTTTGTCTCTCATTTTTTTCAACCAATAGTGGTTCCCTCGTGGGAAATGGATGAGAAAAATGAGGCACTGCATGTGGGCTGGTGCTCAGGCCCATGCTCAGGCCCATGCTCAGGCCCAGACTCAAGCCCAGACTCAAGCCCAGACTCAAGCCCAGAACCAGCAAGGCCCATGTGGATCCAGGCCCACATCTCAGCAGGGCCAAGAGGGTGCAGCTGCTGACCCTGCTCAGGCAGGTGAGTGTGATGGTTATGCAGGTTGTGGAGGTGTCGATAGGCAACTAGAGGGTTTGTGTTTTTTTTAAGCCATGCTCTGCCTGAACCTATTCAAATGTCCCAGAGCAAGAAACTGAACTCCTAAATTAGCAGATTGGCACCTTGCATGGCGTGAGTGTGAATGGGTGAATGTTAAGCATACATTGTAAAGCGCTTTGAGTGCTAGGAGTAGAAAAGCAATTAAGAAATGCAGTCTTTTTAGTAACAAGCACCACCACAGGAGAACTATTATGATGACACAACCACCAGACTTGAATCTCACTAGGGCTATCTGTCAGTAAAAGCAATTAAAAAAATATCCAGACTCTAGTTAAGGCTTAAATGTTGAAACCTGGATAATTGAATGCGATACCAGGTCTCACTTCTACCATCTTCTCTCAATGAAAAGGTACCTCCAATGCTGAAGAGTATTTGAAGAGCATTGGTGAAGGAGTTGCTGCCATGCTTAGCCCCCTAGGTAAATTCCAAACTTAAACTTTGTCTCATTCTCATCATACTATTCCACATGAATGTGTTCTGCTAACAATACAGACACATCATTGCTAGCCTCATTGCTAACTCCACATGCTATGTGAAATATTTTAAAATTATAAAGCTTTAAATATGAAGCTTTAAAAGTACTGACTTTACACTTGTATACAACAAGCTCCTATTTAGGAGCTACATAAGCTCTTATTCAGGACTTCTCAACTATGTCTGCTGATTTGCAGGTATTGATGTTGACATTGATGTGGAGCACGAGGGGAGATGGACCAAAGTAAACCCCACACCCCCTGCTTCTGGGGGTCCATCCAGCAACCAGAGTGACAGCAGTTCTGGGACCAGTGGGAAGATGGCGGGAAGGGGCACAGGAGGGGAGCCAGGCAGCCAGAGCAGTACGAGCAGCACCAGTGAGGGAGCCAAGGTACACATCCCTTAGGCCAAATCCCAATGGTCCTTCCTAAACCCTAGACCCTGAACCCCAAAGATGGAAATCGCTCCACGGTTGGCCAGATCAGGCCAGTTCATTGAGGGTTCAGGCTTGGGGTTAAGGGGGACTTTGGCTTCTAAATTGTCCATTATTAAATCTAGCTTCATTCCTGTGTGAACAGCAGCTACTCAGCACTACATGTGCTCTCGTAGGCACAATGGCTTCATATAAAGTCGAGCACCCAATTCACAGCTGCACTGAAAATGCTCACATTAAGATTATGTGAATGAGTCACAATCCATTCATCTGCAGCTTACTGAACAGGCTGTAAAGACATGAAAGACCTTCCTCGCTATAATTAGGATGACTGCTCATTTTGTAATTTGAGTGGAACACTCATAGAAATTAAAATGCCACCGCCTTGTCTGCTTCTTTGACTTGGATCTAATTACATGCACAGCTTTTCATTCCAAAGGAACAGAAAGAAAATCACAATGTGAACACTTCATAAAAAGGCCAATTAGAAATGCCAGGATCTGACCTTTTCTCTGTAGGCTCAGAAGGACGTGGGTTGCGACGAAGAGTGGACCCACCTCAGCTCCAAAGAAGTCGACCCATCCACCGGAGAGCTGCAGTCGATGCGGCTGGACGAGGAGATGGAGGAAGGGTCGGAGGAGCCACAGGCACTAAGCACCAGCTCCTCGTCCTCCCAGGGTCCCACAGGCCTGCGTGAGGCTGCCCTTTACCCACACCTGCCACAAGGTACGCCTCGTTAAACAGGCACTAATCTGTTATCATGCAGTAAGTAGCGATGTTTGCCACGTGCGTCCATTTAAGTGTGTGATAGTTTAGCACAAAAAAATTAGTTCATTAAGTAAATGTATGGTGGTTACACTTCACAGGTTTCTGGCAACAACTGCTCTGTAATTAGCTCATCAATGTGCCAAAATTATTCTGTATGTAAGCTGTATACATGCAGTTCCTAAGCATGTTAGACTACTTAAAACAAAATAACAAACATCACTATACAATCACATTGTTCTCTTACATACTAAAGAAGATTCAAACTGATTGGCTGCATATAGTTACATATCACAAACCTCTTTGTCTCTGTGCAGATGCAGATCCGCGTCTGGTGGAGTCCCTGTCCCAGATGCTGTCAATGGGCTTCCAAGACGACGGTGGCTGGCTGACCAGGCTCCTGACCACCAAGAACTTCGACATCGGGGCGGCTCTGGACACTATCCAGTACGCCAAGAATCCCCAGAAGTAGAAGCACAAATACGGCGGGCTCAAATCAGACAAGGACCATGGTCATAACCTACTGCCCAGTCAGGCCTACTCTACAACTAGTCTACCACTTCTGCCTTCCCTTTATGTGTAGCCATTTTCCATCATATTCCAGGCAATATGAGCACCTCAGGCAAAAAGCAATCATTAACTTTGATACAGATTACATAGCTTTTGCTTTCATGAGGTTTTTAAAACAAAGCTATATTCTTGCGAGACAGTTCTCCTTGTCTAAGAGTACTATATACTCTATGTTACTATTAGTAATTGTGTGAAGGTTATTCTTATAAAAGACATTTATTGGAATTTATATAGTTCTACTCACTGCCGACACAGAAGAAAATATATTTTAACCTATCGGAAGGAAGCAAATTGGTAGCCATTGCAACTTATTCGTACGAAATGTATTTTATTCTTGTTATTGGTTTGTTCAAGAAAAGAAAAATAGCTTGTTTCCAGTTTCAGTGAAAATTAATGGGATTTACATCTATGCTGTCATATTGGATGAAACCTAGGCTATCATTGTTGTCCTCTGTTACCCTGTCATCATGAAATTTCTGCCCTGTCTGACCAAAATAAAATTAATCTGCAAAATGTATGTATCCACCACTTTTTTTTCACTTCTTTCTGGAGGGGGAAAGCAAGAAGTGTGTTTTTTATAAGTGTAATAATTTTATTGCTATAGATATTAGAGACATTTACATGGAGACTGATTACAGAAAGATTTTATACTCATACACAAAAAAAAGACTCACTGCTGTGAAGACAAACCTTCCACAAACACAGACATTGTTTCAACAAAGTTTTAAAATGCATCATCAAAGTCTTCATCCGTTTGAAATAGTGAGGTTACAGCAAGGCCAGAGCAAGGTCTCTTGGCAGGTGGAGGCTGATGACAGACAGGCTTTCCCTTGAAAATACTCTGGTTGGTGAAAGCTGGGCTTGCCATCTGATTGCTGGCACTGACAAAACCAAAGCAAGCAGTTGCAGACTTTATCTTCTGCACCACACCAGAGCAACTGGCCAGGCCTGGCAAAGGACCAGACAGGCCACCGGAGGTCTTTTCAGGTTTAGCTTTAAAATTGTCCTGGTTCTCAAATCCTGTTGAAAAGCCTATGTTACTGCAACTTACAGACACTGGTAGATCCAAGGCCTCATCAGCGTCAGTCAAATGTGTATCCTCCTGGTCCTCATTGAGGGTTAGAAACCTAGACCATTTAGAGGACCTGGTCTCAGACTGGTTCCCACTGGGTGATGACTCGTCAGTTTTTTCGTTGATAGATACATTTTCCAGGGATCTGTTAGTGGCTACAGGGCCTGTTGGTCGACTTTGACTAGGCTCTGTGGATAGGCTGGATTTTTGCTGGCTTCCTCTGAAATTTCTGGAGGGGACTTCACTGGGCAGAGGTTTGCTGGCAGTAGCAGGTTTTGGACTGTTGGAGTGGAAGGAAGGGATGGAAAATGTATGGTCCTCCCAGGGAGCTGATGGGTTTGCCAGTCTTGTGTGTGTTAGTGGCTGTAGCAATGAGGTTACAGGCAATGACAGTTTACCCAAAATTAAGTTTGGGTTCTTCCCTCAAAAACACATCTACTGAAATTATTCTGTTTGGGTATCTGTTGCCATTGGATTTACATGTATTTTGAATTTTGCACTCTATGATGACCATTATATGTGTTTGAACAAAAGGTATAAAATTAGCAAAATAAAGCCAGTGTAACTAAAAAAAAACTCATACTTTACCTTTATGCCACCTTTGTTGTGTCTCCAGGCACCAGCCCCAAAACGCTGATCCTCCTCCTCCTCCTCATCCTTACCCTCATCACGACCACCAAAGCTTCGCCTGGCACCCCTGTCCCTCTTCCTTTTTCTATTTTAACATGTTAAGGTCAAAAGCAAGATGTACCAATTAAAATTTTGTTTGGGACTATACATACTGATTGCATAATAGACATAAAATTATTTCAACATGAAATTACTTAAATTGGAAAAATGATCTATCAATGATCTATCATCCATCAAGGATTAAAGCTAAGCTCACAGAGTTATGACATGTGCTTCCACAGTTATTTTAGCAGGCCAGAACAGACAATAGAATGTCTTACGCCAAACTGACCTTATGTTCTTTTGACTGGTAAATCGCTTTCTTTCAGTGTATACATTTTCTTCCTCTTCATCCTCAATGTTAGGAATTGCTGTCTTCTCAGTGTACTTACTCCAACGACTTTCACCAATATTCTGAAAAAGGCAAAAGCAAATTTATTTGGAAAGAGCATTTCATACACAAAGCTTAGTATTATAAAGTACATTCAACATCTAAAAAGTAATAATCAAACTCTTGTTTCTTACTTTAAGTATGCTTTTACTTAGCATTACATAAAATATAGTGTGATCCATCATAAACACCTGATGGGGTTCACAAGAGACGGTTGGGTCTTCTTGATTGTACTCACACCCATCATCTTCCTCCCTTCAGAACCAAACACAGAGAGCATGTTTGATAACAACAGTAGACTTAACCTGTTTAATATTTTATACAAAATTGATCACATAAAATGCAATATAGCAAAAGGACAAAAAAAGATGTCCACCATGTTACCATAGAGCCCAGGCGTTCTCGTTTTCCTCCTCCAGGAGCTGTCCTCTAAGGCTATTGAGCTTCTGGACATGGCGTCTGCAGTCTGCCCCACTACCACGACCATATTCCTGTTACAACATCCTGTTGTTACTACTGCCACAGATGACTATGATATGTGTACAAAGTGTTAAATGTACACCTACACCAACTTTAAAGAAGGGCTAAATCTTGCACAATATCATTAGATCAACCTGAAGTGACATTACCCCACAGTCAGCTAATCTGTAGCAAGGGAATATAGGTTTCAATGTGCCCGTACATTCCTATTTCTAATTTCTTGGATAATCCCACAGTTGACACTACAAACAAGCAAATTAACGTTAGGCGTACAAGGGAAAGCTTTAATGGGAAATTTCTCACCTTAATGACCGATTGTTTTTCCCCACAGATTTTGCAGTTCCATTTGTTAGCTTTTTTAACCTGTTATACAATAAAATCATATACCTTGTAGAGTTTGAAAGCTAAAAATACAAGTTATATGCATCTTTTCTAGACTAGATGTATGATAACTTTGGCCCGACTAACATTAGCTTGATGATAAACATGTGATGCTGGTTAAAACATGCACTGAAACAACCATTTTCTGCAAAAACAAAAACAACTTTTTGTATTACCTGCTGAACCTGGAATGTTTCACAAGCAAAACATCTTAAAACATGAAATTCTTGAACCATATTTAGGCGATTGATGAATAAACTTCTTCGTGTTTGGTTTGAAACTAGCGCCGAAAACTGTCACATGGAGAGGCTTCCGGTGTTCGTTTTGTCAGATTAAAAGCTTAAAATGGTAACTATCAGAACACTTGGGTGCATGCTTATAAAGCCGCAAATATGTATTGTATTTACTCGTTTTAATACGGCATTTAAGAGGTCTATGACTTTCAAGACTGGAGAAACAATTTTCAAGTTAAACGTTCAAATTTAGTCATTTTAATTTTTGAAAATGTAGTTAAGGTTAATAAATGTAGTAAAAGCAAATATCTTTTCTCAACTGTCTTTTGTAAAAGGCAAGTTTGATCTGGCAACATCTTTTAATTCAACTTTATTTACCTATAGAAAGTTGTAGGTCAGGGGTGGGCAAAAACGTTTTGACTTATAAAATTTGACAAAGGTGCCATGGAAGGAGCAGATGGATATAGTGTTTTGTAAAGTAAACGAAATGTAAAAGCCATTTTATTTCACAGTTTTGGCCTTTAATAGGTAGGAAAGCATGGGAATGCAAGGCATTTTGGGGAAAAATGCATTTATTAACAGCAGTTAAAAAAAAGACATTGCATGGATAATGATAAATAAGAAAGGTTTAATAATTTAATCTAACATAATTTAGGTTTGGCGGGCCGGATAAAAAAGCCCAACGGGCCACACATGGCCCCGAGGCCGTAGTTTACCCATGCCTGTTGTAGGCTATGCTTTATTAAAAAACCTACATTAACGTTAATGGTCAACGATCTTACAATATTTCTGACAAGTGAATGAAAGTTTCACAGGAAAATAGGCCACATTTCTACAGTTGATGACCTGCCTACGCGTGATTGATCAAATACCAAAAATGGTAGCAATGGCAACTGGTGATTAATGATACATTTTTGTCAAACAGGTATAGAGTTGATTTTTTATGGAATCAATAAGCAACTCGGAGATCAAAAAGTTAGATGAGGACAGCTATATTTATTTCACAAATATACACCGTCAACATAATTGAAACAGAAACTGATCAAAGAATAAAAACTGTAATATTTTATGAATCAATATCAGTGATGTGATGATACAGCTTTGTCTTCTTCACATCAAATCAACTATTTGTCAAACTGATATACACTATTGTAGTGGTTGCTTTAAATCAAAAAGTCCTGTTCCTCCTTTAACAACTTTTCCAACAACAATGCAAGCTGAGGGAGAGCGAAGCTGGTCATGTGAACCTGATAAGACAAGAAAAAGATCATTGTCACTCAGCAGTAATAACAGACAAATTAAAACGGCACCATGCAAAGTCTTCTATCAGTCAACTTCACACCCCAATTTTCATTATTAATATTAGTAGTAGTAGTAGTAGTAGTACAATCGACTAAAAAAAATCACAAAATGTTGAAAGCAAATGACAGCCACAAACCTAACATAGTGGCATCCTTGAGGAACTTGTAGCTTGTTTCAAAGGTCATCTGTTGCAAAGGTGAGGAGTTTGATCTGATGCCAATTCTGTTCAAGGGTTTGTAAACCCCTTCAAAGCACATATAGTCAGCCACCAGAGACAAGTGTCTGGGATCCACCTCAATACCTGACGAAAACAAAAAGTTCAGATTTTTTTTTCAGAAATACTAAATAAACTAAACTAAATAAACACACATAGAATGAATCTTTATGCCAACAGGCAAAGTAGCACATACCATAAACAGCGAACACATCCTTGATTTCTTTTTCAATAACCCGTAGGGCCACTTCAACACCATATGTGTTGGCCATGGCATGGACTTCATTAGAGTACAACCTATTCAAATCAAGAATCTACGATACAAAAAGAAGAAGAATAATTTCAGTAATGAATTACAATTAAAATGGTTAGGAACAAACTGTTCACACCATTTGTCTACCACAGCTAACAAATTCTTTTATTTACTCTAAATTTGCAAATTAAAAAATGAAACATAAAACAAGAGGTAAAATACCACGTGTGTCATAGGTTCACATCTCTCAATATCAAATTAATCTGTGTAAAACTTTGTTTGCTATTGACACTCACATCACCATGCTTGAAAATCTCAGCCATGTTAATGCCCTCTGTGTTGAGGACTGTCTCTTTGGAACCGTCTTTTTTGGTGACCTCATTGAGCAGGCAGCGTGTGATGCCTTTGGTCTCCATGATGACAGCGTTCTGAGCCTGAGCCACCACCAGTGACGTCAGGTCAAAGTGCACATTAGAGACTGGGAGAACGATGGATGCCTGTTGGGAGCAAAAAGGCATTTCACTTTATGCAAACATTACCTCCCTTGATATCATAAATTCTGAGAAAAACATCACCTCAGAATAGGGTACTATACACAATGCATTGCTATGTGGAAAGCAGGAAGTATGCTTATTCAGACCCTTCTTCAATTTTTTAATGATAGACAACATGTGTTTAAAAAAATTATTTAAACTTATAATTAATTACCTTGTAACTTCAATTAGCCAGTTAAAGAATATACATTTTATTCATTGCATTAATTTACACAATGCTCTTGCTATAAAGGCCAAGACTGAAAGACAAACCTTTACAATTGCTCCAAGAAATTATATATCTACAATATAATTACACAATTATTGGCAGCACAGAAATCCATACAATCCATACAGATATCCAAGTGTTATCAACAGATAAGAAGTTTGAAAGTACCCACCTCACACCAGAGGCCATTCACAATGTCGTATCTGTAGCTCTCTATTGATTTTCCGATGGCCAACACAGTGTTGACCCGCATCTGATCCTGGATCTCCACCTCTGGCAGACTGTCAGAGGGCTCCGTGGGCTCAGAGGACTCAGCGTTCTCGGTGGTGGGAGATTCCTGGGACTCCTCCTCTGGGGATCCCTCCTCTGCCAGCTCTGCATCGGCCTCCTCCCCATCACTGCCCTCTTCACTCTCATAATCCACCTACAGGGAGGAAAGAAGAGCGAGTAGGATTTGGCAAGCTCCATTCATCTGAAGTGAGCTGAGCCAAATCTTTTCCAAAGGCGGTGACGCCAATGCTGCTGCTCCACCAAATCCCCCATCACCAAGCAATCAGTTAGAAAGTAAGAAATGTCTCAACAATCAACAGACACACACCACACACACAGACACACGTCATATTCAAGTCCAACCCCTGACAGAGTGTGACTTTGAGCATGACACTCTAGAGAGGGTGAATGGGCGTGAATGGGCTGGAACAGCAGCAACAGCACTGACAAACAAATCAGGCAAACCAAGTTGGTAATTCTCAAAGCCACAAACTCATTTGGCTTTAGATTGAAGAATTAACAAAGTTAGCAGCTGGTTTTACTTTATACTACCTATACTACATAAGTGTGCAATGGCAAGGATTTTAGACGGCTAAGACAGCTTTTCTTAGTACCTCCTCCTCCTGTTTCTCTTTCCTTCTGGCATCAGAGGCGTCAGCATCTCCTTCATCTGCCTCCGCGTCAACGATCTGCATCTCTTCCTCTGCGTTTCCCTCCCCGTCATCCTGCCGATGCAGTACAAACACAGCTTTTAAAACAAAAACTGTGCCTTTGCAACAGTAATTACCCTTACAGACTCATATAGACTAATGATGCAATCAAGGGATAAAATTTAAGTGATGATTTAATGTCAAATATTTCTTGCAACGTGAATGCTTGTCAAATGAGATGATCTTGTTTGGTTGTGGTTCTAAGCTCAACGCAGTAATAAATCATGTGATGATTGTTATGGATGTTTTACTTGATTTGGGAAAAAACATGGATGGTTGGTGTACCTCAGCTGGACTAGAGGTCTTCCCAGCCTGGTCTTCATCCCTCCTTGTCGCTTTGCGTGCATCAACAGTGTTTAGGGAGGCTAGCTTGGTGCTGAGCTTCTTTATGGCATCTAGCAGTAATCTGAAGAACCTGGGAATTTAAGATTAATGGGTAACCCAAATAGAACCATGACGTATTCCCTCTACTGTGCATCAAACAAATAATCTAACTTCCACACATGCAAGTGTGTGAGGACCTATGGGACATCCCACAAAAATGAGGAAAATCAATGAGTGCCGTCCTCCTTCCCCACAATGGCTGACACCAGGTGTGGTACCTGTTCTCCATGTAGTGCAGGATCTGCTGCGGGGTCAGCAGCTTGTCCTGCTGGTAGCGCTCAGGAGGAAGGAAGTGGAAAGTGACGTTGAATATTCTGTTCTTGATCTGGGCCATACTTCCCGAAAACCTCATCGTCTCCACTACGTCTACCTTATGGAGGACCTGCAACAAGGCATCAAGAGAAAACATAGTATTTTGAAACAGCCGTCTGGGAGCTGCCTACATATGGGCCATTTCTGCTAGACTGCTGCAAATTTTAAGAAATTAATTCAAAGCAAGGTTGTAAATTATACAGTACCTCTGCCAAGCACACCCTTGTCAGTTTCTTCCTGAGGGTTTTTACCCTCTTCAGGGCTTTCTTGGTGTTAAGAACAGGGATGCTCATCATGGGAGTCTTGATTCTGGAACTGGCAATCATCAGGATCTCACGCAGCCTAGAGATCACATGATCGAAATCACCACAAGGTAAGTTATCTGACATTTGAAGCTTGTTTATAAACCCAATTCTGAAATAGCTGTGATGTTTGATATCCACAAGATATGAACCTTTTCAATTATCGTTACAATGTTTTCAAAAACGGAATTTTAGTTCAGAAGTGATTTTTTTTTTTCAAACAACAGTTTGTTTCTGCCAAACCAAGCACCAATTCCATTAGAATGAAGAGCCTATCTGAGGTTAGCCAACTGTCTATGGTAGACACAGCCTTTGCCAACTTATCTATGTTGGGTAAACAGTGAACAGTGGTAGATGGAGGGTGGGTCACCTGGGGATACCAAGGGTGACGTTCATCTCTCCTCTGCCGGCAAAATGGAAAGTGTTCAGGGTCATCTGGGTGGACGGCTCCCCAATGCTCTGGGCGGCCAGGAGACCCACGGCCTCTCCAGGGTCACACAGCGCTCGCTGCCACTTCAGCTGCAGCAGGTGCCTCATCCTAAAAGAACACACACACACAGTTTTTTTTGATCTCCAGACTGGGCATTGGTTAAATATCATTATACACGTATGTTTGCTTGCATTTGCAATTCAAAAGACAGGAAATAGTCCTCAAGGCATGGTACAAACATAGCAACAAGACCTGTCTATAAAAAGTCCTCCCGCATTGTCTGGTGGACAGGTTGGACTGGTTGATCCGCTTCCATTCTGCATTTCACAACAAACTCTCACCTGTCGGTATCCAGATCCTTGTCAGCGTTGCGGTCTGGAGAGCTCTCAAACTTGGTGAGGTAGGACTCCACTATGGAGTCAAAGGTCTCGGACACTGAACCAAACGAGATATCGGGCCGGTGCACAGCCAGACAGGGATCTGGGCAATGAGACGTCTTCTTTGAATACCTCATCCGGTTCGACTCCTCCAATCCAGCCCACCGATCAATTAGCTAATGACATCAAAAGACCATCTGATTACAGCCATGTTTTATTTCGAATACTGTTAGTAGCTATATTTAAACATCCTAAACTGACATATTTACATCTCTTCGGAAATCCACACAGAAACAATACATCATTTTCTGTGCATATTTTACAAAGATATATGTTTCTTATACTTTTAGTCACTCAACACAGAGTATAGCGTTGTGCATTTGTAAACAGAATTTGTGTTTTGCTACCAAACTCATAAAGGTGTTGAACAAATCGACAAACAGAGATGTCTGAATTTCACTAAAATAATTTTTCCGGCTCGCTGAACTAGCTGAAAGGGCAGACGCACTGTACCTGCAGAGTGGCCGTTTCTCTACCGTTGGTGAGAAGGGAGCCCTCACTCTGGGCCTTCATCTTGGCCAGCTTCTTCTGCGAGAAGAGCAGGAAGGCCCCCTGCCGGGGCGAGCCGCTCTCATGCTTCGCCCTCCACTTCCTGACAGCCTTCTGGTGATTGTCCGGGACACTGGAGTCCATTTTAGACAGGACTTCATCCAGGCACTTGGACTTCCTGATGACCTGGGTGGACATTATTTCGAATGACTAAGCAAAAAAGTTTGTCCGTGTTAAATTGTTTTGCTGCCAGTTTACTTTATCAAAAAAATTAGGAATAAATGTATACATACACTTTTACACTCACATTCTATACATACAGACAAGAGGATAAGAATACAACTGGCTTATATGAATGTACATGGCAGCTGGGGAAAGATTTTATCCTTCAATTATCCTCCAATTTTTACATGATGGCATACGGGCAACACAGACCTAAAGAAAGCCATAAAAGGCTTTAACCACTGAGGTCTAATTTCAGTAGCCTGACACATATGACTCATCATCTTCCATAGCACTATATTCCCTGGCCTGCCCTACCTCATAGTTGTCCTTGATGAAGGGGAATTGGCTTGGCAGGAGGAACTGGGTCTTGGGGATGTCCAGGCCGTCCTCTCCGTAGAGAAACTGCACAACACTGCCGTCGCTGTCACGCACGGTCAAATCATACTGGACCACCAGCCCTTCTAGGTGCTTGATCACACACCTGGGAGACATTTTTCAGTCAGCAAGGTGAAAAACATGGTTGGTGGTGATGGTTTGTCAGTAAATGAGGTATGTGGGGCACTGTAAGCAACAAAGCCAAGCATCTGTGAAACTGCATTTTTAACATGCCAACCCCAGACAATGCGGAATGAGTAGTTGGGTAGAAAGTCGCGCGGCTATTTTAAGATGGCAGCCATTTCATACAAATCGAGCTGGGTGTATATCAATTCCCACCTTTGCAAGTAGCCCGATCGACTAGTCTTCACAGCTGTGTCCACAAGACCTTCTCGACCAGCCATGCAATGGAAGAAGAACTCCTGACACATAGATACGGAAGGCCAAAAAAGCAAGTCAGGTATTTGACTCAAGTTACACATTTAATAGTGCAAAAACAACTCACTAACAGACTAATAGAATAGAAATAGAATCTCCTACACACAGTAAACCATGTCTAATTTGTATTCAAATGATCTGAGTTTTGATCAAGAATATACAACAGGCAACTCTGTCCTGAATTGGAAATGGAAAGCCAGCTCACCGGTGGCTTAATTCCGGTCAAGAACCTTCCGGAAACAAAGCCGCCTGAACGGGGAGCAGTGTCATAAGGCTGGAAGCAGGGCAGGGATTTCCCAGAGGGCATTAGTGGTGGCCGCCGTCCTTCTAACTCAATCTGACCCAGCAAGCATGAGATCTGAGAGTGGGAAAACCCAAAGGTCAAGAGGTTAGAACACAGTGTATGTCAACACTTTTACTGCCCCACACACACACACACTATTTTTCTCTCTCCCCTTCTGTGTGTTGTATTTGTAACATTCTTGATTTTGAATAAAAATAAAAAAATAAATAAAATAAATAAATAAATAAATAGTAAACATTAATCCTTGCAGGAATTGTTGTTAATAAATATACACATATGTAACAATGCAATGTCTTACTTTTACTATTACCATTACGATTTTCATAATTATTTTACAAATAATCAATTTCCAAGTAGCATGCTGGGTTGTGCAGGGGTTTTATTTAAAGGGCTGATTAATCTGTAGCCCTGCTGTTTCCAAGTGCTGTCAAGTTTGTGAAATGTAGACTTTTTTCAGTCTATATGG
Organism: Limnothrissa miodon; assembly: GCA_017657215.1. NCBI lineage: Eukaryota > Metazoa > Chordata > Actinopteri > Clupeiformes > Clupeidae > Limnothrissa > Limnothrissa miodon. The sequence continues at coordinate 708,998 of JAGFZM010000285.1, read as the reverse complement.
TCCCTAATGCTGCTGATACCCACAGATAGTGCTGGGCACTCTCAAAGAACAGGGGTATGGACTGATAGGGGCATGGACAGAGCTTAAGCTTTTTTTATTTAACGTTTGTTTAGTTTTGTACATACCTGCATGGTGTTGACAGTGGAGCCCTTGGCCCCAGACTGCACCATAAGCTGGAGGTTGTTCTCTGGGAAAGACCTATGGAGGCCTATAGGCATGCACACCTGACACACACAAACACACACACACACACACACACACACACACACACACACACACAAATGTCAAAAGCAGCATTCCTTAAGTGTTTGTCATCTGGGTGGTGTGTGTTTGTGTAGGTTGCTGAATTGGAAGAAAAAAGGTTAAGCCTATGCATTTGCCCTTAACGTACACACCCCACCCCCCCACACCCACACACACACACACACACACACTTACTTTCCACTGACATTCATTTAGAAAGTCAATTACTTTTTTGTTTCTGTAAGACTGTTCGCTCTCCCTGTTCGCATGACTACATCACCAGACATGCAAGTGAATAACAGATTTAGATGCAACACTCACTGTGCAACAATGATCAGATAAGCTACTGGATACCATTTATTTAAACCCACTATGTGTAAGTTTTATTTTTTTCGTATGAGAATTTCTCCCATCTATCGGCGAAGTGGTATACTGCACACGTTTGAATAAAATGTATTAGCCCTTCCCACGGTCCTCATTTCCAATGGTCCTCATTTTGAAAACGGCGGCGCAAAATGGACATTCTCATTTGGCACCCAGCCACATCTATATATAAATGGAAATTACCAAGATTACGGGAACACTACAATTTATTCATGGAGGTAATTACCATCGTTTTACATTATATTTTTAAAATAAAAAATGTATTTTTAATAAAAGACGAAGATAAATAGAAGATAAATCCTACACATAGTGGCTTTAAGCTCAATTGAAAACACACAAACAAAGTTTGAAATGTGAACCAGCGAACAGACAACCACAAAAAGTCGCATGCCCAGTTTAATGAACACGTATAAACACATTTACACCCTCACGCAAGCCACAGCCTTCATGTATCCAGAGCACAGAAAGACAAAGAGACATGGCCGAACTCGACCTCCAAACCCACCTTGTTGATGTTGTTGTTGACCTGGTTGACCTCCTCCTTGAACTTGAGGTCCACCATGTTAAAGTCTCTCTGGTCAGGGTTGAGGTGGGCGTTCTGCCAGTGGTCCCGGGCCTCTGCCTCAGTCGCACTGGCTGGGAGGTTGAAGGCCATTTTCAGTGCCTGGGATGGCAATGATGAATGTGAGGATAAATTCCTGTATCTGTTTTTAGTTTTTTTTTTTGTCTTCCAAGATACTGATACTTCACCTTGGCTCCACATGTTACAGACTCTTCAATGATCTTTGTTCTCTCAATGTTGGCTCTGGGTTTAACTAGAATGTCCTCCACCCCTACAAATAAAGCAAGAAATTATATTAATCTAGAACTACAAATTATATACTGCATATATATATCTGACATTATGTAGAGTTATCTAGACAAGACAAAAGGTCTTCAATAGCATCACACATTTTGTCAGTGTTAAGAAAACAATTGTATATGTAAGCTCCCACTGCCACTAGTATATGTAAGCTGAAGTATTTCACTAGTATATATATAAGATTAAGTAAAATTTGTGGGAACCAGTTCACATCTATGGGGTTAAACCATTCCATCGAGTCCCTCACCCATGGTGAAGCCACGGTACAGTTGTAAGTAGGCGGTGAAGAGGCGAGCCAGGCATGTGAGGAGCTTTCCACTGACCTCCCCTCCATAGAGCTCATAGCAGCAGTGCACCAGGCCGTAGGCCGAGCTGCCGTAGTGAGCCTTGTCCAGAACCCCGACCAACAGCTCCCCCTGGCGGATGACCACCTGAACAACAGCAAAGGGTCATGACAAGTCCTGACATGTCCTCCATGTGACTGCTTGGCTAAAGTGTAACGTATATACCTTTAGCAGACCAGGTTAGAATTTGATTTTTAGTATATTTTATTTATCTTGATCTACCTATCTATTTCTAGGACTGTAGTGGTAATACTGTAGTAGTAACACCAAATGAAATGTACATCAACCATTAGGTAAGACAGGTAACACTGCACACTGCATCCTGACTGAATAATTCACTTTCTGGGTGAAGGGCTGATGGTTACCTGAGAGTCACACATGGTTTCAGGCTTGTATCCAGGCAAAAACTGAGGAACCAGTTTCACCCAGGCCTTACTGGGGATCTTGGCTTTGCCAGTCAAATTCAGGGCAATGTGGTTCTCAGGAATGACGTTCAAAAGCAGGGTGGACACAACCTGGAGAACCACAGGAGAGGATAGGGAGAGCCGCTCATTTGGAAGTGTTTTGTCGAAAACAAACCAGAGCCAAAAGAGTTAAAAATGTAAATTAATGATCTAAGCCCTCTGATGCTTAAGTTGACATTAAATAATGCAATGACTGATATTTCTTACAGTTTTAAAGCTATTTTAAGCACCTGTTTTCCAGTCCACAGGGGACAGGGTTTGAGGATGGCCGGGTGGAGCAGTTTGACTCTGCCCACTTTGTCAGTGAGGCCCCTGTAGACCAGCTCTGTGTACTGTTCCCTGTTGAAGAAGCAGCTGCGGATGGTCATGCTGGTGCCTGACACCATGTGGTCCTGGATCAGACCAGCCAGAGGTTTCCCGTCCTGCAGCACAGAGACAGGGCAAAAGGATACAGTATGTGTGGTCCATATGGACATATACTATAAACAATATTCACTTTTTATCATGAATTCATCATACGGACAAATCCTGCTTTAATACCATCCTACTGTACAGAATATAAGGGAGTGGATGTATAGATGGATGGGTGGATGGATGGATGCATGCATGGATGGATGGATGCACCTTCCATCTTCTAAAGCATGTGTCCATCTATCCATCCTAAAAAGAGTGTTCCTGACCTTGGGCACGAGGTACTGCTGATTTGTGCTGACGAGCATATAGGCCTCAGCCCTTCCCAGCTCACTCTGGGGGAAGTGGGCGTTCATCTCGTCCCCGTCGAAGTCAGCGTTGTAGGCCTTGCAGTTGGCGTAGTGCAGCCGCAGCACCTTCTCCCCGGGCAGGATGCGGGCCGAGTGCGCCTGGATGGAGGGCCTGTGGAGAGTGGGCTGCCGGTTCAGCAGCAGAACGTCACCGTTCTTTATGTGCCGGTTCACCTGAGGGAGGGCAGGGAAGATAGAGAAGTTCTGAGCTTGAACAGGATTATGCTCTGATTAGGATTCAATTTGTAGACTGGAATTATCATGGAAGAACGTGAAATCTGGCCGGCAAGTAACAGATGATGTGAGGGGTTCACTGGTAAAATTTAAAAACTCTCTTTTTTCATGACCTAAAGCAAATCCATGACTTTATGGCACCCTAAGTGTACAGAATATAGCATACATTTAAATTATGGTATGGTATAATTTTTTTCAAATTCAAAATACTGTCAATGCATCTGTTGTAGTCTTTATTAAACAAAAGACCTTTATGACCAAGTATAACAGTGATATTCAAGACCATGGAGAGTAGTGGGCCAGTAGTGAACAATGTATATTGTAGGCTGGAGTCACAATAGAATAATGCTAACTAAACAGAACTCTGTAGTTGCGTTAAAGAGAAACTAAACACCATGACTGTTCCAGGCCTGGAAAATTACATTTTTGATTTCAATAACCATGGGACCCCTGGATGTATGGTGTGGATCACCTATCTAAAAACACCCATCCCATTAAAATCCTTAAAAACAAAGTAGAAGATATTCACACAGTGCTAGACCTAAAACCAAGTGCAACATACAAGACCTGTTGCACCAAAGCTGTATCTGGTAGTAATACGATGTGGTAGAGAGCATGCTGTTTTGCAGAACAGTTTAGGTGGATGAGGAGGAATTTCTCACAATCTTCATGGGAATCCTCTGGGCTCCAGTGCTGGGAGTGAGCAGCTGCTTGGCGATGGCCTCGCGCTGAGTCAGGTTGGTGCTGCTCAGGATGGTGCGTGAGCCGTCCTCGTTGATCACCATGGACGCGCCCGGGTGCACGTTGGGCCCGTTGAGCACTGCCTGTCGCAGCTCCTTCACGTTCCACGGCGTCACGGGCTGCGGGTACGTCAGTTTGGTGGCAAACACCTGATATGCAGATATAGAGACAGTGGTCATCTCTTACAGTCTCAACTAGTAACGTAGGTTAATTAAAGATGACATTGACATGGACGTAAAAAGACTAAGACCAAACAGCTGGCTAGCTTTCCATTACTGACATTTCCATGACTGCAAACAAGTGAGAAACATAAAGATAAAAAGATGCAACCGATCTTGATGTAGCACAAACACGTTGCATTCACACAAAGAAGAGACTAATATGAAAGGTGCTTTCTGTTACCATTGGGATACCGATCTCATTGGTGCCGATGTACATGTCTGGACAAATGACGGAGCGGGCGGCAAAGTCCACACGCTTCCCCATCATGTGTTTCCGAAACAGCCCATCTTTCTTCTCCAGAAGCTTGAAAACACACACACACACACACACACCACATTACCTCACCAAATTATCAAAATCATCCAAAAATGCTATTGTAAAATCCACTGTTATTACATGGGAGATATTTAAACAAGCAACACTCTGGCTTAGTTTAAGAAACCTTAATTCAACAAAGAAACCTTAATAAAACAACATCACTTTAGCTGCAGACAAACAAATAGTACACCAACCTGCCGAACACCTGGGAACTTCTCGGTTATGAGCTTATCCATATCACTGTCAAACACAATGTTGACGTGGCTCTGCTGTCGAATCCAGACATTGTACAGCTTTTCTGTAAGAGTCTGGCCAGCCAGACTGGACAGGAAAGTCTGATCTATCTGACTTGCCTGCTCAGCTTCTGCAGTTATCTTCATGAAGAAGAAAGTAACTGAATAAGCGATGATGTCAGAAATGTGGTAATTTCACTAAAAATAAAGGACTACCAATGACAATTACCAATTCTGACACTTAAACGCATGGGTGACTGAAAAAACACAAATCGGTGATAAAAAACATTCAGTGCTAAAACTTAATTTTGAACTTTGTGACCTGACCACACATGACTAAAGTGCCTATTACCATGAGGATCTGTGAACAAGAAAATGACAATACATCCTTACCTTCTCCGTTTCAGTGTCTTCAATTGACATTGCCTTCTCTGCAGCAATGAGAGCAAGTAGTTTTTGAATAATGACATTGTCCTTCATCACAGCTTGCATGTTTACTGTCTGACCATTGGTAAATATCTGGTCTCCCAGGCGGTTGATAGGCCTGTATCTGCAAAAGCACATGTGAAGTTTGGCGCTGTAAGAAAATAATCTTTATGTCTACACTAAAGACTAATGTGACGATGCTCATCTTGGAAGCTTGTGGTCTTCAAATTATTTTTGTCACAATTGTTTGTGGTCATGGATAAATATAAATTTAGCTTTTGATCACTTACCTGCTTGGTGGGACCACAAGAATGTCAAGGAAAAACTGATCTGGTTTGAAGACATTTTTTGAGCCCTCAGAATCCAGACCAGAGAAAAGGTGTTTCAGGAAGAAGCCTGGGATAGAGAAAGAACTCTGTCTATGTAAATACATCAATGCTTCAGGATCAGTTAATGATCACTGAAATAGATGTATGTAAAGAGGTTAATGAGCGTGGGTGTGGATAAAATCATCTTACCGTCCTTTTCCCAAAGTTTCATGATGTGCTCCTTGGCTAGGCTGGGAGTAAGATATCCCCGCTTGGCAATCAGCGATTCCTCTGCAAGAGAAGAAAATGAAAGAAAAATCACAAGGATTAGAATGTGGAGACACACTGAATAAAAGGAAATTGATCCATGCAGGTCACACAAAAAAAACATTGTAAATGGTCACCTTTGTTGTCCGTTTTCTTGGATGGAGCACTTGAAATAATGAGCTTGCTGTTGTGCTCTCGACGCACAACAGCTTTGGCTGCCCTGGTAAGATATAATCATAGAACAAAATTATGACACTTTATCTGTGAATAAAGTATATGACTCACAAATTTATGATTGCATAAGTTCTTATTACCTGCAGTTCGAACATCGCTTTGCAGTCATTTGAACCCTCCAGAAATCTGAAATAAGGCTGTTCTTCTTTTCACAGACATGCTTAATCTTGAGTTGAACAACCACAAATACAAAGTATGTATTTAAGCACATTTCTTTTCAAAGATAGTGAGTTTACATGAGAAGCTTTGCCTTTATGCCTTGTTCCACAGTGATACACTGAATAAACAGTTATTATCCTGACAGATTAATGAAATAAAAAACACTGTGACTCACTGGGGTGTTATGCTCTGTGCCCCCTGTACAAGTTTGCAGAACCGGCGCACAGTATTCCTCTAGGACCTCCTGAATCTCAATACCAGTGGCTTGAGGTGCAGTTTCTAAAAACTGACACAAGACAAGCAACAGGACAAAAATTCACAGTAGAATTAAAATTGTTAGTGTAACCATCAGCAATTACTGTGAACAGAGATTAACTGAACTGTCAACACGGATTAACTGAAACAAATTCTGGGACATTACCTGACTGAGAACCCTCTCGATTTCATAGACTTCTTTTAGACAGCCAAAGTCCAACAGCTTAAGCTGGTAAAGCAAAAGATGAATTGCGGCCCTGGCACAGCTGAGGGTGTTGCACACTAGACAGGATCCTCTGACAAGCAGGTAAAGTTTCTAAAAACATAATACAATAGTTTTACAACTCATACTCAACTGATAAATAAGACATATATGATATCTGCCTAAACCAAAAGCTCTTACATCAAAAAACAGAGGGTTGAAGACAGGCAAAGGTAGTTCAATGTGTCCAAAGTGGCCAGGACAGTTGTTGTAGTCCTGCATGCAAGTTGAGCATACTTCCTTGTTATCGGAGGGCCCGAGTGACAGGTCATACAGGCCATTAGAAGAAGGGTTACCAATGCTATCAAGAATCTGAGGGTTTGTGATTGTTTTCACACTCAATTTCCTGCAATGGATACAAGCTCATGTCAGTTTAAAACACTCACAGCTTCCCACGTATTGTTCATGATGGTGTCCATTTATAGTTGCCAACGTAAATTAGGTCAAAGATAAGATATTATATAACGATCCCTAATTCACTCAGACTGTTTACGACGTATATTTTACAGACATCGACAAACTACTACTAAAGCAAGTACTAAGGTGCCTGTTCACGTTATAGCTAGCTAATGCTAACACTTGTCCAGACAGTTGTACGTTACTACTGCAACTTTTAACATACAGACCTTATTTCATCGGATGAGTACAACCCAAACGAAATGCCCTCAAGTCGCCTCCATGGTACCTCCTTTGCAAAAAGCATGTTAAAGTGAATCTATGTGATTTATATATAGTTTAAAAAGTTCATGTTTTCATCTGCTTACAAGCGTGAAGCAGTAGAAGATACACACGTGGGAGACTGAATGGACTGAACCACGCGCAAGGGTGTCTGGTTTTAATTAATCTTTTGAGTTTTATGGCGAATCAAACGCCAAGAATATATTCTCTGGCACCTGAAAATAAAAAAGGTGGTACATAAGAACAGACTAATTTCATTATCTCCAATTCAACAGATTATACTACGATCCACCTCTTGTCTTTGAGGGCACATTCAGTTATGTTCACCCCTAGTATAAGCGAATGTAGTATCATCCTTACCAACAATGCCTTTCGTAAATGTCAAAATGGCGTCGTCCGGTGTACAAGCAGGGCGTGATATTTACAGAAAGAGTTTATTATTTTTAATAAATGTGAAGCAAGTATGCCCTCATAGGTAAGCATATTATACTATTCCAACCATTACATTTTTTTACTTTTGGTTATGTGATGATAACTCGTGTTTTGTATAGACCGGTAGGTATCATTGCTACGTAAGATGCAATGACTGGAGGTCATACATACATTTGCACGGTTACATTTTAAGCCAGAATGTGATTTGTTTTTGTAGCTTATTGTTTCCTAGCACATATGTCTGCATAACCCACTATCTCCTTCCTTAGAAATTTTGTATTGACGGCACACCAAAGGAGTGTACTTGCATCAGAAGGTGCGTAGATGTGGATGTTCAATACTTTTTCTGATGTTATTTTTATACTTTGGAGGGTACAGTTTTCTAGCTATCAAACTTTTTTCTATTTAATTTGGATCCTTAGAAGAAATCGTCATTCCTAGAAAGAAAACATGGTAGGTGCGGCATCTCAGAGAATTAATTAGTGTTGTGTGATCATATTTTATCCAATGAATAGATTCGCTTGAATGAATCTGACTTAGTCGTGTTATCCACTATATGTTATGCATATGTCTTATGCCACACTGTCTTGAAAACATCCTCAACTTTTTGTTACAGGAGTAAAGAAACTGTGCTGAAGGCCCTTGCATCTACAGTGAAAAGGGTATGTGACATATTTTAATCTAATTTTTGATATTTTGTTTTTGGTTTTGCTTGCACAACAGACAAACAATACACCATACTATTACCTTTCTCCAGGATCCTACAGCATCACATTACATGTTCCAGGATGACCCATACCTTGCCCCCAGAACATCAGGAGAATTTGTAAGTATTATTATGGTGGCAATTACTTTTATAATTTTTGGGTTCTATCTCTTTACTTTAAATTAGCATTTTTGTGGTACATCTGTAGTGTTTTTTTTTTTTTTTGCCCTGTTTCAGTTTTGCTTTTTCTATGCAGAAATTGTACTCTCTGTCCCAAGAATCTGGAAGAGCTGCAGCCAAATACTTCATTAACTCCAACCCCAAGTTTTTCCAGAAGGACTTTGCAGAGCCCCATATTCCAGTGAGTACTGTCACCCATCATAGACAGTGCCCTAACTACTACCACCTAAACAGAGTGTTGGAGTTTTTGCACATTTATTCTTGACATTCTGAATTACTTCGAAACTTTTTTTAAGTGGTTGTTGTAATATTGCTCCCGGCTCTCTTTCTGGCAGTGCCTGATGCCAGAGACCTTCCAGCCCCAGATTGAGGATTTATCAGAGGCAGCTTTGGTTGAGCGCATCCAGCTGAGGAAGGTCAAGGCTGCTGTAGACAAGTATGATCAGCTGATGCAGTCTGGTAAGAGAGGCTAATTATATGCTAGCCAGCATACAGTGGATGTGGGTGATTTTTTTCCATGTCGCAGATCATTCAGCTTTCTGATCAACTTTCTGTCACTTCAAATTATGCAGGTAGTTTTTTCTTAGATCTTTGAATTGGGAACTTAAAACTTGTCAGTAGTTGGACAAAAATGTTTTTTAAAAGGCTTGCTATATTATGAGTTTTAACTCATTCTATAACTTAACACATACTCAGAAAACTCCCATCTTGTCCCAACTTGTCTCTGTATTCAGGTATCACATTGTCACTTGATCTCACCAATGACCTGTTGGACCTGATCTGCCTCTATGCTGATCAGGACCCAAGACAAGATGACGGCGATACGGAGCAAAAAGTGGAGGATGCGGTAAGAAACGGAGTACTTATGTGACGCTTACTGGTCACTGTTGGGTGGACAAAGCATATCTTTCCCGCATGACAAACAAAATAGGTTTTGTAATTATAATGTTTTGCTTCAGGAGGAGGTTCAAGATGATCCCAGGAAGAGGAAAGGGAAGTTACGCAGAGCATCTGATTTCATAAAGGTCACCTGGAGGTCAGGTCTATCACACAAGCATTTAAAGATTCTGCATTTGGAAACAACAGAAAGACTGGTGCTAAAGTAATATTGTATAATATGTGTGTATGGTATAAGAATAATGTAACTTTAAAGCTAAACTGTTTTTTTGTGGACCATTGATTCCGTTGTAACCAGTTGTAATCTCACAGTAAAGTGAAATTTGCATCGTCTCCCTCTGTGCCCAGAGAGAACAACAACGCTGAAAGGATCTTCAACCTTATGCCAGAGCGGGACAGTAGATCCTATGGAGCACTTATTAAAGGGATGGTTAAGGTGAGGTTAACAGCTGTCCTGTCCACGTTCTTGCTGTGTTCTTTGGAAGTTGTTGATTGCTAAGTGCTCCTTGTGACTTTGCAGTATGGAGCCTACAGCAGGGCCTTCAATACCTACACGGATTTGCTGAACAATCGTTTAACAGGTGAGTTGAGTTTGCTGAGATGGCTTTGTTCTGGTTACTAGTTGTTTTGTTTTTAGATCAAGTGGGTTTTGGTCAGTCATGGCTGTGTTCAAATTGCTAGTTGCACTCATTTCCTGTGTGATGCTTTTCTTTCCAGCTGATGTGAACACCTTTAACGCCCTCATTTCTGCTGCCCCAGAGGTCAGGGAAAAGTACAATGAAAAATGGGAGCTAATTCTGGTAAGTGCAATAGTGCTTCCATGCTGTGCCCATCCTACTCAGAATAAACCATTAAGTGCCCCAGAAGAGCAGCATGAGTCTGTGCATAGACAGCAGCTGTAACACAATGTATTACACAACATAGTTTATCCCACTGTAATTCAGAATAGCAGTTTAACTTGAGTTTAATGTTGTGTGTGTGTGTGTGTGTGTGTGTGTGTGTGTCTGTAGGAGCTGCTGAAGCAGATGGCAGAGCAGAAGGTGCGGCCAAATCTCCTCACATTCAATGCAGCGTTAAAGGCCCTGAGACGCTGCGGCGGCATGGCCCGATCCCAGTCTCTCCTTCTCTTCGGAGAGATGAAAGCCCTTGGCATCAGTCAGTACAAGATCACTGTGTTATTTTGTTTGTTTTATTTGGTTGGTAATGAAAAGTAGAGGTGTTCTCTGAGTGTCTATGAAAAATATCATGTGTCTAATGCAAATTTTTGTCCCATAAGAGTTTTTAATTTGTTTTGTCTAACATTTTTTTTCTCCTCTGCATCCCAGCACCAAGTTTGGCTTCATATGACCACATCCTGGGCATCTTTTATAAAGCAGGTGTGTACGTGCACAGGCATGTTCATGGCCCAACATCTAACACAAATATAACTCTTGTTAATGTACGCAAGTCAGTGTTGCCTATGCCTATGAATAAATGAAAAGGTCAAGGTGTTGGCATTTAAGTGCATCCATATTTAAATACTGGCAGATCTGACAAGTGCAGTGTCAACGCGAAGGTCGTGTTGCTCCATGGGTGTCCTTTAGATGTCTGATAAGATTTGTTTTCCCTCTCAGCTTCCTCTACCCAGGGTCATACTGACATCTTACAGGATGTGCTCAATGAAATTTCTGGAAGCAGCTTTGAGCCCCAAGACCCAGATGATGGTGTGTTTTTTTTTTTTTTTTTTTTTAATTGCTATTCACGATAATTGTATCATTGTATAACATTATGTATAACATCATTCGTCATTTACGTCAACACTTTTTTTCCCCCCTTACCTTCACAGTGATGTTCTTCCCCAACGCCATGAGAGTTGTAAGTGTTGATTAGCTGAAGCAGTGCAGAACTTGGCAACATGCTGCCAGTCCTTGTTACAGTACAGTGTGACTAGCAGGCCTGGTTAGTGAGGCCCCTCTCTGTGTGTCCACAGTGCCTGGACCATAAGGACTTGGAGCAGGCCTATAGAGTGCACAGCCTGCTGCAGGAGAGAGACAACTGGAGGCTGCTGGGGGATTCCTACCAGCAGAGCGTTTACTAGTGAGTGCACGTTTCACCAATCAACAGATTTGTTTGGGTGTTTGTGCCTGTGCGCATATAAGTGTTATTACTACAGGTGTATTTATGTTTGGGAGTTGTGATTTGAAAATGGTTTGTTGAACAATTGGTTTCTTATTTCTTTTTCTTTCCATAGTGGCAGATTTTTTAATTTGCTGTGCATGATGGAGCATATAGATGTGGTCCTGAAATGGTACAAGGAGCTGATACCATCTGTAAGTGCACTGATTAGCTGCAGTCTCACCAGTACACACTTAAACACAATTATACAGATACAATAATGAGATCAGATTAACACACTGGAGAATTCAGACCTGTTAATAAACCCTTCTTTGCCATTTATCATTTGTCTCAGTTGTATTATCCAAACTCGCAAGGAATGCGAGATCTGCTTCAAGCACTTGACACCGACGGCAGACTTGATCTTATCCCACAGATATGGAAAGGTATTAACGGGGCAAGAGTTTGAATGCCAGCTCTGAAAATGTTCCCGTTTGAAAACTTTTCGTGTGATGGTGTTGATCTTTCATTTTCCGTTTTGTGCTCCACAGACATCAAACAGCTGGGACATGATAACAAGGTGGAACTAGTTGAGGAGATGCTGTCTCTGCTGGCCAGAGAGAAACACAGTACTGAGGTGATTTTATTTCATTTAGTCCAGTAGTCCCGAGACAGTGTGTAGAAAGGCTCTGTTAAAAGTTGAAAAAGGATGTCTGTATTCAGAATATATAATGGTATTGTAGAATTAAACAGTGGCTATGGCCACGAGACAATAGAGAACCATTCACAACACGACTGCAAGAAAGATAAGGAATCAACTAATGATAAAGTTCTCTCTTGTGCTTGCTCCATACAGGTTCAGCAAGCCTTTGCACAGTGTGCTCTGGATGTGAAGAAGCGCTACATTCCTAGTGACTTTGGCAAACCTGTTCTGGAGTGGACAGCCAATTCTCTGGGCAGTATTACTTCCATACTTTTAGCAGCCCAGGAGAGGCATGAAGCTTGGTGAGATGTTGCCAATGTTCATCTTGTTACTAAGCAATAAGATTTTTGTTTCTTCCCTTGAGTCAAGTTGCAGTGCAAGTATAATTTTGGATTTGAATTTTTTTTAAGAAACTGTAGAAAACAGTCTGTGGCCTCTGTCAATTTGGTCAACCCTTTGTCAAAACCTACTGATGGTGTAAACGCTTGTCTCTCTTGTCTCTTCAACACTAGGGAGATGCTGAAGCTCTTCAAAGCCAACAACAGAGTTCCAACGTGAGTACATTGCTGTTATTTTCACTGGATGCAAATTTTATGTTCAGCGTAAAAGGGAAGGGGGTCACTAATGGCGGTGCTATAGGAGATGGATCATTATAGGTGGAATGTTTCTATAAAACCATGTTTACAACTGAAAGTTTTGAGTGGAATCCACATAGCAGAGGGTTTCCTCTTGATATGTTTATGACAAACTCCTCTCTGCATTCCTAGGGATTCCCTGATGGAGGACTTCCTGTCCAGTCTGAAGGAGGTTCAGGACGCCCAACAAGCGGTGGAACTGGTGCAGCTGTCCGCCAGCTACTGTCTCACCATCACCCCAACACTCATCGAGAGGGCACAGCAGGAGTTTGAGCTGACCGAGGAACACAAGTAAGTGACCTCCTATTCTTTTTGGATGTTCAAGTATCGTAATCGAATGTGGCTTGTTTACTCTAAGTCTGTTATTGGTTTTCCCCGATAAACTAAGAACCACTGCCATTAGGAATACCTGGCTAAAAAAGATTTTTTCCCCCCCAGGGCAACCTTGTCATCTCTGGAGTTTACTTCTGATGATCGCAACTGAGGATGGTCTACATTGTCAAAATATTGTGTAGTTATAATGCAACATGTTGAGCTATGTATAATAAAAATGAATTAATACCATACTGTAGTACTATCCATTGTTAAAAAAAGACAGTAACATAGAAAGTTTTCACAACATCCATGATTTATTATTAGTATCCAATATTACTTAGAATTGTTGCATGACAAAAACATGGACAATCAGGATCCCTACTGAATATCTGGCTGATTGGTTTGACCAGAAAATGAACAACAAACTGAACAACCACCGTACACTTGTGGGCATGAAACAGTGAACATGACTAGTGTCATACATGTTAAACCTAGCTTGTGTGTGAGACAGGCGGCCCAACTATCAGCTAAGCTCACACTTCCATTTTTAATGAGTGAAGGGGTGCTTTTCTTATATACAGAAGGAGTGGCTTTGTTTATTTCTCTCCGTAAAAACAAGCTAACTCTTCAGCAATTCATTTATGCATACGAGGTACACTTAAACATTCAGATCAGTTTGTTCCTCTCATTCCTGTTTCGAGTGGTAGGTCGGTAGGCCACAACGTTATCTATTTTTTGATATGCAGGCTAATGCCACATCATTGGGAAACAAAAAAAGTGCTTGGGGACTTCTGACTGCTGTTACTCCGTTGACTTTTAAAATAAAAAAAAAATAATGTATATAACCAAAAAAAAAAAATTCTTAGGAGAGCAGGAGGAGCACAGATGCATCAAGGCGTTTCCCATGGCAACCTGGGGCCTGAGTCTGGGCACTTGTAAAATATACAGCTCGTGTCATCTCCTGTTGGATTCTTTCTTTCTACCTCTATCTCTCCACATCTCACAACCAGCTCTGGTACCATCTGGTCGGAGAGGGACTCAGGGGGCCTGCGTGGTGCCCAGGCCGACCGCGTTGGCATAGGCCGAGAGCAGGCTGATGGCCTGCCGGGTCTCCAGCGTGAGCCGGGCCTCGTTGAGCCAGTCCTGGGCCACGCGCCGCGGCTCGCCCCGCAGCTGGTTGAGCAGCTTGGCAGCCAGCTCCAGGTCGCCGCGCTCCATGCTGTAGCAGGCATAGGACAGCAGCTTGAAGGTGTCCAGGTCGTCGGTGTTGAGGCGGACGGGGGGCACCTCCTGCTGGGGCTCCATGAGCAGCGCGGCCTGCAGGTATGACAGGAAGTACTGGTAGAGGCTGTTGCGCGTCTCGTCAATGAGCGCCACCCGGCGGGCCAGGCGCCGCACGTCTGCAAAGCGGGCGCGCAGGAACGCCTCGCTGTAGACACCGCGGTTGAGCGCGTCGGCGGGTAGCGCGGACGCCAGGGCCTGGGCGAACACGTTGTCGCCGCAGCTCTCGCGCACGGTGGCCGCGGCCGCCTCCAGGGGTTCGGTGGGGGCGTCGCTGCTGGCCGTGCGGAGGGTGTAGTTGAGGGCCTCCACCGACAGCCACAGCTGGTGCGCCTTGCGGGCCTCCTCCTCAGCGATCACATGACCTGTGCAGGGAACAGGAGCTTGTTCATTCTTGCTTAACAAAGAGCAAACACTACATCTCTGAAAGTGACTGATATGACAGAATGATCCTGAGCCACACGTGGCTCCAGCACTGACCATTTTAGTTAATCTCCGGATTAGTATTAGTTAATCCTCACTGTCTCCCTAATGCACTCCACACACACCCCCACAACTGGCCCAATCTGAACACGCATCTGGGCAGAGCTGCGAGTGACTCACTGTCAATGGCCTCCTCCATGCCCTTGAGCCTGGCATAGGCGCTGTTCATATCCAAGGTGAAGGCATCCAGCTGTTCCTGAGTCAGTCGGCGGTAGTGGGTCTCTTGCTCCTGCATCTTGTTCTTCAGATTCTGGGCCACACAGCACACGTGGGTTATTAGTCAAACAGCAGGAGAAACAGGAATAGCGCACGTAATGGCACTATGATCACAGATAGGTTAGAGCTATGGTTGGTTATTTGCGAGTCAGTTTTGATACTAAACCAGTATAGGCTTCAAAGTTAGACACACTTAGTGTGTGTGTGTGTGTGTGTGTGTGTGTGTGTGTGTCTAACCTCTTCCGCCTCGGAGCGCAGCTCCAGCTCCTGCACTTTGAGCACGTCACGCAAGTGGTCTGTGTGTGCGGCTGCTTGCCTGCGCAGCTGCGTACGCATCTCTGCCTCCATCACCTCCCGCACCTCCTCCACCTGACGGATACGTTAGACAAGACGCATTAAGCCACTCCATCTCACTTGTCCATTCATTTTCCAGCTGGGGTGCACATTCAAATGAGACTGACTACGTACGACTACGACAAGACAACGTAAAAACAAACACATTACCGGTAATAAACAAGGAAAAGAGGAAGAAGGTGTTTTACAGTGCCATACATTATAATGCTAGTCAATATTTTTTCAGGAGCGCAACTCTTCTTGTATCTTTAACTCTTATTTGGTTTATGTTTACTGTAAATATACGTGTCATAACACTGATACTTGGTGCTAGGCAGGGGAAGAGGAGGCAACCCCTCCAGTGCAAAGCAACCAACCTTCTTCTCCTGCTCGAGGCGCATCTCCTCGCGGTTGTGCTCGAGCGCGGTGGCCACGGCCTGCGCCAGCGCCTTCTGGTGCTCCAGCTTCTGCTGATCCAGCGCCGACTCGATGTGGATCTGCTCCCGCACGCGCTGCTCCGCCAGCTCGCGGTTCAGCTGGTCGATGCGCCGGTGCGCGTGAGCGATCAGAGAGTTGAGGTCGTCCATGCTCAGCTTGCCGGCTGTGTGAGGCGGGAGGAGAGGGAGGCGTGGAGAGGATGAAGGAGGAGGAGGAGGAGGAGTGGAAGGAGGGGTGTCAGATGGAGGGTCAGCGGTTAACGGTGGTGGCTCATGGGAAACCGGGGGGTCTTTCAGAGGGGAGGACACAAACTTCAGCAGGCTTCCATCACTTCCTCCACACTTATTTCATCACAACATTATTATACCACACTGACTATACAACCACTAGCGTCACATTTTAGCAGCCAGACATCTGCAGACATTTTATCTGGGTTTGCACCTCATAGGATGTGCATCCATTAATAAAACATATCTTTACTCATTAGGCTCAACATTCAGGCATCAGTCTCTGTGTCCTTTATAAATGCACTATTGATTGGAAATGCTATTGGGAAACCAATGCCTCTCATTCCAGTTACCATTTACCGGAATAATATGTCTGGAAACATTATGGGGAGGCATAACATAAGATTTTCCTTTCCCAAGCTGCAAATGTTTATATTTGTGTGGGTGGGAATACGTGGGAGTGTTTTGTTTACATATATATGCACATGCGTGCGTGTGTGTGTGTGTGTGTGTGTGTGTGTGTGTGCTTACCAAGTCCTTTCCAACTGGCTTTGATCTCTGGTGTGATGCTGTCCAACTCTTTTTGGAACTGTGCCTTGGCTTCGTTCACCAGGTCGCTGTACTGGGAGACAATCTTTGCCTCCGACTGAGCAGCCTGGACCTGCGGACAACCACACGTGTTGTCTCAATTGCATTATGGTCGCAACAGCACAATACAATCTATTAAGAACAATCTATCAAGCACATCAGAATCTAACAAGAAACATTATCATCATCTAAATGCACATGAACACAGGAATTAGAATAGCTGTTAGCTATACAGGATCTGTTGGCTAAACAAATAGCAAGCGTGAAATTAGCCAATTCTGGCACCGACGGTTGACAATCTGACAAGCAAAGCATCTGACACCTTCTGAGATAATGTTTTAATAGGTGAATGCTAGTGCCGCCTTGCTGTGCCTCAGCCTGGCCTGCCTGATGAGGCTTTAACGGCAAATCCATCCATGCTAATAAAGGAGATTAACATTTCTGGATAGAAATTGGAGTTCATTACTTAAACATGCCTTCCAGGGCTGTGTGAGTGTGAGTGTGAGTGTGAGTGTGAATGTGAGTGTGTGTGTGTGTGTGTGTGAGAGAGTGTGCATGAGTGTGAGAGGTAGAGATAGTTGGGAAAGGCCTACCTTGCCCACTATTTTGTCCAGGTCCACAATCATATTGTGGAGGTTTTCCTCAGCTGCCAGGACCTGGGGTCGTGCTGTGTCGATCTTCGAGACCTTAGCGGCATTAATCACTCCTCGCAGCTTTTCCAGCTCATCTCTGACACACACAAATGCCACAGTAAAGTCAAAATTAGTTAACATCTCATTAATAAAAACACCATATTAACTTTCCTCAAAGCTGACCCATTAGGCCTTTAGCCTTTGCTTGCTAAGACCTGATACCTCATGTCCTTCCTTCCTTGCATTTCCCTGAGGTCGTGTGTTTATGTGTGTGTGTGTGTGTGTCTATATTAACACTGTGCCTCACCTAGCTCTGAGGAGGGCAGCGCCGGCTTCGTCAACAGAGCGACTGCGCTGGTCCAAGGCCTCTTCTAACGCCTTCCACTGTGCTGAGGTCTTATCTGGAGCTCCCTGAGCAACACACACACAAACACACACACACACACACACACACACACGGCATTCATTAAGGTGCCAAGACATTTCTTTGAGAAGCTTTCAGAAATGTTAACATCTTACTGAAGGTTTATGAGCCAGAGTTGGAAGCTGTTGGAAGCTTTTTTTTGGTTTGTTTTCAAAATGTGTGCTCTGAGAATGTGACACTTCTGACATTTGACATTTTAGATGGCAACACTTGACACTGCCCTGGGTGCACTCAGAGCAGAAAGCACAGTGCAAGACTGTGCTGCAGCTTTCAGCAGCTATACTGAACAGCTATGGCACCTTCTTGACCTTCTTAGCTATGGCTATGGTGCAGATGGCTGTTCATTTTCCTTAACCTCCCTCCCTCCCAGTGGCCTCTCAGCACTGGGCCAGCCACTGCAAGACTAAAAATACCCCGCCTGTCCCTCACTGCCATTACTACTCCTCACCAACCCCTCCAGGGTCAATCTGTTCCCAGGGGCACCAGAAAAGTAAATAAAGCCATATTTTTTATATAACACATACTTTTTATATAACACTTTGTATTATCGTTTTACAGAACCGACAGTACTCATCAGTTCTGTCAGAACAAATATAGACATTCACACATTTCCAAGTCAGGTTTTCATCCTTATCCATCGGCATTTTAAGTAGGTGGTTAAGTGGCAAGCCTGGATGAGGTAAGCCAGAGAGGTAAACTTGATAAAAAGGGTCCAGATTTCTCATTCTCCTACACTAAATAAAGCCCACAGGACACTCCAATAGCAGATTCAACCATTTCCAGGGTATCTACACGTTTGACACAAATTTAATGACTAGAGATCTTTATGAGACTTCTTACAGCAGCAAAAACCTGATATCAACTACTAGAGAAACCTAAAGTGCATACGAGTCAAAAGCATCTTAAGTGTACACACCAAACAGTAGTTTTGTTCTGAGAAAGAAAGAAAAAGAAAACAATGCAAAAAGGATACAGGATCTGCTGGAGTATTTCGCCGGTTTAGCCAGGTCTATCATTTAACCACATACTTTATATAATTTACCTTGGGTCACACATCTTTTACCAACATTCCTATGCAGTGTCCTCTCTGCTCCTGACTGCTCAGCACTGGGTCTTACCTCAGCATCCATGGCCTCCTTCAGCTTCTGGGTGTGGACGGCAATGGCTGTGAGAGCAGCTTCTTGCGCTCCAATGGCAGCCAAAGTGGACTTGGCAGAGCTACCCAGAGTCTCGTCCAAGTTGCTGGAGATGGCTGGATTAGAGGAGCAAGAGGGACAGACATGGACACACACACACACAGATAAGACCAACAGAGCAAGGGCACTGTATACCCTGAGGCACACCGGACACCAGGCAGAGAGGCCATGCAGAAGCACAGACCAAAGACCCAGTCTCCCAGCAGAGAGTCAAAGAGGACAGGAAATTAGCAATCACAAAGGAGTTGATCATTGACGGCGAGTAGGCCTACACTCTAAGCCTGCATACAAATGCATGACACAGAGGACTTATGCAGTAGATGCAGTGATTACCACAATCTCCATCACCGATGACATTTGCAGGTGTGTGTGTGTATGTGTGTGTGTATATGTGTGAGAGAAAGAGAGATGGTACACCAAAAATAACACATATAGAAATGTTACATATTATATTGTTTCTTTGGTGTCTATGCCTGTGTGTATTTCTACATGTCTGTTTAAAACTATTTCACAAACTGGTGTAATGTGCCTGGCTACTGAGAAAGAGTGTGTGTATATGTGTGTGTGTGTGTGTGTGTGTATAGGACACATACAAGCCAGGGTGTCTTGCTCTGCCTTATCCTTTGCAGCCAGGACTGCAGTCACTTCCTCTGCCGGCCGTTCTTTCAGTGGCTCAGGCTCGTGGTGTGCACACTCCTTACATTCTCCTGCTACTGACATGGACACGGACACACACACACACACACACAAAAACACATACGACACAAACACACACTCAGTTCATCCTTACATTTCACACACCCTACCTGTAAGTGTGTAAGCCAGGAAACTGAGTACATACAAAGTCCAATTATGCTTAATTCACGTGTTTTCACATGCACCACCAGTACAAATAACTGGTTTTTGTGGCATGCAAGCACTCGCATCCCCGAAAAACAAAACCAATGCAGTGAATCGCCAATGACCACTTGTACACTGATACACAAACAAACACACACACACACACACACACACACACACACACACACAATGCACATGGTGAAGTTAATTTGTGATTTTGCAGGCATTTCCATGTTAGTGATGGTGGTGAATGACCTGGGGGTGTTGTTTCTCTGAACACAATGACTGGGACTCAGGCCCATTCACCAGACAGACAGAAAAGGAGTGAGGAAACCGGCTTGACCCAAGAAGGGAAACAAAGAGTTCACGTGCAATAAGACAGAGAGCCATGCAGCGGCCAGGGAGAAATCCAGTTTAGCTGATGACTGACGAGGATGGATTGGAGACCACATGCCAAGAAAAGAAGACAGCAGAGGGAGCGGGTGAACAAGCAAG
This sequence comes from Limnothrissa miodon, assembly GCA_017657215.1. Classification (NCBI taxonomy): domain Eukaryota; kingdom Metazoa; phylum Chordata; class Actinopteri; order Clupeiformes; family Clupeidae; genus Limnothrissa; species Limnothrissa miodon. The sequence goes on along the minus strand of JAGFZM010000285.1, from coordinate 688,488 downwards.
AGAGAGAGAAAGACAGCGAGAATGAGGCGGCCTAGTGTGTAACACAGTTAGTGCCCATCGCAGTTCAGCAACTGTACATCTGATGAGATTAATCTTGTCACAACTCATAACACGCTTGTGCCAGCCTCCACAGACAAGGATTCAGATCCATTTGAAATATATCACTTTTTCAGAACAGAAATTTATATATTTTTTTGTGCAACATAAAGTTAACATGTTTAGCTAATTTTACTATTAATCTGTAGGTCTGAACTCTGTTACTCTTCCAAACCTCGCCTGTGAAACCAGTTTTTCCAAACGTGTTTGGAGCTTGAGCGTGTCCCTCCAGAGGACAGAGGTAGTCTTTTGTGAAAGGGCAGGTGTCAAAGGTCAAGATGAGGTCAGCGATCAAGCAGGGGTGACAGACCTGCAGGCTCAGCTGCAGCCTCTACTGGAGGGTCAGCAGGTGCCACTGGCTCTACCGGAGCCTCATCGCTGGTGCCCGGAGCCGGCACGGAGGGCACATCGCTGATGGCCGAGATGATGTGGGCCGCCTCAGCAGAGGCCTCTGCAACACAGTGGGAGTGTCAACAGGCGGAACCTTTTGCATGCTGGAACAGGTTGCAGCTGGAAAGACTAAAACCGACGCACAGCGCACAGCCACTGCAAAATGTCATCTGAAAATAAGGTCTGGACCCCACCCTTTTAGCAAGCATAAGTCAATGACAAGGTTCCAGTAGTGATTAATTGTCTCTTCTGAAACATTCAATCATTGACTTGGAGATCAGCACCCCAAGCTTCAACTGAACTAAACCAAAGGGTGAGGAGAGCAGTCATTCATGAGGCAACACATTTCAGCTATTTACCTACTATTATGGCTGACCTGGAAGCAATAAAACTTCAACCTGAAGAAGCAAGTTTTACAGAGACAAATACTAGCAGGAAAAAAAAACTCCACCATGCAATGTCAGACAGATTAATCAATGAGCTTACAACCTTTTCAATGTGCAAACTTCCATGACTTCACAACCTCAACCATACCAAAACACTTTGAAGGGCCATTAAAAGCATGGGAAGAGAATACTCCATGACAGTCAATGATAACTCATACCCAACATTCTGTAAAATAAAAATGCTTATTATACATTTTTCTTCCTTGAATTTAATGACTATCAATTCCCTGCAACTTCCTACACAGCACAACACCACATCTACAGTTACACAGCGGGTACATGAATGACCACTGAGAATTTCCCTGGTACGCTCACCCTCAATTGTTTGTGGAGGAGGAGCGGGACTTGGGGCCTCTTCGACGACAGGGGGCTTCTCAGGGGTTGCAGCCTCTTTGGCTTTCTTTTCCTTTTTCGGCTGCTTGGACTCCTTAGTGGCTTCAGACACTGTAGAAATCTGCAGGGGTTCGACTTTTGCCTGTCATTATGTTTGAATAAAATAAAACTGTCTAAAAAAAATGAAAACAATGTGGCATTGCACCAGATTTGCTACCCATTTTGAATAGTTATGGTAGTGTGGAGGCAAGGTGTGATTTCACCAAACACTAATTAGGGTATCTTCATCATGTCAGCTTTAATGGATATTTAAACGCATTAAATAAACTAATACTACAGTAAGAAAACTCAAAATCTGAAGCATGTTTTCTTTGATGAGTAAGTTAGCCAATGCATGCAAGAAATATGTTTCCAGTCTGTGCTTGGTAGAGATATAACATTAGAGAGACACAAATCTTACCGGTTTCTTTGGAATGACCGGTGGTGGTGGGGGGGGGGCCCAGGGTCATCCCAAACAATTGGTCTGAGTAAGGAACTGTTTTCTCGACATTTAAGCGGAATTTGGGGTCCCATTTGGCATAGATGATTGTGCTACCAAGTCCACCACCCAATGTGAGAAGGCTGGCAGCCACGATTTTGCCTGCAGTTACTCTGCCAACACAATTAATCAAACAAAATGTTGCGTACACCAATAGTAGTAACAGTATGGGAGCAGCATGCATCACAAGCATCTTTCTTTCACTCAATCAACAAAATCATATTCAGAAACATCTCTCAGTAAAAAGTACAATTAGTTCCCGTTTCCATTCCCATTCACGAAGATCTAGTTTGAACATAACCTACCCTGAGTCTCCCGCTGAGGTATAGCGACGACAGTGCTGCAAAGGATGAGCGGCCACTTTCCCACATAGACATTGCTTGGAGACAACACAAAGGACATGTAAATGTATTAGCATATTCATGAATGTATCTCTAGTGTCCACAGTATGATAGGCAACATTGTCCCCTGTAGTCTTGTGCTAAAGCTTGAAAGCTTCGAAAGCTGTTGTGATCAATGACGGTTATAAATTCCACAGCATCCATCATACGTCAAGAGAAAGAAAATTAAACCCCGAAAGGGATGGTTTTATGTGTTTGGAATCGGATGTGGTAAAGTAAACGGTCCTGAAATTAATAAAATGTTTTTTATATCATTTTTAATATCAAGGTACGGTGTAAGCAGACCTATTTTTAAACATGTCCAAGCAAATGTCATATTTTCATTTCATTTTACAACACAGATTATCAAGTCAAGATATGCTAATGTTAGCTTTGTAAAACTGTCGTCACCTGTCAAAATACGCTGTCCGTCGTTTACTAAAAACAACATATTTTGCTCAATGAATCGGGCCACAATATGGGATAAGGTTATGTGGACGTAAGATACGAAAGGAAATTCGCGAACTTTTTTCCTGGACAAGGTCACGTCCTCCTCATGTTAACTATACACACAACCCAATGCCTGTACAAAATGGCAAACCGGTCCGGCTGGTACAAAATTGTGTAGTATATTTTGCTAATTACATAGATGATAGCCAGAGCAGAGCAGTTTAGATGTTAACTTGAAAACCAACTGTTACAGGCATGGGTGAATGACAGAAAATATGAATCACGCACAAGCCGCTGTTTTGCGTAGCTATTCTTTCTTGCAGAACAGACATTGGTGCAATTTCATGTCGGCCAAAAGATCCGTCAATTTCATTTGATATCCGTTCTCGCTCATTGGAAGGATACGCCTCTTTCCACTACGAAACTACGTACTTTACGTGAAGTAGCAATTGATAACTGCAAGCTACTTAACCCTCAAATAAATCCAATATTACACGAGTACAACCTGACAGTTTATACATTCCAACCAGCCTCAGCCCACAACTTACTAACAACGCCTTTTCAGTGACCGTGATTATGTCTACTGACTAGGCGGGGGTTAAAAAATAGCTCTGTGAATGGGTCACTGAATGACCGTTCTTTCAGTGTGACTAGTAGCGTTAGGTTAGCTTGCTAGCCAGTGCTTGCCACAGATCTTACCCGAGCTGCTGCATTTGCCCCTTTCAAACAGACACGCAGCATTGTGGTCGTTACTCCCTTAGCGTTTTAGTTTCAAGGAACAGAAGGAAGTTCTGATCAGTAGAACATTATAAGGCAATACGACTCGTATGCTGTTGTGCCCCAACACAGCAAATTTCCCCTCCACCGTTCAGCCGAGTGACAGAAAAGGAACGCATGCGTCCTAGGCACGCCCAACTGCGAAAAACTACGTCATAGGTTCATAGTTTAAGGTGTACGTGATGAAGGCCGAAGGCCTAACCAGATCATTTTTTAAACGGGTCTTGGCCATGCCATTTTAACGACTAATCAACAACACATACTAGGCATGCTTATGCTTCTATTAAAATCTGCGTTATGGATACGAAATCTTTAGGGAAAAGCATTACCAGAGTCACAAATATCCACCTCAGTCGGATGGTCCATACTCATGCTGGTCTAATACTGGACTGGTATCGGATGATAAAGAAATGGATGTAGGCCAAATCGTCTCAAATTATATTATCACTTAAATGATCAACTACATGGGCCTCACCATCTTTCGTCTCATCATCGTCAGGGCCAGTCTATGAAATGAGAGACAGCTCCACCATACAGAAAATAACAGGCACAGTAATTTATTTGAGAACATTTCCACAAAATCCAGGTGAAAACTAAATTCTATTTCAATGAACATTATAGTTCTTTCTTAAATGTAGGGTCTACGATTCTGAGACAGATGTGAAAAAAGCATCCTGCCCCCCAAACCAAATACCTCCCCTCGCTCAGTGTACAACGATTCTTTCACGAAGAAGGGTACGCGCAGAGTGGTAGGGAGCAGCAGATTGCAGTTTGATAGATGCGTCAGAATCCAATCATACTGAACGGTCCGTTTATTATGATTGGATAGTGTTTTTCCTGGACTGTTCGTTCTAGAGGCCACTAAAACTTTTAATTTTTGTGTCAAAACTTTTAATTATTAGTTGCAATGGGGGGTGTGAAGAGCAATATGTTAAAAAGTGCATGCTCCAAAAATCGTAGACCCTACCTTTAACCTCTGATTCTGAATACATTAGAAGTAAGCGGGAGGAGCAGTCTTTAAACAGGTTCATTGCCAATCTGCATATGGAACAATATGAAAAGCTTTTCATTCTTATTTTTTTTCCTTACACCAGACCGATGCTGCATCATTAGTGGACTTTTATTTATTTGTCATTTGGTCTCGTTTTGTGCAAGCTTATTTATGGAAACCTTAAGAATCTTAAGACATGTCAAAATTACTGTTCCGTCAATTTGTCTTGTTAAATAAACATCAAAACATGCCTTGTGATAAATATCTGTGTATATTATTTTTTATTTCGTCATAATCTGACCAACTGATATCAGTCAGTAAACACACTTTTAACTTCTGTCATGTAACCTGGTTTCAGATTGTAACAATTACATTTGACAAACTTTTCAAACACACATAAGTTTTGCTCATCAGTGAATGTAATTTTTGTGAAACCTTCACCTGCATTTCTGAGTCATATGAGAAGTGGGAAGAGTATCATGTTAATGTAAAGATTTTTGCTTTGTGTCAATAACAAAGCAAACCATTTCAAAGAGGCATTCACTTGATTTTTTTTAACGATTACAGCTGCAATGCAGGCCAAATCTATTATCTATTACAAAAAAGGCAAATCAGATCCCAGTAGGGTTAACAAATCCTATTCCACATTTTTTTTGACAATTACCGATGCTAATAATGATGTTAGGATTATATTACCAATTGCAACTCTAAATGCATGTAGGCTCAAGCCAATGGAAAAAAAGGACAACAAGAAAGTAGAGACTAACAGTGGACACATCAAGTATTTATATAAGTTAGGTGAGGGAGAAGGGATGAGACCGTCATTCCTGTTCCTGTGAGTCTGCTCCATGGGCCGGTCTCAATGGCTTCTTCTTGTATGACGGCCATCTGCATACTGGACAACAGTGCCTTCCTCCTGCCAGCCAGACCACAATGCATTGTTGATGGAAAACATGACCACAAGGCAACCCCATAACCAAGCGGTCCACTTCAAAGTTCTCCAGACACACAACACACTCAGTGCAGGGGAGCATGTCATCAGGCCAGGGGAAAGATTCGTCTGCCTGTGCCTCTTCACCAGACGGTGATTTGTCTGTTTTCCTACACGTGTTGCTTAGACGGGCATTGTCCTCATTGCTGCAGTTTTCACCTGGGTCTGTGTTAAGCCCGCTTGTTTGTACCCTATTACTTTTTGAGTCTCTGGTGCGGACCTGTGAGCACCTGAATCTCCAGGTGGGCAGTTGTTTGATGTAGTCCATGGGGACAAGCGGACGAAGCCAGAGGTCCGGAAAGGCAAGCCTCTCCAGGAGAAAGTTGGGGTCGTCTTCCCAGTCGGATTCATTGGGGTACGTCTGGAATGAAGTGATGGGGTGCACCAGGTAGCTGGTGTACCAGTCCCAAAGACTGGTAAGCCACTCCAGGTTGTTGGCATTTTGGTCCTCATCACCGCACCGCCGCTTCTTCTCAAAGTAGTCGATGAGGAGCCCGTGTGCCAGGTAGGTGCTGAGGAAGAGTGCTGGGTGTGAGGAGTAGAAGGTCCAGTCTGCCCTCACCCATGAGGCAATGGTGGTCGTGTCCGCATAACGCAGCAGCTTCAGGCTGTACTCATAGAAGCTCTCCAGGTAAGGTAGCTGCAGGAAGCCCAGGATGGGCAGCCAGGAGATGATAATGAGCGAGTTGTAAGTCCCTAATGTACTAATGAGCACCACAAAGCGCTTGATGGTTGCTCCCTGTGTGATAAAGAGGTCCATCCAGGCCATGAGGTTGACCATGACCAGGCTGAGGACAAAGAGGTCGTTGACCTCGGGCTGTACTGAACGCAAAAAGGTGTCCATGGCATGCAGGGACATGAACTCCCCGGTGCTGTTGCCATACCTGTAGATACCTTCAGGTGTCTTGAGGACATAGGCGGGGGTCTGCGTCACGCCAATCTCCTCCAGGCAGGTGGCGTTGTCCCAGTTGCGCACATCCACGAAAATGAACTCGATGCGGCCCGTGAACTTGATGCTGAGTGCAGAGAAAAAAGCCGGCGGTTGGTCGAGTTTGGCGAAGAGAAACATCTTGACTGCTTGCTCATCTCGCTGATACCAGTCGTCTGCCAGCTGGCGTGAGACGTGAATGGTTTTGATGCGCGAGGCCACGTGGGCAGTCATCCACTTGAAGATGTGCTCAGTCTCAATGCGCCGACCGTTGTACTCCTTCAGCATGACCTTGCCCTTGGAAGCAGACGTCTGTGGCACAGACATGATGAGTGTGGACTTCACCCAGCCACGCTTACGGCAGTATCTGGAATGAAAAATGCCATCATGTCAGTAGGTGCTGTGGCTAGTAGACATGTATTATGCAAGCTGCTTCCACTAATTTTATTTGGCAATCAGGTCCCATATTCAATTCTCAAAGAATGCAAGCACTCATGAGTGTGTAAACAATTACCATTTACATTTGCACCATAACCAAACTATTAGTATTTATGATTAAATGTTGTTTTAATGGAAATTCTGAATTGCTTTTTTTCTGAGTTGCTTTTTTTCTATAAATGCAAATTTTGTTTTAAAGCTGGGTTTCAAAATACACTTCTTCCATTTTAACTATAATTCTTCCAAATGAAGCCCTTACCTTGAGTCACTTGAGCAGTTGAACGTGCCAGTCCGAATACCAAATTGGGACACCTTCTGAATCATTTTACCCCAGTTGGCTTTGCTTAGAAGTGGATCCCTGCCTTGGGCAATTACCTAGTTAAAACAAATTTGCTCTGTTTAATTCACACACAAAACACCACTGACTTTTTTCTTTATTGCATACACTATATTGATTGTAGTGATTGACCTTTGGTATCTGGGCTAACCAAAACACTTACTTGAACCAGCCATATCCCATCTTTAGTATCCTCCACAAGTTCATAAAAGTGCATCTCTCCACTGAATGTAGTGCTTGAATCTGTCCCAGGCTGTTCTTTTTCATTTTTAAGAGCAGAATACAGTTCACCTTGCATCAAATCGCCTACAAAAAGATAGCAACTGTATTGCATTTGTGTAAAAACACATTTTAAATTTTTTTTAAAAGATTAGTAAACAACATAAACAAATAGCTGTATATGCTGTGTGCAAATGTACTGTTAAGTGTGTCAACATCTGGAAGACTAACCTGAATTTTCGACCAGTTCTCTGACATCCTTTTTCTCTGCCAAGCCTGAGTATCCAAGACCACGACATTCCAGGATGGTCTTCAACTTTTTAAAACTCAACGTGACAGGGTCCACGAGTTGTGTAGCAAAAATGCCCGTTTCATACCAAACTATGGCTTCAAAAAACCGTGCCAACACAAACAGCACCAAAAAGTACAGAAGTAGGAAGAACAATTTTAACCACATGTTGCCCTTTTCGGAAAAGCTGCTGTTGTTATTTGATTACGGTCGAATACACCCGTGGCGACCGAGTAGCCTAACTTCGCATTAGGGGTGTCAGTCTCGAAGGTTTGCCTGTCTTCTGTCCCAAGCTATGTACCTGCTGAAACTAGTCCAGCGAGTTAGCTAGGATAGCTTATTTTTCTTCACGAAGACATGCCCCAGGGGACTGATTCTATGGCGACACTGGACGCCACGGATAACACCGAGGGCATTTGACCATTCTTAGGGTATCCATCAGTCTCACCAAGATGTTATGCTGTTTTAATGTAATATTTCACTCCCTCAAAGCTATTTAGCTAGCTGAGCAAATCGAACAACGTCGTAGCAGGCCATTTAGTTATGGCCTTGTATGCATAACTGAATCTGCGGCTGTACAAGACCTGAATCTTCACCTAAACGGCATGTCGCCAAAATTCTGTGTTTTTCTACCTGCAGTAAGTTTCCAACAAAGAGAGCAGATAAGATGACAGGGTGCGGTGGTTTTCCCAGAGTTGCTGGCTGATGTTGTTAGCAAGATCGCTTTGATTGCCAGATCAGCTGGTGTGCATAACAAAACGTCATAGGAGTATTTCCGCTTCCGCCTTGCTGTTACATGTAGCAAAATGTAATAACCCAGTTCACACACGCTAAGTCATGTTACATAGCGTGGGAATTAAGGGGTCCAATCATAGACAGAAAGGGGAAAATACAAATGGAACAAACTACTTATCATTTACCACGTCATAACGCAAGCCTGTGCATACACAGAGCAAATGCACAGTATCTGAAAATAAGTAAAGCGTTTTCAAAGAATCATAATGAGTAGGGTAATGTTAATTATTAATTGCAGCCACACCACAATTGTTTTATGTTGTGCCATAGGGCATACATATTTGTCTACACTTGAACTGAATAACTGAATATAATGGTGGACATGCCTAGCCTACCATAAGCTGTTGGCAGATCCAGATGCGGCAGGGTAGGGTAGGGAGATAGGCTGCTGTTTGCCCCTTGGTCAGAAACCCATGGCCAGGGTGATATACGGCAATTTCATTGATGTTTTGGATAACAATATAATTAATTTTCCCTAAATACAATTTAATTGTATGTACACATCTCACTCAAAATGACAGGGATTTGTCATTTTTTTTATTTTAGATTGAAGAGACAGGAAACAATTGAGTTACATGTAAATGTGCTTTAGGAATATTTCAAATTCGAATCCAACAGACAGCAACACAAGGGCATGTAATTGGTTAGTATAAACATCAATTATTACTAGATAAGAAGACTCCGTAAAATACTTTGTCTTTAATAAACAACTGTTTGGCAGTAGTAGCTTGTTTCACGGCAACAAAGGTGTACAAAATGGGATGGCAATAGAGAAAACAGACTGGATCACAAAGTGGGACAGGATCAGCATCAGCAGTAACCCTCATGTTTAACAGTCATTGTGAGGCACTGTTTATATTTATCCAAAAATACTTTTATAAAAACACTCCCTGCAATTCCACATATTTTCAGTTCAGGGATTATACACAGTGGAAGGCAATCATGATAAGAATGTATGGTAGTGAATGATAAGGAGGTATGGTATTAAAAAGTACTGTGGGATAAAAAGTTAGCACAAGTTATGGATTGGCATTGAGAAACAAGTGAACTGAACAAAGGGTGTTTTTCTTAAATGCTACTTTTTTTGTTTGTAAATTCCCCTTGATGTTGCTCAGTCTCTGTATCTGATTTCATTGAAGGTTTTCCACGGTCTTCACTGTACACACACCTTGCGTGGGTCCAAGCGTAAGCTTGTTAGTGAAGTTCCAAAACTCACTGCTCAAAACTGGAATACTTGTGAAGGAACCGGTCATATGCATCGTAAATAGCTTGCCTGCAGTAGGAGAGAACGACATCCATACAGTTAGTCATAACTAAACACAGCCGTGTTTTTCAAACACAAGTGGGAGACAGAATTTTACACATGGACACAATCTTAGAAAGCCACAGCAGTGTAAAAAAAAGGTTATGTGCGGTTATGCATCACAGATATGGATCATTCATCTAAAAAGTTTATGTGAGGTTGTGCATCACAGATATGGGTCATTCACCTAAAAAGTCCCTGCTTAAAGAGATAGGCGCTGACGTGGCCGCCTTTGAGATAGCGAACCTCGCATCCAGGCCAGATCTCCTGCAGACTTCTCACACCGTTGCGTGGGATGTACGCATCCTCCTTGGCCAGCACGATGATGATAAGACTGGGGTCAACAGGGACTACAAACAGACAAAGGAGTCCAGTGAGGACCTGCAGGGTTAGCCTATTATCTAAACAGAAGGTTGGTAAAGGGATTGTCCAGGGTTTATTAACCCATACCCATGCTGTTCCCACGAGTTGCTGTTGGCGTTGGCTGTTACTCAACTATTCACTCTGAATGGTAATAAATCTTCTCATTCGTCCTAGCAGTACCACTCAGCAATCTCACAACTACAGGGTTAGAGGTTGATTGACACCTGACAAGCTCTTTAAAGGACAGCTGGTCACATTATAGTGTGTAAGTAGTTGCATTTCTCACTCACAAATATATTTGTGCAAATCCACAGATGAGACAGACTGTGTCAAAGTTTGTGACACCAGGTTAAAAATGAGAAAAACATTTGGCCATGGTTTTAAATCTGACAAAAATTCCACTGCCTGTGTGAAATACAGACACTACATATATAATATAATTTAATTTCATTCAACACTATGGACTAATTACCATCTGAGCGATGGTAACCTTGCATGACCCTAGGCAGTTGGGTTAGCTCTCTGTGCCATGGATCTGCTCAGTGTTTTTTATCCCCAATCACAATGAATGTTGCTCATCGGGGCTCTCTACTGTATAGTGCTATGAGACATGACTCCTGTATAATGCGTTGTATAAGCGAAATTGACTTCAATGCTGGAAAATTACCTTTTCAAGTAAGCCTTGACTTTACGGATTTCACTAACAAAACTTTTGTCAATAACTGTGCTGTACATTGTCATTGTATACATTATGTTACATATACCTACAGAAGAACATTATATGCATTTCAACTGACTAACATGACTAAGCGAACCCCACCTGAGAAGTTGGCAATGTGGGTGCACTCGTCCATGACTCCCTTCATGAAGAAAAGGGACTCCCTCTGTAGTGACTGGCGCTGTCCAACCCCTCGCTGACCTCCGCTCTGCCTGGCGGCCCGTGAGATGCTCTTGGCGTGGAGCATCTCCAGATGCGGCCTGCTGCTGCTCACCGCCGACAGCATATGGTCCAGGTGCTCTCGTTCCACCGCCGCAGCTATGCCCGACAGCACGTCCCCTCCAGGCCTGTTCCCTTCTCTACCACCACCACTGGCTCCAGCAGCAGTGCCATTGTTGCCCCCGCCTACCACATGCGAGCGCAGGGCCGAGGAGCGCAGTCCTACATGCTGCTGCCCCTCCTGGTGGTCCAGACCCAGCAGCTCGTTGGAGATCTCCATGTCAGACATCGTCTCGAAGCTGCGCGGGGAGAACTTCACAAAGTCCTGGCCCATCCTAAATGAATCGGTCTGTAGAGGAAGGGAAGGAGGAAGAAAAAACGACTACATGTTTGGCTGAAGTGCGCTCGGGTTCGGTTGCACCCTTTCTGTGCCCTTTCCTATAATCAGGATCATTTGCAGACATACTGAATTCCCACAGTTCGTAGCAATTCAGCAAGCACTGGTAAAGCATATAAGTGTTCATAACTACAAACAGAAACATGTGACTTTAGAGTTGTTAACTGAACAGGTTTCTTACAGACAATCATTCAAATAGCAAGGTGAGCCTTACAGCCTTACAAACTCATTCACATAACTGTAACAACATTAGATAGTAAAAGTCCATTAGGTCATAGTGTTCAGTTATAGGAAACTGGACCTGTGTTTGGATGATGTTTCACTTTCTATTCAGAAAGCTTCATCAGTTCTAACTGGAGATGGGAATATCATCTCCTATCATATCATCTGGATAGAAAGTGGAAAATCCCCTATCCTGCATATGCATGACCGGTTCCTTCACAAGTATTCCAGTTCCCATCATATCCTCTGGATAGAAAGTGAAACGTCTTCAAGCACCCAAAAGACATCCAGTTGCCTGAAACTGAACACTGTGACTACCATGACCTAAATGAAGGACAATCTTCACAGACAAAGTCCATGAGGGTTCTAAACTTACCTCTTAGAGAGGACACTGAAACTCAGACGTTATATGCTGGGAAAATGTAAAAGGATCACAATTCACTTTATAACTGGATTTATCAAAATGCTACCGTAATGTTAAGCATACAAATTGGTGACCCTTTGTCCGCCACCTTGCTTTGTATTAGATGATTGAAGATGTAATACAAATGTGAACGTGATACAAATGTATTGCATACCTGAGATTTTACGGCAATCTGTTTCGTTTCTGTAAAAGATTCAATAATAGTGCACAGCATACATACCCCACAATACTCTAGCAGCCTTATGATTTCTTCTTCGTAGACTGTATGCTTGGCATACTGCTTCTCTAGTTCTCGCCAGTTCACAGCTTTGCTTAAAACACCCTGGAGAGGGACAAAAGAAACTGATCTTTACAGTAGCTGTAAAAGGTGCTATGTGAAAGGTATTACTAATAATGCTAACATAAAACTGATCTTGAATGCTGAACCAACAACATTAATCAGTCACCTAGTGCTAACAGAGCTTAAATCTTACTGTGGTAAAAACACTGGAGGCCGTGGTCCAAGAGAGGCATGGTACCAGAGGAATAGGTTTGGGCCAGTTGGTCACAGCCAAAGAGGCCATCTGTACAGAGAGATGAAATCAGGTACCGGTAATTAAAAATGTAATTATAATGCAAAGTTAGCTATTTCAGAGAGATGTAGAAAAAAAGAGCCAAAGTGCATTCACACAGAACTAATGCAGTACACATTCCAATATTCATTCCAGACAAGGTCAGCAGAGGGCAATATTTGATTTCACAATGCTATTCAGGCAGCATTGAAAGAGAGGATCTAAGTGCATACAGGGGAGAGGTTAGAACTTGAGAGGACAGAGGGGGGAGGTGTTTGTTCAGGGTGTGTGTGTGTTGGGGGAGCTAATCTAGACCCTTGCTCTAGAGTTGACTGGCAGAAGTCGTATGTAGGTCACTGGACATTTATACCCCTGGACACGATTCAAGGCTTCCTCTGCAGGACCTCCACTTGGACCTCCTTTAAACCCAGCCGACCCAAACCCCCAGTCGCCACAACCACTACAGGCCAACTTCAGTTCAGTTCAAACAAAAGGCTAGGGCATGCAACAATTTGTACAATATCCTCTATTCTCCCTAAATGAGAGTTATACCGGTAGATTATCATACAATATGGTATAATATAAGAATATGGCTATATGTACTCCCTGAGGTCGGTGGATTAGAAGTTCAGCATTGCCTGCGGTCCATGCAGGGGCATTTATATAAATAGGACTGGGACAAAGGGGACTGGGACTGGGACTTACGTGGCCGCCCATGGAGATTCCCGTCATGCCCAGTGGCCAGTAGCCCTCCCTTTCCAGCCAGTGCAGCAGCACGGCCGATTCCAGGATGAGTGCCGCCCCCATGACAAACAGGTCCGAAACATTCTTCAAGCTCGACCGTCTGGTTAAGAGCAAACAAGAAATCATTAAGCACACACTCACCAGACCTAAAATGTGCATGTGCACTGATAGTCATATCAGTGAACGTTGCAGAAATGTCAGCTCAAAGAATGAAAACGCACTTACAACTGGTCCTTTGGTTTCCTGTATCCATGTGCAGTTCAAGGTTAAGGAAATGTCTGACAACCAATTTTTTTTGACAATATGGTGCATATTTTTAGCATAAATATATTTAGCACAAATCTCTACCAAAATCTTGCAAGCTCTATCCATATGGAAGCAGAATAACTTTATAAGACTAGCTAGGCAGGTAAACCCGACATGACAAAACTGAATCAGAGTCAGTTCGACCTGTGACCCTTTGATTGTGAAATGCACTATGATTTTTCCCTCGGCATAACTGATTAATCCAACCACAATAAACATCCAGTACCGTTCACAATGCAACATGCAAATGAAGAGGTTCTAAAGCTTGACTGAAAGAGGTTCCAGGTGAGAGAAGAGCACAGGGAAGGATATAGTACGGGTTCTCCAGCAGCAGCGAAGCCATTCCTGCCTCCTTTATCATTGGCCTGGCCATGAGAGTACGTCTCCTCCAATAGAACTGCACAACAGATCAGTCAAATATTTTTTCAATATGAATCCATAAAAACATTGAATAAACAAATAATTCTAATTTTAACGATCATCAGCCCTTATGAGTTTGTTATATTTAATTCCCATTTATTTGGGTTTCTTTGTTTGTACTAGTCTGCATGATCTGACTTACATGGTCACCTGTTCCCGCCAAGTGTATGCACACGGGATAGTGCTTCTTCCATTTCTTGGGAACAATAAACTGGAACCTTGGAAAGATAAGGTCGAAGGTCAGGATTAATATCCTCTTGACAAGAGAACAACAAGCCTATAGTCAACCAAAAATGGCCGACATTATACCTGGCTTTGATTGACTCTGTTGGCATGACACCTGGCAACATCTCTTCCAGGGGTGATATAAAATGGCCGTTGTGAATTTTGCAGTCAGACTCATCCTCTACCTGCAACCATGAAATTAGTCATAATTATATTATTTAGGAAGAGAGTACATAATAATCTTTCACATGTTGCTTGCAAATGGTCACTTAAATCCATTGCTTGTAAACTGGAAAAGGAATATTTTGCATGCTTTACATGTGCCAACATAATAGATAAATGCTACTTTGTCCCCTTATCTGGACCACTATCTGAATACACATTAAAAACTCAGTGTTAGTCAGTGTAACCAAACACCACACAACCAGCTTTTACACTCCGACATGGTTTCATAATAGAAATACCAGTGTTTCTGAGTGTAACAACCAAAAGGTAATGTTCACTGAACACCCAAGGAAATCTGAGGGTCTGAAGTTTTTGTGATGTCCCATGTTAGTTGAGATGTCAGGTCAGTTTTTGTTCAGTTAAAAGTTATGTCTAGTGTGCATCAAGTCTAGTTATACTTTGGTTAACTTCTTTTATGGTTCTACTTTTCATTTTTTGGTTAAACTTTTTGATCATTTTTTTATTAATGAGTAAAATAGTAATTTTTATTCATGAGTAAAGTAGTAATCTTACCTTATCAATATAAACAGGATAGTCCTTAGGTACCAGGTACTTACACCTCTCACGATCACCAATAATTTTTCGGAACTCAAATATTCTAAGGGTAAAAGAGGGGGACACTTCACAAACCATTATGGTAAGTACTGTAACACATTTCCAAATACCTAAAGACATTTCAGTAAACATTCAACCCACAGCATTTTATGACAATGAGTTTGTGGGAGTAGGTCAGTGCCTTTGTTTTGTTTAATGTAACAAAGTAACAGTGTAATAGATTTTATTCCTGACTTTATTCCCGACAGTTGTACCTTTTTAGATCCTCTGGCTTTCCCCATCCTTGGATGAACAGTTTGGTCAGGAGAAGCCTTCTATAAAGCACATCAAGTCGACTCACCCCCATCTGTAAGGCCTTTCATCTAAAGATGAAACACACACACACACACACACACACACACACACACACATCTTGAGTCCATCTTGTCCAACTGTTGAGCACTCATCACATCATGACCCATACAGGTTTACAAATATATTTTTAAATACCTAAATGTTCAATATGCTCAGTTAAACATTAAAGTGCACGTGCAACTTGAAGCTGTTAAGCACTTACTGTACGTACAACCAAACACCAGAGGACGCCTTTTGACTTATGCCAAATAATATGGACCCTAACGTTAACCCTATTCTTTCACATTCTATGGACTGCAAAAGCCAAACAAACAAACACATCCATTCATTTACGTTGTTTCGAGAAGAATGCGATCTCTTTCTTGTAACTTTTGCCGGAAGAGATTAGGCTTGAATCCCTCGAAAAATCGTCCCTTCCTAATGGATGCAGGGTCGGTAAAGACAGCGCATAAACCATCAATATTTGCTAAACTTACAGTCCATACATAATCAGCGACGTGTGTGAGAGTAGGTCTGTTTCAGATATCAAAATGTGTCGAAAGTTCATTGACAGTTCGTCCTATCCACCAGCAGGTGAGAACATAACATCGTGCTTTGACGTTGACTTTGAGGATTGTCAATTCCCTCTACTGACTGCATGTATGTTTTCATCGTTTATAAGATACAGGTTTTAATTGAAAGATTGAAAAAGAAATGTAACATACCTCTAACTAAAACGGAGACCATCCCATGGATACCTTTAATGCTGTTCCATACTCATCACAGAGGACGAAATCATACCAGTAGCACAACAGTATCCCATCGTTCCCTGCTGGTAACCATGTGACGGAAGTGTAACTTTTTTTCACCATCAGGCGTGATTTCCCTCCATATCAGCAGGCGGCGATCGAGATGTTTTGCTCGAATGGGCACAATTTTACAGCATCACCAACGTAGGAGAAGTCATATGGCAAGCTTGTCAAGGGTTTCGGCTAGCTACTTAGCTAGCCAACAATTTGACAGATCATCTCGTTAAAAATTCAGAGCTTCTAGCATAACGACAATGTATTAAGTCAGTCCGAAAGATAAACGGCAGTTTACATATAAAACCAGATTACATTTGGAGTGCATACCTTCGGAGGACTATAGCCCTTTTTAGAGGTAAATAAGTTTTACCTAGCTAAGTTGTTAGCTAGCGTTGTCTGGCTAATTGACTATGGTTTTCTAGATAAATCCGCTCTGTAAATAAATAGTTTTGATGTCAATTTAGTTGAATGAGCAACTGGCAGGTTGTTTGTGGTTACATCTAAGTATTCAACTACAACTATTGCGGATGTGTGCATTATTTGCATAACAACGTTATCTTCGTGACAGCTTTGTTTTGAATGTCAGCTGATATTTCCTTCCGTCTCTAGGATATGATTTTTCCCGAATCTGCATATTACCCTGTTCGCGATTGTTTGATAGTTTCATATCACTGAACTTTTTATATGTACTGCAACATAATCATCATCATACTTTAATCAAATATTAACCTATTAATAACCTTAGACAGATATAAAGATTCTATAGAATCATTTTGCTTTCACCTAATTAACTGACACTCTTGTCTGCTTTTGCAATAGTGGTCTGACTGATTGATTGATTTTATTTATGGATTTGCATATAACGTGTTAAAGTATAACATCTCATGTTAAAGTGTCAACACCTAAGCTGGCATGTCGTTTGCAGTCCTGGCCTGACGCTACTGTCATGATGAGCCCCACACAGTGGGACCTTCCCCCCGAGCTTTGCTGCAGGCCCATGGCTTTCGTAGCATTGACGGGTCTTGATGTGGTCTACAATGCTGTGCACCGAGCCATATGGGACGCATTTTGTGCCAACCGAAGGGCTGACCGCGTACCCATCTCCTTCAAAGTCCTACCAGGAGACCATGAGTATCCTAAGTGCCGCACAAAGGTGCGTATTTAATGAACACTTTATACCACTAAAATACATTTTTTTATGCTATATTACTAAAATGTATGTGATCCTTTCCCTTTAGAGAACTTCTTATGAATGGTACATTCCAAAAGGAATTTTGAAGACTGGCTGGATGAACAAACACTTAAACCTTGTCCCAGCACTTGTGGTGCTTTTTTACGAGCTAGACTGGGATGATCCACAATGGAAGGAAAAGCAGTCTGAATGCGCCACCAAAGTTGAGATTGTCAGGTAGCATATTTGTTTGATGTTCCCTTTGCTAGAGGGCATACACGGAATATATACGGAAAAAAACATTGTAAATAATTGAATGTGTGCCAAATAAGAACAGAAATAAAGTGTTCAGGCACAGATATTTTTTTCTTGTGTTTAGCCCTGCGTACAGTATCTGAAAGCTAATAATGAGTAAATTTGAGGATATTACCAGTTAATCTTTCATTTTTGTTTTTACTAAACAGAACTAGTCTGCAGGGCAGAAACACCAAGGTTGCCGTGGTTTTAATCCAAAAGAAAACACCTCTTCCTCCTGGTAAGGTTTGTTATAACACAGTTTCAGATGCTTGCTTCTTGCTTCTTGCTTTACGTTTCTGTGTGTTTCTGAAGTGTAACTGTCTTAATTGGTTGTAAAGCTAACCTCTTTCCTCCTTTCTTCAGGTGAGGATGTTGTGGCCTCTGAGCGTGCTGCTGCTCTGTGTAATGCCTGTGACCTGTCGGGAAAGTCACTCTTTGTTCTGCCCCACACCGACCACCTTGTGGGCTACATCATTAGGTCAGATGTTGCAATATGCACTTATGGACTGCATAGATGTCTGTGTGCTTATATTGTCAGGAAGGCATGGATATATGAAGTGAAATTCCACACTGGTTGTCCATCTTCATATAGCTATAATTGGCCTGACTGAGTCTTTACAGTATGTGTTGAAAGTCTTATGTGAGAATATTTCTGATTTGTTGTTTACTTAGTGTACATTATCAATACACTTGGGACTAACACTTGATGCAAACTGTTTTCTTATAGGTTAGAGAATGCCTTCTATGAACATGCCCAGACATACTACTACACAGAGATCAGACGAGTCAAGTCTCACAAGGAGTTTCTCAACAAAACCACCCACCAGGTGAACAATTTTTGCCTGTTTTGCTTCACCTGTTACTAAATGACTGAAGTAGCATACAGTACAAGAACTTATACAAAATGTGCTAACATCTGTATTTCCTATTGGCTTTTATTTTTCATGGCAGTTACTGTTCGTGAGGCATCAGTTTAAGATCGGATTTTTTAGCGAGCTCAAACAGGACACACAAAATGCACTCAAGTAAGTCTCCTCTCACGTATAAACTTTAGACAACAGACTTCACCTCACAGATAACTTTGAATGCTTCTTACCCACCCCTGCTGCTAACTAAATTATCTCTTCCATGTTTGTAGATACTATAGAACAGCATACAGCCTTGTTCATGAGTTACGGGCTCATGAAACCAACATGCTGGAGATCAAAACCATGGCTGGCTTCATTAACTACAAGGTGAAATTTGCTTCACTTAATTACATTAAAGTGGACAGTAAAAACATTACCGGCAGCTTTATTGTGTCACTGATAAAACCAGGTTTTCTAATTGTGTTATATTGCTTCATGTGGTGAAAAGTCTTCCTGTATTTCACAGCACAGAGGTGCATAGTGGATAACTTATAGATAGCTTAAGAGATGCTAATCTGTTTCACAAACTACAAAACATCTTAAAAGGAAACAAAGTTTGAACACAAGTTGTTTATAAATCAGCATGTAAACATTGTAAGCACTGTGGCTCTTTTACGATTTATCTGTAATGGTATGGAGGTGTTTCAACACAGTTGTGTATCCTGTCTACGGACGATCAAATGGTACAACCTTAAAATTCGCTGAGTGTTTGAGAAAAAGGAAGTTCATGCGCAATGTCTCAACGTAGCCTATCTCTTCTGTTTGTTTCACCTTCAGATCTGCAGGCTGTGTTTCCAGCACAACACCCCACTGGATGCCATCGCCCAGTTCAGGAAACACATCGACCTGTGCAAGAAGAAGATAGGCAGCGCAGAGCTCGCCTTCGAGCACACCGCCTGGATGTCCAAACAGTAAGAAACCACTGTGCTAATGGCCATTTTCATAGCAGCTGGAACTGATCCATATATAAAGTGTGCATTTAAATATGTGATACATGGACAGTCTATGTATGTATATAGAGATGATGTTGATGTGGAGACCTGACTGCTAAACTAATGACCATACTCTGAGAATGTGTCATCTGGTTACTGTAGGAAAAACACTTATTGAGTGTGGAATAGTCAATGTAGAATATGTTGTGTAAAATGTGAAGTTTATGAGTAAAGTGTTGTTTTGTTTAGATGCAGAATTGTTGCTTAGTTGTAATACTTTGGAAATAAACAAAACCGCCTTTGTTATACTTGCTTGAAAAGAGCTTTTTGCCTGTTCAAGTGTGATTCACTTCACTTAACTACAGAAACGGCCAATATGTTGCCATGGCTTTCCATTCACTGAAGTCTCTTTCTTTGTCTACCTTTGCGTCCTAGGTTCCAGTCCTTTGGGGATCTCTTTGATGAGGCCATCAAGCTGGGCCTCACTGCCATCCAGACCCAGAACCCTGGCTTCTACTACCAGCAGGCGGCATACTACGCCCAGGAACGCAAGCAGCAGGCAGGCCAGCTCTGTAGCCATGAGGTGAGGCAACATTTGAACTGCCCCTGGTCGAATAAAGTAGCGTGTTTGTTGTGGTCTCATGCCTACTCATTGGTCTGTATTCTGCCGACGAAGCACGTTTTAGGAAGGCCCAGCGTGTGGAAATCATGGTGTGGGGAACATTGTGTTTCAAAAAGAAAAGGGCATTGTTTTCAGCTCCTACTCATTTTGTGTTTTTGTCTTTGTTTTATCCCAAAGAATGTTTAGTTCTGCATCTTCTGAGTATTTTGAATTAGTTCCTTGATGATCATAGTCTCAGAACCTGCCTTTATTAATGTGTTGCTTAAGGGTTGGCATGAATTGGTCAGAAAAGCTAAATTAACAGGACAGCATGTAGACTCTTTTATTCAAAAGCACACAGACTTGCAAAGTGGAGAATCAAACCACACCTACAAAGAAATTCTTAATTATGACAGGACCATTTCTTTTTCCTTTCTAGCCTAGTGTGGCCTATCCAGCTCCAGACCCCCTGGAGACAACAGCAGGAGTGCTGGACTTCTACGGCCAGAGACCGTGGAGGCAGGGCCATCAGAGTGAGTGCTCTCTCTCTCTCTATCTCTCTCTCTCTCTGTCTCTGTCTCTGTCTCTGTCTCTCTCTGTCTCTGTCTCTCTCTCTGTGTGTCTCTCTCTGTCTCTCTCTCTCTCTCTCTCTCTCTCTCTCTCTCTCTCTGTCTAACTGTCTCTCTCTTTCTCACACAGGTATCGACCCTCCAGATGCAGAAAAAGAGAAACTGGGTATCCTGGCTCTCCAGATGAAGGAAAAAGATATACCTCACTCGGTTAGAGCTGTACACACACACACACACACACACACACTATCGTTGCACGATTAGAAATTTCTGGACAATGAAGGCTGTTGTGGACATGAAAAATCAGGCATAGTCAGGGCATGTAAGGGAATTTCAATGATGGGTTACTTCCACCCAAACCAAATCCTATCCTATCCAAATCACCATTCCTTGTGTCATAAGAGCTGCTACCATAATCCCAGTCCTTAATTGTTATCATTGAATCACATTTAGCAGAATTTATGTTTTGGAAAGTAACCATGGTAACCTTTATAGAAAAGCAGTAAGCTTCTTGAGTTTGTTCTAATATAGCTACACTATTCTGTTGGGGTTCAACAGAACTCAGTTTCATATCACTGGCTTTGTGCCTTACAACAACACTGCTGTCCTATACCTGTGGTCAAGAACACCCCCTCAGGGCTTTTTGCTTCATTAAAGGGATGTTCATGGAAATTTTGCATTTAAGTCAGAACAAATCATGGAAAACTGAGGGAGTTTTAGGTGTGACTTACAGTGGGAACCCTGAAAACGAAGTTGTGATGGCCATAAGCAATGGAACAAGTTAGTTTGGCTTCAGCCAACTGTGAAACTGAAGAAAGCATTTTTGTCACATGTTTGTGTGTTTGGACAACCTTGTCAATGTGTAAATGAATGGGGTCAACGGACAAGTCTGTGAGTGGTCAGCATGAAGACAAGTCACATGCTGTGCCTCACCACTGATGAAACCCAAAACCTTGTGACACAATAAAATTATTAATCATTATTTCATCTGATCATAGATAATAAATAAATAAAAATGTTAATGTAATTAAAATGTATGGACGCATCTATTAACACACTCACACTCGCACTCACAACAGTTCAGGTTGTTCAGGTGTGTCTGTTTTCCTAACTCCTTATGCATTTGTGTTTTACAGGAACTGATCATTGCTTTGCTCAGCAATGCTGTTGCCCAGTTTAAGAAGTACAAGTGTCCACGTATGAAGAGCCACTTAAGTGAGTGACAGGGTTGGGGGTTCTTTTATCTGAAACCTCGGACTTTGAGCCAACCTCTCTTGCGAGTGATGTGATTTTTTTTTTTCTGCAGCTCATTATTGCCATCAAGTCATTTTGTACTTTTCTTTGCCTGAGATGAAAAATAACTTAAAGCCTCTATGTGTAGGATCGTATCAGAATTCCCCATCTATCGGCGAAGTGGTATACTGCATACGTTTGAATAAAATGTATTAGCCCTCCCCTTCCCACAGTCCTAATTTCTTGCTACGGAGGCCGAACGCTCGCTCGCTCGCTCTTATCTCAGTTTCTGCTACTCAGTCTCTGAGCGGAAACGCGAAAGGCGGAGCTGAATATACGATACTGCTCTCCCCTACAAGAACCCGTACTTTTGAAAATGGCGGCGCAAAATGGATATTCTTCTTTGGTCCCCAGCCATATCTATATATAAATGGAAATTACCAAGTTTACCGGAACACTACAATTTATTCATGGAGGTAATTACCATCGTTTTACATTATATTTTTAAAATAAAAAATATATTTTTGATAAAAGACGAAGATAAATAGAAGATAAATCCTACACATAGAGGCTTTAAATGCATTTTGATTGAAATTCATTTGTAAGAAGTATCAAAAGTCCCAAGCCTTATTGTGGGAAACTACCATTAATCTGACTCCATGAAGATAGTAGGATGACCTTGACCATCACTAAGTAGTTTCTCAGGTAACAGCTCAAGAGTGGCCTGGCACCGGAGAGGAGAAATGGGTAAAAGCAGGCAGAGAGAGAAAGAAAGAAGCCAGAGCCAAGAGAGGAGATGTCTCATCTTCCACTCGGCCCATTGGCCTAATCCAATGAGACCTTTAGGCCAGAGGAAGGTGTGCAGACAACAATGTAGATATTTCCAGATACTTTAAATAGCCACAAACAATCAGACTGCCTACTTAACAAAGTTAGTTTAAACCATGACAATATTCCATTCATAATTGTACATAATTTATAAAGACAGTTTAAAAAGAAAGTTTATTTTGTATGTAATTTATTACTTACATGTATAATGGTGAGTCATAGAGCCAATCTACCTGTTGTTTAGGTGGGGGTCAAGTACTCACTGATTATCATGTCGGCTTTGGCCTCCTATGACTCCAGGCTTCACACAGGCCAGACAAAAATGTGGATTACACATTGTTTTCACATGATTTTTTTTTTTCCATTACGTTTTTGCAGTGGTTCAAATGGGAGAGGAGTACTACCATGCAAAGGACTACACTAAAGCCCTCAAGTAAGTGAGCAAAAAAGTCACTCACCAAATAACTTGTCAACTCATGTAAAAAATTAAAATAAAAAAATCTTTAAATATGCTGTGGTTGTTAGCCATTCGTTTCTATGCAATAAATCCATTCTGATATTGCAATAGAAATATTCCCCCAAAAGCCCCATGACATGGTCCACTTCTGTCCATGGCTTCTCCTCCAGGCTCTTGGACTACGTCATGTGTGACTACCGCACGGAGCGCTGGTGGACCCTGCTCACCTCCATCCTCTGCACCGCCCTCAAGTGCTCCTACCTGATGGGCCTCATCAAGGACTACATCACCTACGCCATGGAGCTGGTGGGGAGAGGTGTGTCCAGCATTGCTCAGTAGTGCTTGTGACCGAACCTCAACAGGAAATCGATTTTTATTAGTGTTTAGTGTACAAGCAGTAGGTGGTACACATACATTTTGACACCTGCAGAAATGGTTTGGGAACTGATTTTGTTGTGAGTTTGCCACTGTGCCACTTGTTTTGGGTCGCATAGGCCTAAATCCCTGTTTCTTGTTACCAGCGTCCACCCTCCGCAATGAACAGAAGTCCAGGATTGAGAAGAATCTCATCAAAGTGCTCATGGTGAGTTTTGTTCACCCTCATGGCGGATGTTTGTCACGCATAGAGCTTTGTGGTAATTATGGTTAATGTGCTTCCCCCTCCACACACACACACACACACACACACACACACACACACACAGAACGAGGCTCCAGATCCAGAGCCTGAGTGTGATCCGACATCAGTGAAGGCTGCCCAGGCCCTGTGGAACGACCGCATGTCTCTAGCAGGGACCAATGACTTCACCGTGGACATGCAGGAGTACGTGCCCTTTGGTGAGTGGAGAGGGAGGAAGGTGCATAAGATTCTTTGTTGGCTTTGTTAACTTGCCAGCTGACTGTCGACAGAGGAGACATGCTTTATAGCCCAGTGAGTCAACAGCGTGTTTCCATGTTGTTGCAGTCCAGTGCAAGGCCAAGTTCCTGTCTCCCAGCTTCCATCTGGACGACCCAGTGCAGCTGCACGTCTACCTGAAGGCTGACTGTCCACACTCCCTCCGCTTCTCCAAACTGTGTGTGAGCCTCAGCAATCAGGTATGTGTAAACCTGCGCAACCTAACGATCTGGTTGCATGCAATTGACAGGCATTCACTTCAATCATTATCATATTCAGACGAGTCTTAAACAACATAGTTCTCAACCTGTATGTTTTGATTTGGAATGATTGACAGGAGTATAACCAGTACTGCCTGGTGGAGGAAGCTTGCAAGTCCAAAGACATCCTCGAACCGTCCACCCAGGAGAACATGTGTCTGGTCCCCGGCAAGACGCGCAGGTACTGCTTCAAGTTTGTGGCCAAGACCGAAGACGTGGGCAAGAAGATAGAGGTGTGTAAACTCAACAGGGTAGCCCAACATGTTGTATCCTTTTGATTGTTAGATTTAATCTGGACTTGCTAATCTAAATGTGTGTGTGTGTGTGTGTGTGTTTGTGTTTTCTAGATTACTGGTGTGCACCTGATGCTGGGCAGCCAGAGTGGCCGCTGTGTTTACCTCAACTGGCGGGGAGGAGGCGGTGATGCGGCCTCTTCCCAGGAGGCTTTGCAGGCGTCCCGCTCCTTTAAGAGGCGCGGGCGTCTCCCAGAGCAGCATGTTGACTGGGATATGGCGACCATTCAGGCAAGCACCATGTAAGTGCCACCTACACAGGGTCACCAGTGGCCACTGTCAGTGTAGTTATGTGTGTGCCCCTACAAGCATATGGGAGATCTTTGACGTTGGTGTCCCTAAGTTTTATAATTTTGTAAATAAAGTCAAGAATAATACAGCATCTTGTTGTTTATAAAACCTATAGTGTGCACAGATTTAAAGGAGAGATAATGCATTACAATGTTTCCTCTTTAACAAATATACCTGCTACCTCTCAGTCCTGATCATATTTCTGGATTGTCCCTGGGTCTTCAGCTACTCTTCTGACTCTCATTTTTACTCTCTGAATGGTTAAACTGCACAAGAAATCACAAATCTATAGACATAAATGACTTTAAACTACTTACAAATTAAAGTTGATTCAGAATGAATTTCAGAAATGTTTTACATGTGTGGATTCCCTGAATTCATGTCTAATCTAGTTATCAGAAATGCCTGTACTGAACTTGTTGATGTTAAAAACTTATTTTCAGTAGAATATACTGTCTGTCTGTCAGTATTGTATTGATTCTCTTTCTCTCTCTCTCTCTCTCTTTCTGTCTTTCTCTCTTTCTCTTTCTCTTTCTCTCTTTCTCTCTTTCTCTGGTTATTTTTCTCTTCCCCAGGATCATCTCCAGGGTTCCCCGTATCTCAGTGCAGCTGCGGCACGAGCCCCCGGCGCTCACCAACGAGATGTACTGCATGACTCTCACTGTCCAGTCTCAGGAGGACACCGTGGCCAGAGATGTCAAACTCACTGCTGGCCTCAAACCTGGTGGGCCACAGATTCATTCCATCTCCATCTTCAAATTTGTTTGTCATTGGAATTGGAGATGTAACGTTCTGGCTGTTTTTGTGTGTGTGTGTGTGTGTGTGTGTGTGTGTGTGTGTG
>JAGFZM010000285.1:637089-662693 GCA_017657215.1 Limnothrissa miodon | reverse complement strand
TGTGTGTGTGTGTGTGTGTGTGTGTGTGTGTGTGTGTGCGCGCGTACCTGTGCTCATATTATATGTTAATGGAGCACGTGTGTGTTTTTTGCGCATGTAGGCCAAGATGCGAACCTGACCCAGACGACCCACGTGACCCTAAACGGCAGTGAGGTGTGTGATGACTCCCACCCAGCCCTCCTCACTGACCTTCCCATTGGAGACCTCCAGCCCGGAGAGAAGGTCAGAGGCCTACATGACTTGCTCCTCTTTGCTTTATTTTTGTTTTCCCATCTCCCATAACTGGTGGGTGGACCAATCTATGCAAGCGTGATTACAAGTGTGAGTTTGCTATCTCTATCTTTCCCCTTTTCCCCCGCTGTGTGTGTGTGTGTGTGTGTGTGTGTCTCAGATTGAGAAGCCTCTATATGTGCGCTCTGTCAGCACTGGCTCCCGTATCTTCCTCTTCCATGTGGCCTACACCATGAGCACCACGGTGGAGGGCAGGGAGATCACCTGCAAGTGTCATAAGGTACGTTTCCTGACCATAGCTCACCTGCAATAGCACTCACTACTCAATGCCTTTATTAAGGCCATGAGTGCAAACTGGTGTTGGAGGATTTAATTTAAATATAATAATCATGATGATGATACCAATAACAACAACTTGTATACATTTTATATTCCTCTTAAAACAACAAAAAAAGATCCCCAATCAGAATTCACGCACCCAGTTTTTGTTTGGTTATTGGTGTTGAGGTTTTGTGTGTACATGCCGTTTCTGCAGGATGAGGCTGTCACCATAGAAACTGTCATTCCATTTGAAGTCACCACTAGGTTTGTTTCTACAAAGGTGAGTCTGGTGTTTATGTTTAAAGGTTTTAAATCGTTTGAAGGAATATAATAGGGCTGTATTCATTCAGTGCTTTAAATAAATTCCTTTCTTTTTGTGCATGTGTGTGTGTGTGTGTGTGTGTGTGTGTGCGCGTGCATGGTGTGTGTGTGTGTGTGTGTGTGTGTGTGTCTATGGTTTTAGTTTGAGAACTTGGACAGAGTGTTCATGGACATCCCTTTCCTGCTCATGACGGACATTCTGAGCGCGTCACCATGGCCCCTGCACCTGGAGACCAGCCGGCTGGACCTCGCCCCCACCATGGCTGCCATCGACCAGCCACAGTCACAGCTGGAGGGGGGTAAGAACCTGGGAGGCTAGAGAGTTTGTTCTTTTCACTTCCATTACTTTTTTTCCCACAGAGTGAATATAATGCAGCTATGTAGACTGTTTTCCTTGGAATTTCCAGGAAAACTGTATTGACTTCACAGTTCACTGTTTTTAACTTCACTGTCAGAAGGCAGCCAGAATGTTTTTTTGATGTCAAAATGCAAGTAATGACATGCTGCAGGGATTTGTTTGAGTAACTGATAAATATTAAAAATCCACCAGAAAACTAAAGCAAACTAAAACTGAAGTTTCATCTCATAATTGTATAAGTCACTTGTTTAGGGACTGAGCTGAATGTCTGCCCTGTTGGCTTGTGTGCAGTGGTGCTCCAGACCGGGGAGTGTGCCAGCGAGTGTTTCTGTCTCAAATGCCCCCTAGTGGCCAACGGCAGCAGCACAGTGGCATCGGGGCAGTACATCATCTCCTGGAAAAGGTGCATGATTCTCGCCAGGCTGTCTACATATTACCTAAACCAGTCAACTTGTGCGTGTATAACCCATAGTCACCCATTGGCTAAAGATGAAACAGATAAAGACTGATTATTGTAAAGAAAAGGCCCTGTAAGATGGATATCTGACATAACGCATGTCATTCCGTTTCCTTCAGAAAATCTGCTTGTGCTGCCACCCCGATGATCAACACGACTGTCACCCTGCCCCACGTTATTGTTGAAACCATTCCATTATATGTGCATGCTGGTGAGTAGCTACTCAGCAATTTCCTTCCGTCTGTGTTTTAACCGAGAATGATTTTAGTACTTTCATTTGAACTGTGGTGCGATACAGTGGCCAAGTGCTTTAATGCGTACAGATATCATAACATTCAGTTGAACTAGATTGGAGTTTTTTTAGAAATAGCCACACATTGTATCAGTGTTTTTCAAAACATGATGATCTTCTGTGTGTCCGTTTGTTCTGGCAGACCTGCCATCGTTCGGGCGCGTGCGCGAGTCTCTGCCCGTGAGGTACCACATCGAGAACCGCACGGCCCTGGTGCAAGACGTGGAGATGTCTGTGGAGCCCAGCGATGCCTTCATGTTCTCGGGGCTCAAACAGGTTGGTGCTGCTCCCAGACATAAGGGACGGTAGAATTCTTCTTCCCATTTCTTTGACCGAGAAATCAATGGGTGAATCCCAAACCTCTAAAGCCCTTAATCAACTGAGACTTAGCCAGCATGAATCAACCACTTGAGCCATGCTGTGTTACCATAGTCTTCAAGGGTCTGGAGTTTGCAAGAAAATTCATCTTAATGATTGCATCTCTGTGCTTGTGTGCTTCTCTGTGATTTACATAATTGTTCTCATTGGCACACTGATTTGTGTGTGTGTGTGTGTGTGTGTGTGTTTTACTGTACAGGTGCGCATGCGGATTCTGCCGGGTTCGGAGCAGGAGATGCTGTATAACTTCTACCCCCTGATGGCGGGCTACCAGAGCCTCCCTCTGCTCAGTGTCACTCTGCTCCGCTTCCCCAGCGTGGCCCCACAGCTTCTCCAGCGCTTCCTACCCTCACGGATCTTTGTCAAGGTGATGCAGGGACACATCACACTCCCTCTGACCAACACACACACACACACACACATACATTATCTTGTTTACAGTTCAGTTCAGTCATGAAGTGTGCGATGATTTTTGAAAACATGGCGTTGTGCCCAGACTTTAGATGAAATGAATCTGTTACAACAGTCTGTGTATACAATTTGTATTCAAAGCAAAATGTTTTGCTTGTCTTACAGCCTCAAGGAAGACCTGGTGACACCTCAATAGCAGCTGCATAGGAATTGTTTGGAGTAATGTTTACCTTGAGTATATTTTGTGAACGAATTAGCCACTGTTGTGTATTACTGACAGAACACATTTCCAAGACAAAAAAAAATCATGTCCAGAAATTTTTGTCTGCTAATAGATAATGTTGCCTTTGTTTGTATGGTATCACTGTGTTTTATTGTTAATGTATTTGAACTTATTACTAAAGCATTTTAACAGATCCGCGTAAAACAGCAAACATGCGCTGAACAACTGCAATTTATGTTAATCACTAAAGGTATAGCAAATCATTAAACTTTTGGAGAGTTGACCTCGTGTTTTCTATGTACTGCATCATTCCAAAAATGACCAGTCTGATCTGGTTTCTTTGTGCTCTGAAACACTTTACTGTGTTTCCATTGGTTCAGCGTTCCATTGGAACTAATAACAAGTCGTTCCTGGCTGAGTGTGCTCTGTGGCTTGCTTTTTCACCTAGAAATGTAGTTTACATTTTAAAGTGTAATATTATTGTGCAACTAAAAGTGAAAACTTCCAAAATTTCCATACATTGATAATAATGGTAGGTTATAAACACAAGACACAAAAACTGTAGTAAATGCACAGTAGTTATGCTTATGGTTGCTTTTGCTACTGGTTGGGTTCCTTTCAGATGCTTTTATCCAAAGCAATGCACAATACTAACAATTTATTAAGAAAGCATTTGCTTTTAAATATTCAATTGGCCTGTAAACCTACAGATGAGAAAAACTACATATAATGATACTATATGATACTACATTAAACTACAGCATCAGTTAAAAAAAACCTTACTATGATGTAATAATAGTAATTAATAATAATGTCTTTATACAGAGTTAGCATAACATATAGAATATAAACTTTACAATCCATACATAAATATAAACAAATGCATGAATAGTGACTTGGACAATCCATGTCCATGAGTACACCTCGTTTAATTCATTTCTTGATTTTGGTTGAGTCTCAACACTACCCATTTTGAGTAAGTAGGAATCATCTGAAGCTGTAAATTATTAAGTCTCTCCCATTCAGACACTGGTGAAGCAGTTGCTACAAGGATGTCATGGTTGAGTTGGTCAGGGTCATCATTAAATGCCTCTGTCTGGATGATGAAACGTCATGGCACTGATATGGGGCAGGCAGAAGGAAGGCTAAACTGATGAACTGAGGTCTTTGACTGACTGAAGGCACCAGCATAGGATTTCAGGTGGGGGAAAAGTCAAGTGAACCCCCAACTGCGATGAGAAACTATGAAGAAGTTACATCATTTTTGGGCCACTGGGGGCCTTTTCAAAGACAGATATACATTCTTTTAAGTCTCAGCAGCATTCCCAATGGATATGTGGGAATGGCAATGGTTTTCCTGGCAGATATTCCCCCTCATCACTGCAGGCTTCCTTTCCTGAACAGCAGCTACGGAGGACCGGGATACAATCTGTCCCTCCCCACTGAGGAAGTGAAAGGAGACGTCATCCTGAGTCGCTGCAGACGCTACACTGAATTGCAGGGCTCTGATGATAAGTCTTTGCAGAGCACAGAGGGCTGTTTGAATGGCTGGGTGTTCAGCAAGGAGAGATATGTGTCCACCATTGTAACTGAGGTAAACCTAAAACAAACTTTAGTCATCACAGTATAAAACCCAATTCCGAAATCTGGCAAAATAGTTTTTGAGAGAATATATGCCAATTTGAAAAGAAGAATAATTCTACCACAATACAAGGAGGATCATTTCAAAATCAATTGTATTAACTGCCATGTATAAATGTATAAAGACCATCATGCAGAGGCTAAAGATGTGGAGAAACCATTTCTTATTTATTACAAAAAAATTTAAATAACTGAGACTGCATGTATATTAGATGTAATTTCAGTAATCTACTCATTTTATATAAACTTTAACACTCTAAGTAGTAGTGCCTTGATGCCCGACTTCTTATCTAGAGAGTATATATTAATGCTGATATACATTCTTATAGATAGATAGAGGTACATCTGTCACATTTTAAGCATAAAAAAAGAAAATATGAAGACACCTAGAAGTTGAGTGGCAGAAAGGACAAGAAAGAATGCTCTTTTTACACAGTCATCTTGGCAGTTAACATAATTAACTTTGAAGTTTTCTTTTTTTCTTCGTTTTTCTCTTTAGGGTTACTTAACTTTTCTTTTATTGACATCTTGCTGGCCTTAAATTCAAAATGACCACAAATATCCCATATAACCATAACAATGTCCAGTTTGAGCAACAGTTAAAACAGTTTACACAGCATCCCAACTTTTTTGGAATTGTGTCAACAATTTGTAGCTAAATGATGTGGATATGTAAGTTGCAATGTTCAACAGTGGAATCTGGTGTGTGATGACGGTTGGAAAGCCCCCTTTTCTGTCACTATATTCTTCTTTGGTGTTCTGACTGGGTCCTTTCTCTGTGGAATCATATCTGACAGGTAAGCACCATAGGAGAAGTCTAAATTTCTATGTTGAGAATTATATATTGCATATTACAGAATAGTGGCACATATGTTTCCTGTGATTTCCCACACACACACGCACACACAAATATGCATAGGTAGCCTATATACAAACACTCTTGTATCTTCTGTAGGTATGGGAGGAAGTTTGTTTTCTTTTCCACAATGGCAGTCCAGACCATCTTCAGTGTGATTCAGGCTGCATCTAACAGCTGGGAAATGTTTTCTGTCCTTTATTTTATTGTTGGAATGGGACAAATAGCCAACTTCTGTGCAGCATTCGTTCTAGGTAAGTTCAGCTCTGATACAGTAAGAATACATCAGCATACCATCAACAGTGGTGTTGTGCACATCCATACTGGTTGGAAAATAATTAATACCTCGCCAGACTGCGTCAAACTTGTTTCATGGTATGTTTGTTCACAGGTTCTGAGCTTCTGAACAAGTCATGTAGAATTAGTTTCGCTACTCTGGGTGCTAGCCTGTCGTATGCCTTTGGCTATGTGTGCCTCCCACTCTTTGCTTACTACATCCGGGACTGGAGAATGCTTTTGCTGGCCTTATCTGTTCCTGGATTCCTATACATACCTATGTGGTGGTAAGGTCACACTTAAATCTTAAATATTAAAAGTATTCTCTATTAGTGCCTTCCTTCTCATAATTAACATTATTTAAATACTATATATGCTTGGGGTATGAAGACTTAGAGCAAACACTGCAGTTGAGTTACAATCTCCTCCTCCCCATTCCTTCAGGTTTGTACCAGAGTCTCCTCGCTGGCTGCTGTCTCAGGGTCGAGTGGAAGAGGCAGAGGCCATCATTAGAGACGCTGCCAAGAGGAACGGCATCACTCCCCCTGATGTCATCTTCAAGAGGGATGACACCACACAGCTGATGGTGAGCAAATGCCGTAGGAATAGTAAGAAATAAGATGTAATTATCTCTCCAATTTGCCTTCATTACCATTGATTTATTCATCTGTTTAAATGTATGCATATTTACTGTATGTGAATTTTATTTCCAATCTCGTGCAGCAGAAGAACAGTGAAGAGTCAGAGGATCATAGTAGCCACACATGGATGGCTCTTCTCAAGACTGCAAATATAAGGAATACTACAATAGTAAACATCATTATGTGGTGAGTGAAAGACAATAAAAATGACAATAAAGAGCAATCGCTGGTAGAAGAAATACTTCAATGAAGACAAGCAAGGTTTGTTTGAAGTTTCATTTCAGAACTATATTATTTCTATATCATTTTGTCATAATTAAGTTTCCCTGTTTGGGCGAGCTGCATTAATGTCATTCATTTATAGGAAATCTACAGTAAGAATCTAAGAATTTCCTCAATTTATTTATTTTCTTCAATATAAATCACAGTCTGATTCAATTAATGGTATTTTTTTTAGCTTAGGCTACTTAAAAAACTGACCTAAAGTATACTGTAGTGAAGCGTATATTACTGTAAGAATGTTTTAATGTTCCTGTGCACCTATTTAATAAATTGACACGGCAGTCTTAATTACAGTAGATAGAAGTTAGCTCCCAAACTTCTTCATATTCTTGTCCTGTAGGATATCAGTGGGCTTAATATACTATGGGCTGTCCCTAAACACTCCAAATATGGAAGGGGATCCTTACTTGAACTGCCTCATAGCAGCAGGAAGTGAGGTCATTGGCTACAGCTCCACATTCTTGGCTGCGCGCTACCTTCCTCGCCGCGTCCCACTGCCATTCTGTCTTATTGTCTGTGGGGTTCTGCTGCTGATCATCAAATTTGTTCCTGAAGGTTAGTGCAATTTTCAGCATCATTTGAATATTTTCTTTGTAGCAAAGTCATGTTTATTCATGCTAATGGCATCCTGGATTTTATTTTTTTCGACAAATAAGAGCCAACTGTCTTGGTCTTGACCCTTCAAAGACCCTTTAAAGACTGCCAACACTAGGACTTTGAGGAAGCAAGACCAAGTTGTAACCAAGTCAAGACCAAGACAAACAAAACAAATCAATTTTCATAACTTTTAAAATAAGTTATAAAATACTTATAAGTTTTATAAGCTAGACTGGGGATCATTTATAGGAGCTACACTTTTGTCTACTTAATGTCTTCATATGGATTTTTTATGGGTACCCTGGAAATCCAGACCCATATCTCAATATCTTGGTCTGACCACAGCTGATAGACCTTCCCAAACCATGGAGTAGCCCCATTGATAATGATGACAAATATGTCTGGATCCAGTTGGATGTGATATGATTGGAGATTGCTGTCTTCGCTTTAATGCGTAACGTTTAGATGTTCTGCTCTTAAATGAGACTAAGTGTTGTAGTTTTCATGCCAGAGATGGGGCAGAGAACGCAGTCTCGAGACAGGTCAACCGAGCTATTGAGCATGACGAATGTTTTGAACCTCCTTGTTTGTTGCAGAGCTCAATGCTTTGACCATCACACTAGCGATGGCTGGAAAGACCTGTGTCACTGGGGCCTATGGCTTCCTCTACCTTTACTGCACAGAGCTGTTTCCCACCGTAGTGAGGAACATGGGTCTGGGAGTCACCTCAATGGCCTCCCGCATCGGCAGCACCGTTGCTCCATATGTGGCCTATATGGGTACGTGTGTTCTAAGCAGACAGCTAAATAAACTTTGCTGCCAGCATGGTAGCCTACATCTCACCCTCACGGCTTGCATTATGCAGTTTATTATAATTGATTTCGATCTTCAGACCAACCTAATCAACCCAAATTAATTATTTTAAATTGGCTTACAGGAACTTATGACAAGGTATTACCCTATATTCTAATGAGTGGCATCAGCATCATTACTGGCATCTTAAGTTTGACGCTACCAGAGACTAAAGATGAGGAACTTCCTGAACTTATTAGTGAGGTCAAGCCTCTCCACTGGTAGGTAGTTGATTATTTTGGTTCACTGTCAATACTTAGATTTGGAAACTTGGGTATTTGGGTATTATAATGGGTATTATCCAATGTAATTAGGTTTTTTTAGGATACAAAGTGTGTGTGTGTGTGTGTGTGTTTGTTTTACAGCTTTTGCCAGAAGCAAAGAACGGAAGGGGGAAAAGGCCAAGAGAATATACAAGTTGGAATTAGATTGGGGATATCACATGGTTAGCAGGTTACCAAGACTGGCAGATTCATTTTAACCCTTTTAACAAGAACCCTTGGACTAGAACCTCTGACTGTTTTGGAGAGGTCAGAGATTTCAGAGAGAATGAATTTCTGTGTGTCAGAAAGCACTGAAAATATCAAAACATTTTCAGAAAAAAAAGGATCATAAACCTTCATAAACAAACCTTCTTAAACCAAAATGTCTTATGGCTTCCCATCAACTAGGAAAGATGTGATGATATGATATACAGCATTGTTTGGCCTTGATGTTTTTCTGATTACTTTTCAGTTTTCCTCTTTTCATTGCACACTAATTCAATTCAATTAAATAATTGTAAATTGCTCAGAATTTTGCATTGCATGTGAATGCAATTAATGTGTATTGTGTACCATCAGCCCAGACAAATAAATTGACAACTGCAGCACATAAATAATAGTCTTATAATCATACTCAAACTCATAATACCTCTTTTTGTTAGCAGTGTTGATTAAGGGAGAAATTGGGTGTAATCTAATGGATGACCCTGTTGTTTGAGGTCACCTGAGTGCTACACTGAGAAACACTCCCCTATTTGCATTTTGTTTGATAAAGATCATATAGGTGACAAATATGGGTTTGCCTGTCGATACAGTCCTTATGACTGAATTCAAACATCAAATCAAAGGAAGCCAGCCAATACCTTAGCTAAGAGGGCATTGTGTGCAATATCCAACACATAAAATCAACCTGATCATTGAGGGTAAGGGGTCATAGTAGCCTGTAAATTGTTAGGTCAAGTTCCAGCTGCCACCATTGTGTTGAGCTGCTGCCAAGAGGAACAGAATCACTCCCCTGACGTCATCTCTAAGAGGGAGGACACCACACAGCTGATGCAGTATTTACTCACTGTCTGAAGTATTCACAGGACGGTGTGTGAATGTTAACACTCACCTTCTGTAAAAACAAATGTATTTCACTTGCATAGTGAAAGACTTTATTTCAATTTTTTTTCAGCAAGGGAATAGTACATTTAAGCAGAAGACCTACTCATGAATATTAGTAATATAACCTGACCTCTAGCACCATCCTGTCATTATAAAGAAGATATGCCAACAATGATGAGATGCTCCCTGAGCTTATTTGTGATATCAAACTCCACAGGTAGCTTTAACTGCACTTTTAAGGTGAAACATTTTTACAATGTTGCTACGTACCATTTATTTCTATGTGTGTTACAGTATGTCTGTATGGCATAATACATAGAAATGGCCGCAGATGATTAATGTTCTTGTGAAGGATCTAACAGGGCTTTATAATCCAACTAGGTCAACCTAAATAGAACACAACACAAAATCTACCATCACATTAACTCAACAAAACTGATTTGGCATAATGAAACGAGGTGAGCATACCTATTACCAGCTTAGCCAAAAGAACAAAGTAAACAGATTGAGGAGTGAAGATCAGAGCAAAGCAAAGTGTAAAAGGCTAATTGCCTCAGGCTCATGGTGTGATGTGGAATAGCTCAGTACACGGCCTTTGTAAGTTGGGTTGAGCCAGCCCTTATACATTTAAGCATCCAGGAAAAGGTCATTCCCTGCCACAATGCTGTTAACATGTGAACATGATATTAGCACAACTAGTAATAACTAAAATGGGGATAGAAATTAAACAATTTGGACCGTAAAAGTCCTGTAGACAAAAAGATATGTGAACGCAATTCCCTGTAATTTAGAAAGACACTTTTTGGACTGCTCACAATTTTGTTTCTAGTTAGTTGATCAAATAAAGAGTTCACTCATTGAACACATTGTCACAGATATGAACATTTTCTAAACCCAAACACTCAATAGCATATTTAGCTGTTGACAGGGTCCCTCTAATATTTACTATATCCCTTGCAAACATTACAAGAGCATACACCAGTGAAGGGAACATGAAAGTGAACATCAGACCACAGACAGAACATAGCTGCATTGACACACTCCTGTAATTTCATAAAACTAATGGAATGAAATAAAAGGAGCCTTTGAACTGCAGACAAGACAGACATGCCTGGCAAAAACATGCAAGCTTAGGCATGCACTTAACTCATTCATGTAATTGACCCTAGAGAGGGATTACAAAGATCAAAGATCAGAGTCCAGATAAATGAGACCACTTTGACCATGAAGACCACTTTAAACCAGCTCTGGTTTCGGGTTGTTATCAATTAACAAGCTTGTTTTAATGATCATTCAAGCTAAGTGATATGTCTAGTTACTTTCTCTATAGTATCTTTATGGCATTAAAATCACTAAAAGGGGTTCTCACTGTGCCCACCTTAGAAAGTGAGGGTCAAACCAAGTCAACGTGTGTCTGAAAGATGCCCTTTTCACCCACAAATAAAGCTGTAAATGTTTTCTTACTGCATGGGTTGTTGTTAATGGTTTGTTTTTGTCAGCTAATACTGTGAACCATTAATGATGAATGAGGTAATATACAATGGTCAGATTGCTCTCATTATAACAAACCATAAAATAAATCAGCTCCTCTTCATCCAGGTCTGAGCCACCTGTTAGAAATAACTTGACTGAACTTGCTAATATAGTCTGGCTAAAACTGACTATATTCAATCCAATGGGTGGAATGAGTGGTTGTCTTTCAACCAGCCTCTGCACACAAGGTAGCCTGACAAACTACCACACCATCTACTACAGTAGGACCATCTAGATTTTTATTGGCTGCCATCGCAGGTCATCGTAAGTCCAGTGACTAGACAAGGATAAAGCAATGTGATGGGAGAACAGCAACCTTGGGAGAACCTTGGGAGAACAGAGTTCCTGCACAGCAAAAACGATTTGCTCCTGCTAGGGTCTAGATTTCCCAGACAGAAAAGAACAGGATTTTTTGGATGTTTTGCAGAGGTTTTTATTTTCAGTTTTGAGGTTTTGCTGACTACCTGGAGTCTATGGCATTGTGGAGTTTATGACATCATGCATTCTGTGACATACTCAAGCAGGTCAAACTCCACCCCTCTGCCCTCCCCAACTTAAAATGTTTGGAGTCTGTGATGCCCATAGACGTTTCTAAAGCTGAAATAGTGCTAGTCCTTGAAAGTCCTGTTTCTTGCTAACTATTATGAGTGATTATGAGGAAATAATAGCATTTTTAGGCCAATGGGGGCCTTTTAATAGACTCATTTATGCACTCCTGAGTCTCAGTGCAATTCCAAGTGCATTTACTTCATTATCAATGGTTTTCCTGGCAGATATTCCCCCTCACCACTGCAGACTTCCGTCTCTCAACAGCAGCTATGGAGGACCGGGATACAATCTGTCCGTTCCCACTGAGGAAGTGAAAGGAGACGTCATCCTGAGTCGCTGCAGACGCTACACTCAGCAAGAGACTTTGGATGTTGAATCTACCCGAAGCACAGAGGACTGTTTGGATGGCTGGGTGTTCAGCAAGGAGAGATACAAGTCCACCATTGTTACAGAGGTAAAGTTGACCTGGTTTCTAATTATCTTCTGGTGGTAATCTATGAAGCAAATTTCAAGAGGTTTTATTTTAGAAATGGATTGATGTGCATGTGCCCATGCTTTTGTACCATCATTATAGTAATATTTGAATGATAATTTCAGTTGACTTTATTTGCAAAAAATATTTGCATTTCAAATTGAGGATCAGACAAGGAGGTTAAGTACAGTATACGTATGTCCTAGTCTTATAGTCATTTCAATCTTTGACAAAAAAGTAGGCTGTATTTAAGTGAAATGTAAGAGATACAACATGAATATGTTGTAAAATTGTCTACTATTTATGGTTACATAAATTGTCATGTTTAGCATTGCATTATATTCATTCAGTGTGGAAACAATGGTAACATATGCCCTATATCCTGAACTTGATCACAATTTTGTTAAACTAATCATTGGTAATTGCATTCAGTGGAACCTTGTGTGTGGGGATGCTTGGAAGGCTCCATTTACTCTCACCATGTTTTTCCTGGGAGTTCTGGCAGGATCCTTCTGTTCAGGCATCATATCAGACAGGTACGTGCCAAATGCCAGGAGCAAGAGTCCACCTAAATGCCGCAGACGGATTTTTTTTTATTTTTTACAATAATTTGCAAATGCACAGGTCCCCACAAATCCCCAAAGTATGAATTTATTTGAATTTAGGCAAAATTGAATTGCATTAAAAGTGACACAAGGGCTGTGTCAGATGCAAGGGCTGTGTCTCAACACACAGTAAAGTAAAATGGTCCATGACAGGTTTACTTAACCCCCAGGTCACAGGCGACCAGATGTCCCAGTCTGCTGAAAAAAATACCCACCAAAAATACATGTACGGGTGCTGTGAAACATTAGCAACATGTAGCATTGCTGACTGCACCTTAAAAGGGGAACTGTGTTGTGAATAACTGGGCTATTGACTGACTCACGTCAGATTTCCCCTTCAATCTTATTGTTTGTTGCTCACTGGATCTGAATCTTACCTGGATCTGAATTCCTTTACAGATATGGCCGGAAGTTTACCTTCTTCTCTTCCAGGGCATTGCAGACTATCTTTAGTGTACTCCTGTCCACCTCCAACAGTTGGGAAATGTACTGTGTGATTCTCTTTTTTGTCGGAATGATGGACATTTCAAGTTACTGCACTGCCTTTATTCTTGGTAGGTTATTACGTTGTTGTTCTGGAATACCATACTAGAAATTCCTATTTCCCCTTTCTGACATGGACCTGTTTAACTGATGTCAAACAACATTCATGAAATGCTGGAAATTCTCCACCACAAGGTGCTGAGCTCCTTAGTAAGTCGGCCCGCATGAGCTTTGGGATTTTGGGAGTCTGCTCGTGCTTTGCTTTTGGTTATGCTGCCCTGCCACTTTTCGCCTACTTCATTCGGAGCTGGAGGATGCTACAGTTGGCTCTCTCTCTTGTGGGCTTTCTGTACTTCCCTCTGTGGTGGTAAGTTAAGACACATATGACACACACACTGTCAGTGAAGCATAATTTCAGGAGTTGGAAAAAAAGTGATTTTTGAAATGTATTTATTTTCTCACAGTCAGAGGGTTTTAACAAGATTGTCCAGAACACAAGCAGGCCAAAAGGCCATGTATACTAACAAGCCATAGGTGGTCCTCATCAGAGCCAATTTATGGAGAGCCCTTCAACTCTCTGCTCACTCCCATTATCCTGAATTTGGCTGCAGTTCACCTAGGGGGCAAAAAACCCAGTCCAAAACCAATGGAGGTCTATGGAGCTAGATGGCTGTTACATTTTTGTCTTTGCTTACTGTTAACAAAATCCAATTATTATTGTTTTTTTTCAAGAGATTGATAGGGCTATAGCCTACCATAGTTAAGTGTAATAATCCGGCAGTCATATAATTTTGTTTTTTTTTGGGGTTGGGCAGTTGTGACCCAGGCTCTCCAACTGAAAGCCGATTGGTAAATGAAGATCTAGTATATGATGTCATCTGACCTTAATAAAAGCTGTATTTTTCAATAATCAAGCAAGTTTTAAAATACAAGGTGCCATTTATGCTGTTTCAACATTTTGGTTTTTACAAACTATAACCTTTATCCAACAAAAAAAGTTATATCAAAATAAATGTAGAAGTTTGTAGATGCCACCCCAAAGGCCCCCACTTGCCCGTGAGCACTCTAGAGTGCAGCACCACACAAGAAATTCTCTTCCAATCAAAACATTTCTGGCAATTTGAAAATCCAACTAACCCAATTGTAAATACAATGACAAGACAAACCCTAAGTATTGGCTAGCACTAGGCCATGGTCTTGAGATTTGTGACAGCAAAGCATGATTTCAATGAACTGAAAAAAAACCAATTACATTTGGATAGTAAATGGATAATTTATTTGGATAATTGGATAATTTATATATTAAGATCATCAAAGTACAAAAACTGCAGTTTGATTTTACTCTTGATCGTCAACTTTGTTACTAAGAATCATCTTTGTGGGCTTTCGTTTCTGACAGCTGAGCTGTATGTCCCATCATAATC
Source organism: Limnothrissa miodon (assembly GCA_017657215.1). Classification (NCBI taxonomy): domain Eukaryota; kingdom Metazoa; phylum Chordata; class Actinopteri; order Clupeiformes; family Clupeidae; genus Limnothrissa; species Limnothrissa miodon. The sequence continues at coordinate 648,120 of JAGFZM010000285.1, read as the reverse complement.
CTGTGAACCTTTTGAGAGTCTTTCCTTTTATACTAAAAATTCTTTAGTTGTATGGACCTCTGCTGACCTCAGGTTTATACCGGAGTCTCCTCGCTGGCTGATCACACAAGGCCGGATTCAGGAGGCTGAGGCCATCATTCAAGCTGCTGCCAAGAAGAACGGCATCACTCCTCCTGATGACATCTTTCAGCTGGAGAACCCTGCCAATGCAAAGGTGATTCTTCACAAAACAGCAAAGAAAATATTGCTCACAAGCACCTTATTCTTCTTTTCCGAAACAACAAGTGATGGTAGCATAAGAGTTTCTGGCTAGCATGCTTGTGGCCTGAAATTAGTAGGTTTCAATCCTGGCTACCATCTTACGGCCTTCTACATGACATATTTGACAATTGTAAGCCATTTTACATAACGAAGTATGCTAAATGCATGAATAAATTATGAACAAATCGTTACGGATACTATCGTATTCTCGGTTCTCTGAGTGAGAAGCCAAAACGTACGAATGGATGATGCCTATCATCTCCTACTTTTTCTGAAGTCAACTTTAACCAACCCTTTGAAAAAAGGGCAGTAAAAGGGCAGTTGAAAAAAGGGCAGGCAACTACTTAGACAGCCCTGCGTGACGTCAGAAAGTCTATATATTGACTGCGCTTACGCTTCGGGTCTTCTTTGCCAAGCTCGCCAGCGTCAGCGACTTGAGGCCCGAAGCGTACGTTTCGGCTTCTCACTCAGAGAACCAAGGATACGTTAGTATCCGTAACATTCTCTTTCGTTTCGAAGCCGAAACGTACGAATGGATCACTACAACCAAGCCTCAAGAGCCCTACACCGAGGAGCCCGAGGTGGAAAGACCCACGGGTCCGCCGCCGGGCCCAGAGAGAACACTCTGCTACGCCCGGCCTGGTGATGTCCAGTGCGTAAAAACGCGCGAAGGTGTTGCCTGAGGCCCACGACGCGCTCAGGCAGATATCCTGCATAGGGACACCTTTCCAGAAGGCCCAAGAGGCCGCTACTCCATGGGTGGAGTGCGCCCTGACATGCGCAGGCGGAGGAACACCCGCCGCCTCATATGCCAGACGTATGGCCTCAGTAAGCCAATGCGACATACGTTGGGTAGGCAAGGCCTGACCCTTGGCACGTTCGCCATGGCAGACGAACAACTGGTTCGTCTTCCTGATGCTCTGCGTACGCGTCAAATAGGCACAAAGCGCTCTGACCGGGCACAGAGTGACGGGCACAGAACCTCCCGTCTCAGGTAGGGCTGAGAGCTCGATGACCCTCGAACAAGGGTCAGTAGACAGCACTTTAGGGCGAGAAAAGGGATTTGGTCGCAGCGTTACCCGCGCGTCATCTTGCGTGAACTCAAGACAATCGGGACTGACTGACAGAGCAGTCAGGTCGCTAACGCGCTACACCGAGACCAGAGCGAGCAGAAGCACAGTCTTAAGGGAAAGCATCTTTAGACTGCATAGGACAGTGGCCAGGTCCCAAGTAGGGACCGAACGTGTGGAAGTGGGGCGAACCTTCATGAAGCGCGACGCAAGGGGGTGAGCGCCTGGGGAAACGCCAGCATAGCCAACATGGCCTGCTGAAATAGCTGCGAGATACACCTTCAGAGTAGAGGGTGTATGACCTTGATCAACCAGGTGTTGCAGAAACGCAAGAGGATCACAGCCTCTGTCTCTGCACCATGTGCTGAACACGCGCCACTTTAGTGTATACAACGACCTAGTGGACGTAGCTCTAGCAGCCTGAACAGTCTCTACAACTGCGGCTGACAGGCCGCACTCTAGGAGACGTGCCCGTTCAGGGGCCAAGCCGTCAGTCTCCACGCTTCCGGCCTGGGGTGCCACAGCGACCCGCGGGCCTGGGATAGGAGATCCCTCCTCGCTGGGAGGGTCCGCGGCTGGCCGTCCAGCATCGAGACCAGATCTGAGAACCAGCTCTGAGATGGCCAATGGGGGGCGATCAGGATCACCCTGTGCGCCCCTGCTCTGATCCTGGCCAATACCTGACGCATCAGAGGAAGTGGGGGAAAAGCATAGAACAGACGTCGCGGCCACGGATGTGCCAGCGCGTCCGACCCTAGCGGCGCATCTCGTTCCAGTGAAAACCACGCTAGACAGTGAGCATTCTCGCTCGAGGCGAAAAGATCGACTCGTGCCCGCCCGATGCGGGACCAGAGGCTGTGCACCACGGCTGGGCAGAGGCGCCAGTCGGTTGCACGCGGAACACCCCTGGAAAGGAGGTCCGCGGCTGTGTTGCGTACACCGGGCAAGTGTGACGCCCTGATCAACAGGAAGTGGCGGGAGGCCCAGGTGAGCAGCTTGTACGCCAGGCGAAACAGGTCGGGAGAGCGCGTGCCGCCCTGGCGATTGAGGTAAGCCACTACTGTGGTGTTGTCTGTAGGCACTAGAATGTGTTCTCCTCTGAGAAGAGGGAGAAACTCCTTCAGAGCGCAAAAAACAGCTAGGAGTTCCAACATATTGATGTGTAGTCTCCTGGAGGCTGTGCCCCACGTCCCTCTGGCGGGGCGACCGCAGCAGACGGCGCCCCAGCCGCCCTTGGACGCGTCGGTGGTTACCGTCATGCGTCTGGTTACAGCGCCAAGCGCGCCGCCTCTGGTGAAGGACGCCGGCCTGCGCCAATGCGCTAGGGCTAGCCACATGCGTCTGGATACAAAGATCCGACGGGCGGGGTTCAACCTGGAAGACACACCCAGTTCCGCTGAGGCGAGCTGCAGCGGGCGTAAGTGTAGAAGGCCATCCGCAGTGCACAGGAGGCCCGTCAGTCTGAGACACAGCCTGGTCGAAACGCAGGCACCTAGTCTGAAGTGGCGTAGACACGCCCTGATGTCCTGTAGTCTCTTCGGAGTGAGCGTCGCTCTCATTGAGCGTGAGTCAGCCTCACGCCCAAGAACTCGACCTCCTGAGAGGGAGAGAGCATGCACTTGTTCAGGTTTACTAAGAAACCCAGACCGTGCAGGTGACGCAAAACAGTGTGAACCTGTGATGTTAGGAGCTGTCTGGAACCCGCCAGCAGCATCCAGTCGTCCAAGTAATTGAGGAGTCTGATACCCTGTGCGCGTAGAGGAGCGATCGCCGCCTCCACGCACTTGGAGAAGCACCGAGGTGCTAGAGACAGACCGAAAGGGAGGGCTGTGTACTCGTAAGCTCCGCCCTCGAAGGCAAAGCGTAGAAAACGCCTGTGCCTTGGGACTATGCCTATGTGGAAATAGGCGTCCTGAAGGTCTATGGTGACCAATAATCCCCCTGGCGGACTGATTCCGCCACCACGCGAAAGGTGAGAGGCTTGAGCGAAGCATAGAGCGCGCTGATATCTAGAATAGGGCGAAAAGCGTCCGACTTTTTGGGCATAAGGAAGTACGTACTGTAACGACCTGCGCGCGCGAGCGTCAGATCTACGCGCTGAATAGCGCCCTTTCTCACAGATCGCGAAGCTCCTGTCTGAGAGCAGGGGCCCTGGTTGAGGGCACCACTGACTCCATGACACCTCTGAAGGGGGGGGGGGGTGGCCACCTGAATTGTAGTTGATAGCTTTTCAACACTGTTGAAAGAACCCAACGTGACGTCGTGCACATCGCCCAATTCTGCCTGAGCAGAGAGGCGCGATGAGAAGGCAGCAAAGACAAACGAAGTGCTATGCTGCCCCCCAGTGGCACTCAGGGAGCCGAGGTCAGTGAAGCTGAAGAGCATTCGACTGACAGGGCAGACACTCATCGTAGCGCGGAGGCTGAGGGCAAGCCGACCGTGTGTGAGACCCACTGGCGCTCACGCGTGGCTGGCGAGCCGCGCACAGGGGCGAGTGGGTCAGAGGACGCGGAGGTCAGTAGTAGCCCTGGCGCCACCTGGGCGCCGCTGGGGCGTGACGTCACGCAAGGCGCAGAGCGCATGCCGTGCGTAAGCTGATAGTGGGCGGACTGTTCTGCTCGCACCTTGGCGATGAAACGACTAACCGAGGCGCCGAGAGAGGCTTAAGAGCGCTCTCTGTTCGCGGCCGTCTCAGATGCGTCACAGGACCATTGCCCGGAGGCGAATGGCTGGGTAACGCGTGAGTCTGCGAAAGCGAGATGTACAGCGTCGAGAGAGGCTGAAGAGCGCCCTCTGATCGCGACCGTCTCCAACATGGCGCTCGTCCATTGCCTGGGGGCGAATGGATTGGGCAACGTGTCAGACCGCAAGAAGCATATGTGCGGAGTGCTGATGAATAAGGCAAACTCAGCGCCCACGAGGGCGCGAGATCAGAGAGGCTCGCTGAAGCGGGGGAAGCGTTATGAGCTGAGGGCTGCAGAACGAAAACCCGTGCCTTTTAAGCACTCAAGGCAGAGCGGACAACGGGCAGGAGCCGCGTGACATAGCCTGCCGCACGCCCGCGATCGCTTCAGGATCGCTGCTGACATCTGCGCCGCTCCTGGCTCGACGGGCGCGTGGCTGAAAGCGCACGTCCACACGAGCGGGAGCGTTGCCAAGGCTGTTGTTGACCCGATGCTGGCGCTGGCGCCGGCCTGGGTGTGTCAGCCCTCTTCCTGGACTGGACGGGGGATACGTTCTCAGGAGAGAGCTGCAGAACGAAAACCCGTGCCCTGTTCAAGATAGCTGCGGTAGACAGCCGATCACAGCGGAGCTCGGCTGAGAGAACACCAGTGGCGTGTTCCATCCTAAGGCAGAAGCAGACAGTATGGCAGCCGCCATTAGCCGTTTCCAGTCGAGACATCTAAGCGTTGCCATCCAACGACTCTAGGTACCAGGTAGGGACCGACGTGAGTGACTTTGAGAAGGATGGATTCCGGAAAGTTTTGAAAAAACTGTTGTGGTGTTGTGGTGGGCTTTCAAAAAGCCATTGAAGGGTTGGTTAAAGTTGACTTCAGAAAAAGTAGGAGATGATAGGCATCATCCATTCGTACGTTTCGGCTTAGAAACGAAAGAGAACAGTTTATCAATTGAATTTAATACTTTTTTAAGAGATGCAGATCAGAATTGATTTAGAATGTAACTTTTTTAAATTTAATCTCTTAAGAGTCCAACGTAAATTCAATTCAAAATCTTGAAACAGCCTACTCTTCTGCAAAAAAAATCTGAATTATTTCTGCGACTTCAATGTTTTCCTATTGGCCACCATAATACTTGTATTGGCCCTGTATTACTGTTTTTTTTCTTCTAGATAATTGACTCTGAATCAGGTGGTCTGAACAAATACAGTTGGCTGGATCTCCTGAAAACGAACAATATACGGAACATCACAGTTTTGAACATCACTATTTGGTGAATAGACATGCAAAAAAATGTGTAATTATGATATGTTGTAAAAGTTTTTTTTTTGCAGGCCGTTCTTTTATATTAACCTAAGGAATACATTTAGTCAACAATCACTTCATGGAAAACCATCACACTTAACCGACTAAACAGCTCAATAACTTTAACAGATTCGTCCCTTAATATGTAGAGTTCATTAAAAAGCATGACAACTTTCTCCTGACAATTGATTTTAATGTACTTGGATTTAGTTTTTGGTTCTTTCTAGAGATTCCTGACAAAAAGGAACACAGTCATCCAATAAAGCCTATTTAATATTGACTCTTATGTGAATCTGAGCTGTAGAATCACACCCCTTAGGACATATAGTATGCTATACAAACGTTTGGAAAATGGCGGTTTTCAGAAGTGATAAAATTTTATCATTTAAATTTCTACAGGATAGCTATATCCCTGACTTATTATGGATTGTCCTTCAACACCTCCAACTTGGATGGAGATCCATATCTTAACTGCTTGATAGCTGCTGGCACAGAGTTTGCCAGCTACATATTTGTGTGGTTCACCACACGCTATGCTCCTCGACGATTTACTCTGCCCTTCACACTCCTTCTGGGTGGGGCAGTGTTGCTACTCATCAAGTTTGTTCCAGAAGGTATGTAGAATGTTTTTTTGATAGAATGAAAGACATTTACGTTTGCTCTATGCAATGCAGGTATACAGAAACCCGTAGATGTAGAGTTTGAAGGGAAGAACATTCTAAATACTCTTTGAACCCAATTTTTTCTTTCTTTCTCAGAGCTCGATGCCTTGACCGTAACACTGGCAATGACAGGGAAGCTGGGTGTGACAGGGGCCTTTGCTTTTGTGTATTTCTATTCCACTGAGCTGTTCCCCACTGTGGTCCGGAACATGGGGCTTGGTGTTACCTCCATGGCCTCCAGAATTGGCAGCACAATTTCCCCATATGTAGCGTATATTGGTACGTATCCTCAAAAATCAGTTGACAGAACCTCATATAGGTGCCGTCAGCAATACTATTCATGTTAAATGCCAATCGAAGCAAATTGTGTAGTTTCCCAGTAAGTGAGTGAAGAGAGGTTGATACTGAATACTAGTGCTGCACTAAATATGGTACAGAAGGCCTGGCTATTCAGAAACAATGTTATATAATTATAAATATATTTAGAAACAATGAAGGAATGGATTCTGCTGGAGTTTACAATGATTAGATCAACCCAACTGATAGCCTTCTAGCTCACTGATCACAACTCCTCACTCTGTTTGCTGATTGGATGTGGTAAAAATGCAGACGACCAGAATCAAATTTTTAGCCCTGTAGGGACTACGGGGATGATAATTAAGTAGAACTGTGAAGGTCAAGGGAAGTTCAAATATACTGCAGGTTTAATGCAATATAAATGTAATTCAGACAAAGAAGCCATTCAGCAGTATAGTGATATTTATTTCAGATTTGAACCTCCATCCACTTCACATTTACATGTAAATGTTGCAATTTGGTTTCAGGGACATATAACAAGGTACTGCCCTACATTCTAATGGGTGGCATCTCTGTTATTTGTGGCCTTTTAAGCCTGTTGTTACCAGAGACCAGAGGTGAAGAACTACCAGAATTCATTGGTCAAGTTAAACCTCTTCAGTGGTAGGTAACATTGCTGAACGTGCTGTGCGCTTTGGATTTCCCATTTACAAGTGGTTTTGTGCTTTGTAATACTGTAATGGTTTGCAGGTGTTGCAAGAAAAAGAGGACAGTGCATCTGGTTCGAAGCCATCAGGATGTGCATTTCGGGAATGAAATGGAGATGTCAGCACACAAGAGATGACTACAAAATTGACTTGACAGGATCGGTTGTACTTGTGTAATACTGTATAGACTACCTAAGGACTTTATAACAAGGCTGATTTTATGGGTTTTGGAATTTCTTTTCTGACTAAACACACCAAGTTTGAGATCTTTGATTTTGTGAGAGCAGCCTACACAACAATGCTGTGGATCAAGTCAGCAGATTCACTGTTTAGATGTGTCATGAATGGCCTACAGCAAAATGTAACTGTGAAGTTTGCTCAACATAGAATACTGGTCAATGGTAAGGTCTACTTTAGGCCCCTCAATGGCACACCAGAGCGCTCACTAGAATGTATCCTCCTAGACACATAAAATCTCTACTTCATCACACATGGACTACATGGACAAGCACTACAGGCTTATGCACATCTTGATCTCCACTATACAGAATTGGGAAGAAATGGAAAAGAATACGTCTAACAACTGACGACATCAATAATGGTGAAATTCAATCAATCCCCTCCCCTTGCCCTGACCCTAGTAATATCACGTTATACTAAAACACCAAGAATGGTATGTTTGGTGTAGTTCAAAAGCAACAGAATGAATTAAAGGAGTCATAGAACACCCTTTTTTGACCATCAGAAATTGTTTTTTGAGCCTCAATAATCTTCTTTTAATCTTCTAATCTTTCTTTTCACATACAGTAGTGCAGTGAGAATAAATTAAGTACAAAGGAACATGTAGGGGTCATTTGATAGGTCTAATTATGCTGAATTAACACACTCTGAATGCATTGCATACAATGCCCATATAAATGCATAATTTCTTAGAACTTTCAAATTGATTTATTATGAAATAAACAGTATACATAAGTCTGTTTGTGTAAATATTTTCAGGTTCAAAGATTATAATCTATGTAAGTGTTGTGAACTTGTGAATAGATAATATATATAGAGAGTTTTAGAAATGGTGCCAAAAGAATCGTTGTTAGAGTTTAAGCATTTAAGAAACTGTAGGATACAGTAAGTCACATAGTCAAAAGAAATATGACAGCTGATATATTGTAATTCCTTAAATTATGGCCTGGATTTAATTAATAACCAGATTTGGTTTAATGGCCAGGGGCGTGGCCGATATGTGCAAATAAAATGCTGGGCTTGATATACTAATGCAGGCTAATGAATAATGATTAACGAGGCTTTGTGCAGGTGGCTAAACTAATGCGCCAGTGTTTCAACACCACCAGGTACTAACACCATTGGGGTTTGCAGTTTGATAACGGCAGTAAATGTCCTTTGTAACTATACTACATTGTTTTCTAAATATATCCTTGCATGAGCAACTGGAAGAGAGAACAATAACATTAAATTGTTAACAACACCACTACTGTACTTTTTGTGTATGTTTGTGTCTTAGCAACCTCTCCAACCCAGACAGGTTTCTTTCTCCTCAGATGTTGAGCTTGTCTGAGTTGTAGGAGCTGGGGGTGGCGTCTGTGTCTATGCCAAGAGAACTCCTGCCCTTAGACTGCTACTGGATGTCTGTGTGCACACCACTTCTTTCTCCTGGTGCTGCAGCTGGAGTCTGACAGCAGGATACAAAGGTACTGACTATTAGTGTTGATAATAGACCTCTTGGGCTATTGTTGTAAGTTACTGTGCACTTTGCATTTTATTTTTTTACCCAAGCGTACTAGAACTGGAAAAAATGTACTAAACAGATGCATCAAGGTAACAAACACAAACACACACAATCAATACGAACAAGCATGGCATGTCTAAAGGTGATATGACAACACACAACAAACAGACACCCATGACAGGTGGGTGGGGGCAAGCAAACAGACAAAGAGTCAAAACACACCATTGGGAGAATATGAGATGAAGTGACAAAGTCACACTGGACACAATTCAGCAGAGTAACTGAAGGACCGAAAGAAATGAGGAGTGTTGATTGACATCTGAACATACTTGTGGGTCCAGGCTGAGCTGATCTGAAGGGTGAGGTAGCTATTCTGGTTGATTATCTGAAATAGTAGTGAAATCTTCCTGTACAGGTGGAGGCTGTGGATGGAAAGATGAATAAAATGAATTGATAAAGACAGACAAAAATTAAAATGCAAATTTCAAGCAGCTTAGTATCAGAATACAGTCATGACATAACAAATTTTAAAGTCCCAACGTACAGATGTCACAGTACAGAAAAAACGCAAAATAGATATGACAGAACAAACACAAAACGTGTTTTATAAATAGGAAATTAGGAAGGACTGACAAAACAATTTCAGGTTTCCAGACTAAATGCACACATGAGATTAGCTTTTCTCTGAACAATATAACAACAAGCCTGCAAAAATACCTCACCTTTGGAATTTAGTTATAGCCTACAAAGGCTAAATGAAATTGTCAGAGCTACCCTTGCTAAAGTGTTTCTCTGAAATGTAACTAAATTGTGGGCCTATAACATTTACATAGTACACAACAGTAATAAATGCATTGCTAAAATGCATTGCTATATGAAGATGAGTTCTCAACATTTTTAATACTGTTGTCTCACCAGTTGAATTGCGAGCAGGCTGTGACATAAGCTCGGGTTACTCAACTACCACAGAAGTCCTGAACGCTACGTTTTTGCACCCTCTCCTTTTTCAACCCTCACCAAAAAATGGCCAAACACAAGATGGAGAAACAAGCTTTTAAAACGGGTAGAAAGCAGATTATACCCATTTCTACTGCCACCACCAAGAACTGGCCTGTGATGCTGGTCACATGACCATTTACGCAGCAGGTCACAGCACAGCATTGAGTTTGCAAAAATGTGGGTCATTCAGGAAGGCAACATTTACATTTACATGTATGTCATTTTCAACAATACACAGCCGTTACCCATACCCTGACATTGGCGGTTACCTCATTGGCTGTACTATCAGCCTAAGAGGCTGCAGGTTGAGGACTGTTTGTCTATGCTGGCCAGAGATATAAGCTCCTGGTATTTCCAACATCAGTCAGAACAGAGGAAGCTTTCTGGATGGAATGTGAAACGTCTTTAAGCTCAAAAAGAAGTCCAGTTGCCTTAACTGAACACTATCTTCACAGACAAATGACACAGACAAATTAATCCATGCTTTGCTTCACAAAGTGCACAGCCCCCACTACCGAAGCCTTTGTATGATCTCATGCTTTCAATTATAGAACTCTCTTCTCCCACAAAAACAAAAAAAAAACCCTAAACATTCACAAGTTAATGTGCAGGGTAGACCAATTAACTGAGTGTTGCACAGATAAGGCAGATGGAATGGACAGCTCCACCAGAGTGCTGGCCTCCAAGGTAGACCCAGGGACTGCAGGCCTGGGCCCCATGTCACCAGTGAAGTCTGCAGTCATGTCGCTGCTTGCCCCATCTAAAGTAATCCTTCGTGCTAATCAGTAGTGCTCTTGCCCAGAGTGAAAATGCACTGACAATTTGGTATATATAGCTCCAAACACTCTGGAATGAGTCCTAAATACCATGCCCTATGTACTGCTTACTTTGCAGATTGTCCTACAGCCAACCTCAACCTTATAGCTAAAGATGGTATTAAAGATGTAGAACCTAAGACATGTCGGGATATGTTCCAGTCCTACCAGATTAACTACCTGAAGCTATGGGTTGGCTGACACTAGAACAATAAGAAAAAAAAATCTGCAGCTGCATACAGTAGGTCCTGAATGGGAACTCAGGTTCATGTCTGGTCTAAGGTATTTTCCTGAACTGACTCATGTATCTACACTTACTGCCCAATCAACATTCAAATCAAATCTGCCCAATCAAAGCTAAAAACATTGTAAATATATATATATATAAAAATAACTTACCGCTGGTCTCTGTAAGCCATATGACAGGGACAAGGCCTTCTGCTACTGACTTCATATTGGCCAGCATCACTTTCCTGCATATCCCTAATAGTGA
>JAGFZM010000285.1:570151-615269 GCA_017657215.1 Limnothrissa miodon | reverse complement strand
GGCCACCTGAACTGCAGTTGATAGCCTTTCAACACTGTTGAAAGAACCCAACGCGACGTTGTGCACATCGCCCAATTCTACCTGAGCAGAGCGGCGGAATGAGGAGGCAGCAAGGACAAATGAAGTGCTATGCTGCCCCCGAGTGGCACTAAGGGGGCCGAGGTCAATGACTGAGGCTGTCCGCGAAGCTGAAGAGCGTCCGACTGACAGGGTAGAGACCCGACGTAACGTGGGGGCTGAGGGCAAGTCAACCGTGTGTGAGACCCCTGGGCGCTCACGCGTGGTTGGCGAGCCGCGCACATCACTCGCGACGCCCCGTGGGGCGGTTGACCTGGTGTGCACGTCAGCGATATCCGAGGTCGGTGAGCTGCGCACTTCACTCGCGACGCCCCGTGGGGCGGTCGACCTGGAGCACGCGTCAGCGATATCCGAGGTCGGTGAGCTGCGCATTTCACCCGCGACGCCCGTGGGCCGGCCGACCTGGAGCGCGCGTCAGTGACGACCTTGAAGAGGGGGGAGAAGTTTCCCATCTGCCCGACGGCAGAAGTGTCAGACTGAGCAGACAGTTCTGCCCGTACCTGGGCGATAAATCGGCCGTCAGAAGCGGCGAGAGAGGACGGGGAGGGCTTCTCGACCCTGAACGACTCCGATGCGTCACATGCCCACTGCTCGGAGGCGAGTGAGACAGAGGACGCGGAGGCCGTGACGTTAGTAGAGGCCTCGGCGCCACATGGGAGCCGTCGAGGCGTGACGTCACGCAAGGCGCATAGCGCACGGCGTGCGTAAGCTGAATGCGCGGCGGAGACCGAATCGGCGCCCCAGTGCGCGACAGCGCTGAAAGAACAGAGAGCGTCCTCCGGCCAGGGCCGGGGCTCATTGTGAAACATTGCCCCAGATGGGCGATATTGTGTGTGCGGGGTGCTTGTGAACAAGGCAAACTCAGCGCCCCTTGAGGGGGTGAGATCAGAGTGGACCGCCGAAGCGGGGGGGAACGCTCCGAGCTGGGGACTGCAGAGCGGGGACCCGTGCCTTTTGGAGCACACAGAGGCATAGCAGTCAATGGATAGGGGTCGCATGACATGCTCTGCCGCACACACGCGATCGTATCAGGATCGCTGTGGCGTCCGCGTGAGCGAGAGCGCTGCCAAGGAGGTTGTGACCCGGTAGCCGGCGGTGGCACGGCTTTGGGTGCGTCCGCCTTTTTCTTCTGCTGCGTCCGTTGAGGCGCGCGAGCACGCGTCTGAGGCGCAGCTGGAGCGGCTGGTTGAGGCGGGGCACGCTTAGGAAGCACGGGTTGCAGGGCCTGAGCCGCCGACTTTGTCTTCTCTAAGCGATCGCACTGGAGTTCCAGCGCCTGGCCAAACAGAGCATCAGCGGAGATGGGAGCGTTCATGAGATGTCTGTTCTTCTCTGGCATGGACGATAGATTCAGCCAGAGGTGCCTGTCTATGACGACCAAAGAGCCAAGGGAGCGCCCGTCGGCTTTAATGGCCGCCCTGATGGTCAGCGAGGTGAGAGCGGTAGCTCTGCGCAGCTGATGGAGGGTAAGATCCGACGGCTGCGCCGAGAGATCTGCCACCAGTACCTCAGACAGAGAGGAGAGAAGAAAGGCGGTATTCATCGCCCTTATCGCCTGGCCTGTACAAATGAAGGCCTTAGAAACAAGCTTCTCCGTGCGCTGGCACGGCTTAGAAGGAAGCTCGGGAGGCGATGTCCAGGTGGTGGCAGAAGATGGCGCTAGACAACCAGCGACCGCATCTTCAACGCGAGGGAGCTGCATGAGGCTGCTGGCGCCCGCTCCGTCCATCGCATAAAATGCTGCGTGGCCCTGGATAGGGGCAATGGCGGCGAAGGGAGCCTCCCAGGAGGCCTGCGCATCAGCCACGACAGTGGGGTGAGCAGGGAGCGGGAGGGCATCAGAAGAGGGGAGCGCGTCGGAGAAGGGGTCGAAACGCCCTCCCGGACAGCGCTGAGGCGGAGGCAGGCCAAGCCTGCTAGCCACCTGTGTAGCCAAGGAAGCTAGCTCAGAAGCTAACTGGGCGGCATGGGTCTTCAAAACCGGTGGCAGATCCTCCACGGTGGCGCAGCTTTTAGCGGAGAGGAAGGAAGCGAGCTCCTCCTCGTCCACAGCCTCAATAACTGGGTCGTCATCGTCGACCTGAAGCGGCAAAGTAGCCGCGCGGGCAAAGGTAGCGCCGATGGAGCTAGCAGGGCTAGCTAGGTGGGCCGCGATTAGCTGACTAGCTGGTAGCTGACTAGCCGCTGAGAAGCTAACCGATGGCCGAGTAGCCACTGAAGACCGGTCAATTAGCCCATCCGGGTGCGAGGACGCCGGGGGAAAATCGATAGACTGGCGGGCGGGGAGAGCACTGACACCAACGGGGGTAGAAGCCGCCCCTGGACTACCAGTGGAACCCACGAAAAATGCCGCTCTGTTGGCAATAGCCGCAGGGGAGAGGCGTTCGCAAGCCGAGCAGAGATCTGGTCGCGAAAACGCAAGCATAGCATGCTCGCTCCCCATGCAGATGAAACATAGAGCATGGCAGTCGGAGAGCGCCATGGGACGATCACAGTCGGTACAACGACGAGTAGCCATCTTGCGTCTCGAGGTACCAGAAGTTAGGGACCGGCATGAGCACTTGGAGCAAGACGGAATCCCTCGGAGAGCTTTGAAAAAAGCTTTTGTGGAGGGCTTTCAAAAAAGCCTTTGGTTTAGAAATATTTGCGGAAGCAAACAAAAAAACGACTCAGAACACACACAGTAGGCGAGGTGAAAGAGGCAAAGAGGACCTGAAGCATAAGCGCAATCAATATATAGACTTTCTGACGTCACGCAGGGCTGTCTAAGTAGTTGCCTGCGCGCGTCAGAGCGCTTACTGCCCTTTTTTCAAAGGGTTGGTTAAAATTGACTTCAGAAAAAGTAGGAGATGATGGGCATCATCCATTCGTACATTTCGGCTTCGAAACGAAAGAGAACCCACAACAGAGACACAAGTGTGACTCAAATTGTTCGTGTTTGCAAGAATGTTTTTTGTTTGTGGGTTAGGTTGACCCCACTTGTTTGTTTTCAGATTTCAGGGCCTGTGTATGATAAATAAGATAGATTTACTTTCACAGTGATCCAAGAAAATGAAGCGCAATGTTCCAAAAAGTGTGTTTACAAACCATGTCCATACTTACTGACTGCACCTTTAAAGTAGCTTAGAGAAGATGACTTCAAACACACCAATCACCATTCAGTTTCTCATGGACATCTCTCATGCCAGTGCAATTCGTAGAGCATCAAGGGTTGGGTAGAGCACTACATGTTTCTTAAATACAATAGCCTAATTTGGTGCATTTGAGTTTTGAAGTATTTTTGAAGGCTGGTGGCACACATCCGTGCACAGGCGCATGTGAACCTGTGGCGAGAATTGCATCATCATTGCGTCATGCACAAACATGTGAGTACTTCCTAGATAGGCAATATATTATGGTGGCCCTGAAGTGCAAAGTACAAATTAATAAACACAAAAACAAATTGAGAAACACAAACAAATTCAGAAACAACAACAAAAGTGAGAAACACAAAAACAAATTAAGAATCACACACACAAAAAAATCAGAAACACAAAAACAAATGAAGAATCACAGAAACAAAATTGAGAAACACAAAAACAAAAGAAGAATCACAAAAACAAACTGAGAAGCACAATTACATTAAGATACTGGAAAGGGTAGGTACCAGTCAGCAACAGCAGACATCACTGAACGAGGGCATAGCAACGAGTCCATAGCAATGGGTATTTTTAGCGACTTTATGAGCAATTATCTCGCCTGTTTATCGGATATTATACAGTTAATGGCCGGGTTTCCCAGATTCGTTAAGAAGCTCTTAACGCTAAGATCTTCTTTGGAGCGCTAATCTGGCCAATGAGAGCTCTTAAAGAGCGCTCCAAAGAAAATCTTAGCGTTAAGAGCTTCTTAACGAATCTGGGAAACCCGGCCAATGTTGTTTTGAAGCTACGACGCCGTTAGTGAAGTTACCAGTAAAGCCAAATAACAGTTCAGACGGTTAACATGTGTAGGTTCATTATGAATCGTGATCTGTCTACGTGAAGTCATTGAAGCTATTGTTTGTCTACTTGAAGCTATTGAAAAAACTGACTATTGAAATAAAGTTCATCCCAATATTTTGATTACTCTTGAGCATATCCAGGATCACCTCGTAGGCCTATTTCCTGAATCAAAATATTCTCAAATAGACAGCTACGTTACATTTGTACAAGCCATCTTTTATTGATTCCCTTGCTGACCACTAGAGGTAACAGGCGGACCACACTTTGAGAAACACTGAACTAGATGAACAGCCCGTCGTCCAATCAGTGATGTCTGCTGTTGCTGACTGGTACCTACCCTTTCCGGATTCTTAATGTAATTGTGTGTTCTCATTTTGTTTTTGTGATTCTTCTTTTTTCGTGATTTCTTAATTTGTTTTAGTGTTTCTCAATTTTGTTTTTGTGATTCTTCATTTGTTTTTGTGTTTCACATTTTTTTTGTTGTTTCTAAATGTGTGTTTCTCTATTTGTTGTTGTGTTTAGTAATTTGTTAATGTGGTTTGCACTTCAGGCCACCATAGCAATCTATATTTGACAAGATTAAGTATTGCCTAAGTACTAAACAACTTCTTAGTTCTTGCCAGGAACATGTCAGGCAGAGAGGACTTTTGCTGTTAGATTAGAATGAAGTTAGACAAATTTACACAATAGTAAAAGTTATTATGCTATGGCGACCATAGTGCAAAAAAGTGTCAGTGTAAGTGTAAGTACTTCCAGTGCAAAATCAGTGTGTTCCAATCTGTGCGCTCTCCAAAGTACACTACCTTTTATACACTATGAACACTGTGCACTTCATAAGTAGTGTTTAGATTTTTCAATACGTGAAGCTGTGATTATCATGTCTGCACACAAGACTGGCTTTCACTTCACACCATTTCTCAAAGTCTTTAAAAGTGGTGGTGGTCCCGCCTCTTCCGCTTCGTGGCCAAAATGATTCCCTGTGAGTGCGACAAGTGTTCTTCATTGCACACTCCACTTTTTGATCATTAGGAGTGCACCCTCTACTTGCAGTGTACGGCATTTTGCTACTACTGCTAGTGTGAGCGCAGTAGTAGGGAAGAAGTATTCTTGTTAGGACTTGTATCACCTTAGCATGATCTTACAGTAAATAGGTGTTGAGCTATTGAAGTCTTTTGAAGTATTTTAGAAAGGTTCTGACAGCATCCAGTTTTGAAATACAACTTTGTTAACAAAAGCTACCCCACTAGTTGCGTAAGCTATTTTCAACCATTTCTCCGTTATGTAGTGATCTGAGATTTGTTCAGTGTTGATTTGACTTGTTGACTTGTTTATCCTATTATTGCTTTCAACAGGATGTGAGCTTCTGAACAAGTCGTGTCGTGTTAGCTTTGCCACCCTGGGTATTAGCCTGTCGTACGCCATCGGCTATCTGTGTCTTCCTGTAGTTGCCTACTTCCTCCGGGACTGGAGAATGCTTATGGTGGCCTTGGCTGTTCCAGGATTCCTGTACATACCGTTATGGTGGTGAGTGAGGCAGAAATAGAGTGGAAGTTGTAACAGCTCTGACTGAAACAGCTTAGGCCTATTCTGGCCAGTTTCCTCCCTGCCCTATATGCCGTTTGTCACTAGGCTGATAGGATCACATTTTTTCTCTCTACCTTTTTCTCTCCACCTGCTCATTCTTTCAGGTTTGTACCAGAGTCTCCTCGCTGGCTGCTGTCTCAGGGTCGAGTGGAAGAGGCAGAGGCCATCATTAGAGACGCTGCCAAGAGGAACGGCATCACTCCCCCTGATGTCATCTTCAAGAGGGACGACACCACACAGCTGATGGTAAACAATTAATTTCACCCATTGATCCTAATTGACAATAACTGCAGGATAACATAGATGATGGAATGACATTTTATATAGAAATACAATGGTATGTGATACTTGTACAAATTTGGGTATTTGGGTATTGTAGAAGATGAAATGACTTTTTAAATATAAAGACAATGGTATGTGATACTTGTACAAATTTGGGTATTTGTTTTTTTTTTTTTCTTTCTTTCAGGAAAAGACTAATGAAGATGGGCAAAAAAAGTATACATGGTTCGACCTCATAAAAACCAAAAATATAAGAAATATCACAATTCTGATTATAATCAGTTGGTAAGTAAAAAGCTCTGGTTTACTCAGATGTGGGTAAGACTGAGTTGAACCTGAACATAAAGCCACCAAGTGACGTGTTTGTGTTTTTAAAGATATTTTAGCTTTTATTTTTATAGAATGTTAGAAAGTGACAAGAAATTAAATGGATAGAGAGACCTTGTGTCAGACTTGAGCCCGAGTCACAGGGCTAATACTTTATCATTTTATATGTGTCTTTCCAAGGTCGATTATATCCCTGACTTACTATGGACTGTCACTAAGCACTCCTAATATGGATGGAGACCCTTACCTGAACTGCATATGGGCAGCTGGCACAGAGTTTGCTGGCTATACAATAATGTATTTTGCGGGACGTTATGTTTCCCGACGCTTGACCTTGTCGTCCAGTGTACTCCTCTGTGGAATCATGCTACTGCTCATCAGTCTTGTTCCAGCAGGTCAGTGCTTTGTGTGTGTGTGTGTGTGTGTATGTTTGTCTGGGAACGTTGTCATTCATTATACATTAAGTCATTTAACAGTCCTTTCAGTTATGTTATATTTAAATAATTGTAGTTAAATACTTTGATTAATAATTTGATTACGCATATAATGTGGCTTCTGTGAAAAAAATGTAACACTCTTAAAGGAAAAATCCATTGTTAATCAGTCAACTGCCCTTTTGTTTGATGTGCTGTTGATACAAAAAGAACAATGAAATTGGATTCAACATGAATAGTGACTCAAAGTAATGAAAGGGGATAAGGAAAAAAGATACAATTGCCAACTGAAAAGTGACCTCCAAAGAGAAGGAACACTGCCAGCCTGGTGTACCTACTATAGGTGCAAGTCTTATCAGCTCATTAAACATTTTAAACAATTTAAACCAGTCGAATATAGTAAAAGTAAAGTAGAAGACAACGTACATGGAAGCCTTTTTATATATTTAGAGTATAAACCTAAATCTACTGTTTTGAATAGACTGTCCCATTTTTGTGTCGACTTGAAATGTTACCAGCAGGGGGCACTCACATTATTTTCATCCCATACACCTCTATGAGAGTTCCTAGAAATTTTGAAAACACAAGATTCAGTTAATATCTCACAATCTGGTAGTGTCCCTTTCTCTGAGGGCACTGTAAAAATTGGAATATGATACTCTGGACTGAAAACAAATAAAATATTGTTAATAATCACTGAAGACAAAGGGTGAGATGGCATCTTTTGTTGTGATGTATTGGACAAAGGCGTCTTCCTAGACATCCAGTATCACTGATTGCACATTCATATGGTGGACAGTGTGAAAAAACATAAGCAACGTGTACGCTTAATTAATATACATCCCAGTTCTCTCTCACTCTTCCCTCTAAACAGAACTGGGTGCTTTGAGTGTTAGCCTCGCCATGTTTGGGAAGGTCACCATCACAGGGGCCTTTGCTTTTGTCTACCTCTACACCACTGAACTGCTGCCCATAGTGGTGAGAAACATGGGTCTGGGTGTCACCAATATGGCCTCACAAGTAGGCAGCTCTTTGTCTGCTCAAATAGCCTACATAGGTGGGGATATACTTTTACTTTAAGTTTTCTTTCATTTAGTTGAAAGTAATTTATTAATGATTAGTCCTAAAGTCTAAATTGTATGAGCATGGTTAATGCACTATAGTCAAGCATTGATATGTAATGTCTATGTGTAAAACTGAATAGGTTAAATATTGGTGTGCAGTAATGTATTGTTTGTCTTCTGTATGTATGTATTGTTTAACTTATTGTTTGTAAGTTATTTTATGGCAAATTGCCACAACAACAGTCACGATAGTGACTGACCGCCTAACATTGGGAATGCACATTCAAAGTGAATGGAACCTCCCACAGCATTCTGGAGAGCTTTATGATTATAAATAGTGAAATACAAAAACAATTTCATTTGCATGTCTGGTTTCTACTTCTACAATCATCATTTTTGTTTTTGAAGGGACATATAACAAGACGTTACCCTATATTCTTTTGGGGTGCTTTTCCATAATATGTGGTATTCTAAGCCTGCTGTTACCAGAGACAAAAGATGAGGTGCTTCCGGAACACATCAGCCAAGTGAAACCTCTCGTGTGGTAGGTCCTTAAGTTCTACCACCATTTATTGCAAAATTGGTTTTGAAACACCTGTGAATTTTGGTGATTGGTCTCTATGTGTTTACTGTTTGAAGGTTTTGTAAGGTAAAGAAGTCAGACAAGGGGAACAGACAGAAGGAAAATGAATATCCAGACAGCAAAGATGAGTTGCAACTTGAATAAACATCATGTTATTTTTTTGTTAACGTTTCCAAAGCAGTAACAGAAATGGAAATGGTGATGGTGGTGGTGGGGAAATGGGTCTGGCACTGATGGGGCCCTAGAAAACATGAATATTATATAAATTTTAGGCCCTTCCTGTACACAAATAATGTTTACATTAAAGAAAACAGACTATTCCATTTTGTCCACCATATTGTTGCATAAAAAAAACATTATTTGACCCTACCTGCCAATCCAACATAATTTCATAACATCTGCATCAAAAGTAGCCAGAAACTGTAACCTGTAGATATCAGGTTACCTTTGTCATACACCATACCCACTCCAACAGGTTACTCAACATGTTTGACTACATATTGACCTTTCTAACAGGCCCCCAAGCCTGTGTAGTGAAACCACTACAGAGGGACCAGGAGCCTAATTTATAAAACGTTATTTACGTCAGGATTTACACCAGAAGATTGTGTATTCATGGAAATATTCGGATATATAAAACCGTGCGCAAACTCCACGCCAATTTCCCTATAAATTACTCCAAAGTGTCACCTGCTTAAGTGTCACTTAATGTGTCACCTCCTTAAGTGCTCTCATAAAAGGAATGCTATCTGGCACTACCAGTACCTTTCACAATCCAGGTATTACTCCACAAGTTCCAAGACTTACAAAGTGCTACAAGAGCGGGTGTGTCCCTGTCCATCTTCAAGAAGTTCTTGAAGGACCAGCTTTTAAGAGAGCATCTCCTGTTCTGCCACATACAGTAAACTCCTGCTCGCCTCTCATTCTGCCCTCTCACTCTCTGAAAGCCAATTAGTTGTATCCTTTCTAAGATTGATCTTTGTTATTGATTGGTACTGTCTAATAATAAACCCCAAAATGTTAAGTACCCTTAACTACTGAAATGTTATCTAAAGGACTAGTGGATCAAATTCAATTTAGTGGCCAAAAGTTGCCCTTCGGACAGCTCATCTAATTAGCATAAGAAGACACTTATTTACTAAAAACACAAATGTCTGCAACTTCAAATTACTGTAGAAAGGAGTTCATGTTTGTGATGTCCAGAAATCCATAATTATATTTGTTATTATTATTGCTAGAAGTAGTAGTAGTAGTAGTAGTAGTAGTGCATTTTGCTTAGACAAAGGAACTTGTAGTGGTATCATAGTTGTATGTACATTAGTTTGGTAGATGACAGCTTATGTCACTGAAACAATTAGCTGTCATTGGAAATGAAGCCAAAATTAGGCCTAGGAGGGTCATAATTTTAATCGAATGGGCAATGTCTAAAGATACCCTGCTTGATTTGACCATGTCATGATCTAATGGCAGTGGAGCTTTTTATCACTTTATTATCTTGATAAAATATTTTGTTTGTCATATGCCCAAATGATCTCTTTCTTATATCAAAAGCAAGGCTATACATCTATTTACATTGGATTTATCTTTTAAATTCAGTGTTATTTGATAGATTGGTGTGTGTGTGTGAATTTGGGGGGGGGCGTTGTGTACATATGCACTTGACCTAATTCTTTCGGCCCTTGTCCTTAATTGACTCAGATAATGTGGCTTATCTCAGTTTATGATGCTTTGAGCCTTTACACTGTACAGTGAATTTGAATGAAACGTGGTTCATGATGAAGAGTTTACGTCTACACTGTATTTACATTTAGAACTGAATGTCATTTAAATAATACTTTAAAATCGTCATTGACCATAAAATGGTCATTCTTTTTAGCGGTTAATTACTTTAGAATACCGGTACACTCTTTATAGGCTGTATTACATAATGGAGTAATGGAGATGGATAATGTTTTTACTATGGTAAAGTTAAAATTAATGTAAAGAGTCACATAACCCAGGATTTATAAGTTGGTAACATTTTCATATAGGTTGTCTACTTTAGACACAACTAGTATGTGTTATCAATTTACTACATATAAAGTATATCCCAAATTGTATGTTAAACATTACTTACATTGTGCTTATCTTTTAATTTCCTGCTTAGATTTAAAGTGTTACTAAAAGTTGTTTGCAGTGCAATGTTTCTGTGTATTAGAGAATTTGCTCACTTATGATATTACTCTACTATTCCACCTGGTGATGAGCAATTTAATTTTGAAGAATTCTGAGCCAAAACATACATATTTTCTGAGGTTTTCACTGTTCTCACTGTTTAAACATTTAAATCTCCATGAAATTGTACAGTTAAAAGATAAGATGTCTATGTCTATTCACAGTTCCCTCCCACATTATTTACAGTGAGAACTCTAGTCTACCTAACGTATTTCCTAGAGTAGACACTGTCAAATCAGCCAACAGTGGCAACATAAACATAAACATTCCTGAACATGAATGCCCTGTGACACAAAAGCCCTGTGTTTTTCCCATCCTGGGACTAAAGCTGCTACTACACATGGTAACTTTTTGAGAAATGTTGCTGTTCATGTGTCCCTGAGAAACAAAGTGTTTGCCCTGACTAATTAACTGACGAAAGCCTAAAAAAAGTCCGAGCCAGAAGGATAGAAACCCCTTTATCCGACATAAATTAAAGACTGTACATGAACATGAATATTATATTATAACTTAACATCTAAATGTAAACCTATGGTAGAGGTACAGATAGACAAACACACACACACACACACACTCCCACACACACATACCGTGAGTTATCTGTTATGATTCTCTGGTAATTGCTGGCACTCTTTCTCCTTGGTGCTCAGTACTTTTCCTTCTTCCCCCGCCCCCAACTTGATCACACCCCTGTGTATACACAATGCTAACGGCCGTGGAGTGGGAGTTCATTTCCCTGCTGACATGCGCTGGAGCCGGCTGGAGAGGGAGTAATTTTGCAACAAGAGTTTGGCCTACTGTCCTTTTTAGCCTCGTCTTTTTGTCCATGACCATCGCCCACCTGCTGTGTTGTCCGTGCCGCCATGGACTACGACGAGGTCACCTCCTTCCTAGGGGAATGGGGAGCATTTCAGAAGAGTATTTTCCTCCTCCTCAGCTTGAGCACCGTTCCCAATGGCTACGCTGGCATTGCCATGGTCTTCCTGGCAGACACGCCAGAACACCACTGCCAGCTGCCATTCCTCAATGCCAGCCGGCAACAACACAACCTGAGTGTCAGCCAAGCTCTGCCCCTGGTAGAGAGTGCAGAGGGGAAATGGACTCAAAGCAGGTGCCAACGCTACAGGTGGGCGAACGGCACAGAGGAAGGCTTCGAGAACAGCACTGAGGGCTGTCTGGACGGTTGGCGCTTTGACAGAGGTCGGTATGAATCAACCATCGTGACTGAGGTGAGGTGAAAAAGGGTGGTTTTGTTTTGAATTTAACTTATCCCTCAGCTGCATCACTCTGTGGCTGGCTCTTTTTGGCTCAGTGGTCTTGAATTGCACAGATCATTGAGTACATTTTGTTATAATTATGCAGCTACTGGTCAAACTGTGTTTCCCATTGTTGTTGATGAGCTAGACACTTATTTAGTTAGCAATTGGCAACACACCACTTCACTATTCTATTATTCCTGTTATTCTCTTTATTTCTGTAAACATCCCTACAACATGACCCTTTTAGTTATGTTTTTTATCATCCCTTTGAGGAATGAAGATTTTACACTTTAATTTTGATGTGGCATCTAACTTAATGTTTGGCCACAAACAGTAGTCCTCATTCACTGCCAATAAGGCAAGTCTTCTTCAGCATGTCCTTGTAATTTGATAATCTTTCAGACTTAAAAATGTATAAATGTGTCTTACTTTTTGTGAGATACTGTATACTAGCATTTTTAGCAAAAACAGGTTTCACTTGTTTCTGGTTTTACAGTGGAATCTTGTGTGCAAGGATTCCTGGAAGGTTCCTTTCAGCCTATCTGTTTTTTTCATGGGGGTTCTGAGTGGCTCCTTTGTTTCGGGTCAGATTTCTGACAGGTAAACAAATAGAGCTTCTGAAAGGCTTTCTTGGTCTTAAATATCCTTATTTAAAGTAGGTGTAATATCTGTATGAATTCTTGCTTTGCCATCTTTGCAGATTCGGCCGTAAGGTGACACTGTTTGTTACCATGGCAGTGCAGACCATCTTCAGTCTCGTGCAAGTGATGTCTGTCAGCTGGGAGATGTTCTGTGTTCTCTTCTTCATTGTAGGCCTGGGCCAGATCTCCAACTATGTTGCTGCATTTGTCTTAGGTGAAGACACAAAGCACATCACTGCCTCTGTTGTGTTAGGGGCGCTTTTGGTATGGAGAGACCACTTGAATGACAAAATCAAATGTTCTAGTATGTAGGCTATGCTAAGCATGGGGATTCAGTTCCCCTCAAGTTTTGACAGTTCTCTTTTCTTTGACCATGGGAGAAAATAGCACACGCAACAGGTTATAAAGAGCAAACCTTTTTCTAATCTTCACAAGCATGTGCATGAGTCCTTGATTTAAAATTTTAGAGGGATGTGATTTGGAGTCTAAATTCACCGTGCAATTCTCTGCTGTTGTGATGAACCTGTAGGATCAGAGTTGTTGGGGAAGACATCTCGGGTGTCCTTTTCTACGCTGGGCGTGTGTGTGTTTTACGCCCTGGGGTACGCCTTGCTCCCACTCTGTGCATACTTCATTAGAAGCTGGAGAGTCCTGCTGGCTGTTCTTTCAATACCAGGGCTGCTGTACATCCCCCTCTGGTGGTAAGACAATATTACTGCATGAATGGATAACTAAATACTGAAAAATCATGAAAAAAAGGTAATGGTAGGTATCAAATGTCTTTAACTGCAAAATGTACCGGTAGGAATCATAGATACATGTCACTATTACTGTTCTTTACTAGTGTTTCTCAATTTTGTGCAAGGCAAGTTTGCACATACACACATTCACAGGTTCCACTTTCCTGCTTTGACAGGCTGATTCCTGAGTCCCCTCGTTGGTTGCTGTCCCAGGGCCGCATTGATGAAGCAGAAGCAATTATCCGAGCTGCCGCCAGGAAAAATAAAGTTATAGCCCCAGCAGTCATATTTAAGGATTATAACATGCAAGGGGTGAGTATTATTGTTTTCATGGTGTGCACACACACCATGGGGTATTCCAAGCAGGTGATTAAGTTGCAAAACTGGATCATTTAAGATTGAGGTCATCTTTCTACATTTACATTTACATTTACATTTATGCATTTAGCAGACGCTTTTATCCAAAGCGACTTACAAAACGAGGATAACAATCAAGCTACATAGCAGAAACCTTAAGGAGCATAGTGTTAGGGGATAGTGCTTCAGTTCATTTTAGTGCTAGGATAGAAAATGTTCTCTAAATAGCTGGGTCTTAAAGAGCTTTTTGAAGGCTTCCAGAGATGGCTCTGTTCTGATTGTTTTTGGTAGGTCATTCCACCAGCGTGGGACGACACAATTGTAAGTTGTATGTATTTTTTGTGTATTTATTACAAATGCAATTTCATAACGCTTAATCTCACAGATTGCTGGCCATGTACACAATACAAGATACACATACATGGACCTTATGAGAACCTCGAAGATGAGGAACATAACCTTCCTGCATGCTGCAGTCTGGTAACAAGCCTAATAAAATGGCTAAAATGTGTGCATGACACTTTATTTTAGGTGTTTTACTCAAAGGTGACACAAACTAATTGTAAAGATGACATGGCACATATCATAAACATTAATAACACTGTTGCTAAAATGTAAATAAATACTCACATATAGATTAAAATGTTAATTACAGTGTTTATGCAGTATTTGTTCCTAGTTCCCATATCTGGTCAGTCATATTTAGACACCTTCAAAAAAAGTGTTACCATGTTGCTACATATTTCCCTTCTCTACTTACATTCAGGTTCATCATCACAATTAGCTATTTTGGCCTATCCTTGAGTACCCCCAACATGAACGGCGACCCATTCGTCAACTGCTTCCTCTCCGCTTTGGTGGAGATCTTGGCCTACATTGTAGCATGGCTCCTCCTTAAAGTGGTGCCCCGTCGAGTCATCATCACGGTCCCACTTCTTATGGGGGGCCTGGTGCTTTGTCTCATTCACTTTGTGCCGCTGGGTAAGTTGACCAATCACAGTTACTCTACATTTTTTTTTTTTATATTCCCGTGAACAAATAAAGTTTGAACTTAAAGAGTTTCTCTCCACTGACTAATTGTAATGGGAGGCATTTAATACAGTTTATTTTACTGTAGTTTGACTCTGTGCTCTGTGCTTACTTTACGTATTTTCTAAACTTTCTGTGTTTTTGTGCACACATTTTGTTAATATAGAAAAAAAACTGTATGCCATTGTGGAAACAACCTGAGCCTTTATTTGTTCTTTTCTCTGTCCACTCAATAGACTACAGTGTATTGAGTGTGGTTCTAGCCATGGCAGCTAAGTTTGGTATCACAAGTGCCTTCTCAGTGCTCTATGTTTCGGCTGTGGAGACATTCCCCACAGTTGTGCGAGGAATGGGCATCGGGATCTGCTCCATGGCCTCCAAGATTGGAAGCACAGTTGCTCCCTTCTTCGCTTACCTAGGTGAGCAATATTCATATATGAATATGTCAGGGCGCATCTTCCAACAGGCATAGTTAAAACTGACTTTTTAACTGGTCAGAGAGGGCATGTTTTGTCTGTGTTGCTGACACATGTCCATAGAATGTTAGCACAGACAAAACCGATCAATTACAGACAAAATAAACAAAAATAAACATGGGTGGCAAAATGTTATCCATGTATTATGTAGAAAGTGGTGACAGAAAGGATATCTATGGCAACTTATCTATCTTTAATTTAAAGGTTTAGGTCATAGGGGTCAATCGTTATCAGCTTAAAGGGGACATAGAAATAGAGTATTGTACCTTGTTCACTAAAGGATAAATGGCAAAGGTGTTTAATTGTTTAAACATAAGCTCAAGTACACGTGTGTTTGTGTGTGTGTGTGTGTGGCATTTTACAGCAGGTCGGCTCTATTTCCATCTCTTAGGCAGTAGAGTAGACTATACACTAGTTGGTCAAAACTTGGAAACAAGTCTGTCACCATTCCCTTTTAGAGGTCAGGGTTAGAAAGACTAAGAAAGACTCAGACGGTAACCTGACACAAGTAAAAGAAATAAACCAGGTGCATTTATTTTACCCGCAGCAGTAGGCATTGGCACTATGCCTTGTGCCTGGGAGACATTAATTTTTATGGTGTTTCAAATCATCCTGACACTTACAGCTTACGCCTAAGCATAGTTAAGTTTTATAGAAGAGATGTAGATTTGACAGTTACAAGATATGGAGTCCAAATCACAAGGTACATATTTACATTGTGTAGTGTTGAGACATGCAATGAAGGCAACACTCTCAAGTTACTGTCTGGCTTTACTTGCATGCACACATCAAAGGTTGCTCTGGCGTTGACTGAAGACACCTGAGACATTCCTGGAGTTGGATGAAGGAGTTCCTCTGTGTCAGGGTTCTGTGCTGTATCAGCATTACATCATAAAAATCAGTTGGCAGATAGCAATGCAGTGCGTATAATCTCTGCTACTCACGTATGAGCTGTAGACATACATACTCTGTTAGATCCATGTTTTCATGCTGATCAGAGATTTGGGTTCATTGTACAGCTGTGCTGGTAAACAAAGGTCACTGGGGTGAACACATTAGTTATTTTGTGAAGATGCCAATGAGGAAAACAGCATGGAAATGGTATAGCTGGCCACAGTCCATCAGAGGAGATGCAGGTTAGGTTGTGTATACTTGCTCAGGAGGACAAGAAAAGACGGACGGAATTATTAAAGGAAGAAGGAACTACTGGGTGTGTTTTTCTACCTAACAATGCATAATTTATAGCCATCCTGAATGTTATTTGCTCAGGTATCTATGACAGAACGCTGCCTTACATCTTAATGGGACAGCTGACACTGGTGGCAGGTCTGTTGAGCATCCTCCTACCTGAGACACGAGGAACTACCCTGCCACAGCAAGTCTCACAAGTACAGTCCTTGAACTGGTGAGTAAATACACACACACACACAGAGATGGACATTACACTCACATTAAGAAGAAACACACACACACACACACACACACACACACACACACACACACACCTAGAAATGTTTTAAAATTCTCAAATGCTTTTTTAATAGGTTTTGCACTAAATGTAAACCTCATGCCAAGCTGAAACAGCCTGAAGAAGATGGAAGACTTTGATGGGAACAGACCCAATACCTGTAAATGAGTGGTAGACCCCAGTGCGTCTACAAGCACTCTGAAAATGATATTGGCAACCATTAGATTAATATGGCTCATGAGAGACCACTGTTTAATAACACACTACTGTTTACAACATTAAGATTGGGCCTACCTGTAGACACTTAAGGTTGCATTCAGGTGGGCGTAGATGTTGTTGTATTAGCCCAATGACATCAATTCTCAGTTGTTTACATTTTTTACAATAATGTTTTTATTTGCTGCTATTAAAACATTTTTAATTAAATTCATCTTTTAAATGCAATTCATTTCAGTGACGTCATCTAATGTGGCAAAAAATAGGCTTATTCATAATTCAAGGACACTTAGTGTGCTGGTAGGTTTAGGCCTGTCAAAGTGTTGTGCGACGGTACTTGAAAAACTGAAAGACACACTGACATATTAAAACAATAAAACAAAACAACGTATAATTACTGAATAACATCTATAGGTCAGCAAACCTGTTGCTGTGCAACTGAGACAGTATACCGCAGCCGTAGTGAATGCAACCTACCTGTAGGTGGTGTAATGATAAACACGGAGGCGGGCTTCGTGGAAACAAATAAACCATAGCACCGGGAGCGAGCGAGTAGGGGCGACCTGGAGGGGACAGCAGCTACGAGGCCATTGCAACAGCAGCGTAGGGAACGGAGACGGCAAAACTAAGCCAAGATGCCTCGCTTCGCCCAGATAGGCTAACCTTCGAGCAACATCACCCAATGGCAAGGTTCCTGAATTCTTTGTCTTTTGTGGTTTTATTCGACTGCCATTTACGCAACAAGACTGAACACCACCGAGGATTCGTCATTTGAAAGCGGCTGTTTTGCCTCAGTGGACACAAGGTCTGTCTGTCGAGGATGCCATTGTCGG
The DNA here is from genome assembly GCA_017657215.1 of Limnothrissa miodon. NCBI lineage: Eukaryota > Metazoa > Chordata > Actinopteri > Clupeiformes > Clupeidae > Limnothrissa > Limnothrissa miodon. The sequence continues at coordinate 597,704 of JAGFZM010000285.1, read as the reverse complement.
TGCGCGGATGGTGTGTCCGAAAGGTGTATAACTCGGGGGCGTTTTACCTCAGAAAGGTGACTTTTCAAAACAGGACAGTTTACCTCAGTCAATGAACACATTTTCCACATCATTAGGCATTGTAAGTGTAACCTAAACATGTTCGTGGCAGATATATTGAATTGTCTCTGTTGAGCCACTGGTCAAGTCAAATGATTAGCCTAGTTTCCTACGGCAATCCTCGCCGATACTATGTCTTCATTACGGAACAAAGGATTGTGATTAAGGACTCGACGGTACTGTCTTTATCCGAATATTTTACTATCCTTAGAACACGGGAATGGAGCCGTTTTTACAGATCGCGCCCCATTCTCTTGCCATTGTGCTTGCGCGGACAGGCGGGGACGACTCGCCAGGTGTTACCGAGAGCGACGCCCCGCCGCATCACCATACAGGTTACGAAATTTTTGCGGATTTCAAATCAGAGAACATGCAACATTTTTGGAATAAAATGGTATCAGACGCCATAGCAGAAACGTTTTTTCTTGGCTGGATTGACGAACACGTGCTGTTGATCCAAGGCAAAGAGGATCACCTGGAGGTTCTGCGAGAGGGCTGGATGAGGCGAACTCTCAAACCGCCGCAGGGCTTCGATATAAAGTACCTTGGTAAGCCTTATAACAACAATCTTTTTGTTGTGACAGCTAGGCAAAGTAGGTGTCAGACGCCTTCTGTGCAAATTCGCATAAACATTTTTAGTTAGTTTTTTTCCTGTTGCCAGTAGACTATTTCCTATTCAGTCGTATGCATTGCTTTCCAGTAGGCCTATATTGAGACACTTTTCTCACTATAAAGTACACATAAACACTTTTATCTTTATTAGATTTTTCTCTCTCTGTGTTTATCTGATATTCTAAAAAAAAAAACAAGGCTACAGTTAGAAGTAGCCCAAACAGTATTATTGTGTCCAAACTGAACAAATGGACACACCAACAATTCTCAATCACAACTCAAATGTAATGACTGATTTCATCCTACAGATGACACACAGAGAGAAATGACAAAAAGATCTGGCATCAGTATCCTAAAACATTGTTTAAAATATCACCTGTTATATTTCTGTTTATTAGTGATGTTCATCACTTTGGCCTCCACATAAAAAATGCACTTGGGTTTATCTTGACATAGTATCTAATTTATCTCCACCGCCATCCACTTGTAAACGTAGCAGACTTTGTCAATCCTCTGTCATATCCAGCACAATCCTAGGCCTACATCAGGCCAGATGAGGCTCAGACGTGGCCCAAAGTCTTCTGCTGTATGGGATAGTTTCTCTGTCCTTTATCTGCACCAAACAGAGCAGAAGACACCATGAGTCATAGGCCTACACTTTCTCTCTCTCCCGCTCCCACTCCCACAGTTTTGTGGCCTGGTCCTCACAGACATGGCCCCTGAAAATAGCGACATTGTGTCATTGTGCGAGGTAGTTTTCTTGTTTTTTTTTTCCTCATTTGAGTTCAGTCAGATGGCACTGCTGTGTCTCTTTGTTAGCTCTGGGAAAGAGGTGAAGAAGGAGACGAGAGAGAGAGATTTCGAGATGTATGAGTGAAAGAGAAAGAAATTGGATACCCAATCTCTTAGTGTGTGTGTTTTGTGTGTTGTACTTTGCCTGTGGGAGCTGCCTTCCGTTGCAGCAGGGCCCGGGATTCAGCAGCAACCATGGGCAGAGAAGTGGAATTGCCTGTGTCTTCCACCATTGTGTTTGCCCCATCTTGTGGAACAAAGCTGACCTCAATATAAGGTTGTGTGTAAGTGTGTATCTCTGTGTGTATGTGTGTGTTTGTGTGTATGTGTTGTGAATGGGTGTGTGGGGGGGTGTATTGTAAGGTTCTGGGGGCCTTGCCCCTGCTGTTCAGGCATGACATTCTCAGCGTGTTTGCTTTGAAGGGCACACAATCCACCCTTTCTTCATTTAATTACCAGCCGGAGAGTGTTTCAGTGAGAGCCCCCACTGTAATGAGTTTATGACGATCTTTTAATCTCTATTTGAATCTAGTCAAGAGCAAGTAAGCTGCCCTGAGGAGCATCAAGGAACTTTGCCTTCCTATTGTAAACTTATGCAATTACTCACTTCAGTTTGAGTAATGGTGGCTCTTTCTCTTACCCTTGGATTGTAAGTGTTATGAATTGGTGGTGAGATCCAGTCCCATGTTGGGCTCTTCGTTCACATCATGATAAAAACATGAATTTGTCTGTATTTGTTTTCAAAATTTGTCATTAGTCCAGTTGGTCCAAATGGTTTATGCTTCCACTGCAGAATTGATCTTAACCCTTTTTAGACATCATTTTGGTAGACCTTGGTATCTTACTCCTCCGTGCAGACCACATTATCTTACTACTGCGTGCAGTGTCAGCAGGGACACACCTGTTTTACAAAATCAAGTCTTCGAAGGAAACCTGTAGGCTATACTGCAGTACAGCGTGTTTGATAAGGTTTGTAACTGAATGCTGTGGGAGGATAGTTTTCCATTGGCCTGAAGTGGAAAGTGCTTTTGTGCCTACAGACATTTCAGGCGGTTGGAGACTGTGACTTCTACAGATTGTCTTAGAAATTAAATTCAAACGAAATGATGGCCTCGGGAAAGTAGATGCTGGCAAGACAGAGAAGTGTTGGGTTGGCAGAGTGGCTATCATTGTTGTGCATGTTGTGTATGAGCATCTAAGTCTGAGCGTCAGCATTTGAGGGTAGTGGGGGTTAAGGGTTGCATCAGACACTTGCTTTCCCTCAGGTTAGTAACGTGTGTGTGGTCTCTGTGCTGTGAGTATCTCCAGCAGTCCTGTGGTTCATTTAGCCTCTGCCTCTACAAGTCAGATGAGCGGTGCTGCCTACCCATAAATCTCCACAGGGACAGGTTGTTTCCTGACTTCAAGCCTGTCTCTCCCTATCTCTCTGCTCACATTAACACTGAATTAACACACAATGTGTAACGCCTAAACATGCATGAATGATGCAAGTGCTGCAATGTTAAAAACAAAAACATTTTTTGGTTTGGTGCAAAACATGCAACATGCCAGTCAATGACACTTTAATTTTTTTTCACTTGGCCTCAGTTAAACAAATATAGGGCCCTATAAAATCCGTTTTATTTTTTTCCCTAAATTCCGTTTTATTTTTTCCTAAATTCCACTTTTTCCATTTTTATTTTTCTGAATTCTGTGTTTTACGTTATGATCATATTTAGTTACCTTAATAAGTGTATAATTTTGGAGTGCATGGGGAAAAAAGCTAAAATTTAGAATTTTAATCACTATTTAGCTTTAAAAGTCAACGACAAACACAACCACACATATCAAATGAACAGTTTCATTTCAACACATACAGAAATATATGCCACTGTTAACTCAAAAGTAGATATCCAAAAATAGTTTGGGGGGGGAAAAAAACATTTTTCATTATACAGCTCAACTTTATTAACTTAATAGGCTACAACTTAACAGCATTTGCAGAAAAGTTATTGGCCAGATGCATAATTGTTTGGATATAGCTCTGCCTGAAATCTGGCAGTCAATCGCAAAGATTCTAGAGCACTACGCTCTAAAATCGTTGGTTAATCGCGTATTTCGTAACTTTTTAGAAGCTGCTGGTTTTGCAGCAGAGGCTAGCTACATTTAGACATATCCTTCACATTTGTGAGGATTGGAAACAAACTTACGTGATTAACAAGATATGGCCTCTAGGCAACCTCGGAGACTCATTGAAATTGAAAGTTGTCATAAAAGCGGGCAGAAACCGTGTTTGTCTTGTAAGTGGGCGATCACATATTTTGTGAACACGGAAATGCCTGAATTCCGTTCAATTCCGTGTTTATCAGTAAATTCCGTTTGTATTACTAGATTCTGTGATTCCGTCCGCGTTTACCGCATCACGGAAATCATAGGGCCCTACAAATAGGCTTATATGAATGGTGTATTTGTATGTCTTTTGGTTAATGCTTCCAAGCAATGCAGAACAAATGAAAGGGGTACTTGGACAACTATAGTGGAATTGTTATCGACACATTTGATAAACGCTATTACCCTAGGTCATTGATACAGTATGAGGTAATGGAGGATCACTTAAAAGTTCAGTCAGTTTTCCAAATAGCCTACATATAAACTGGCATGATTTTAAAACCTTGCCTAATCTACATCTTAAAGATTTGTATAGACCAGAATACTCAATACCAAACATTACATTAACTCATGCTGTTAAACAGTGGAGACTTTTTTGTGGGCTGCAAATTGCAGCAGATTGCCTTCACAAATTGTCTCCCTCTTCGTGACACAGGCTGACACAAACCCTTGGCCATTGTTTGCCCACAGTGGCTGCGCTCTGCGCTGCCAGGGACGAGTCATCTGACTCCGTCTGGACAGATGGGGCGTCGCCTCATGCCAACGAGCATCTCGCCCCATCTTGTCTCATCTCGTCTGACTCATCGGCTTCACGTGCAGTCATTGATCGCCCCTCCTTCCCCCTTCTCCTACCCTCCCTTCTTTTAAGCTGGGGGACTCCGTGGCAGCTCGTTGTGATCTCACTAGCATCTCCTGGCGATTAGGTTCTCTTCAATCCACTTAGAGGGGATCATCCTCTGACCCACCCCCCTCTCTCAACACCTGCACGCACCCACCCACCTACCACATTTCAAATAAGTACAGTACTAGCAGCCCTTTTCTGGCATTGAACTTGCTGTGACAGGCGTTTGTGACGTTGGGCATAATCAGGACTCCCACTATGTTTAGAAAAAAAAGTTTTGTTCTGAGGCAGAAATGGCCCTGGATTCCTGATGATGAAACTAGAATAAAGCAACCCAACTATGAGTTATTATGCAGAGATTTATTGTTGAATTCAAGTGGGTCTTGTGAACTGTTGGTTGTGATGTCTGTCTTGTGATTCTGGTTGAAGACACTACTATCCAATACAGTATTTCATTCAATTATATTTGAAGCTATTTTTTCAAAGCAGAAGTGGAATTACCAACATCCCCCTATTCTTTGTTTGTGTGTGTGTGTGTGTGTGTGTGTGTGTGTATCTGTGTGTAATGTGTTAAACATGATCAACAATTGCTTAATACAATCTAAATTTGTCTGGATGAAATGTGAAATGGAAGGAACCAATACTTAGACGGCCAGTACAGAGTGAATGCTGCAAGTCATGCATTTTTACAGTTCTCATCTGTGGGTACATAGTGCTGTTATGACATCACAGGAATCTGTAGCACAGGGGCATTTGTGAGGGTGCCAGTGATGTGAGTCCACATTTTTCCCACTAGAGGCCATACCGAGATCAGGAATCATGCTATGCTTCAGTGCGGTAAGTACAGCATACAGTGGTATGTGGGAAATTGGATTTGGTTTGGTATCATTATTGAGATTTAACTTTTCATTGAAAGCATACACAGAAATGAAGGGAATGTTTGGAATTTTCACTTCTCAGGCGATATTTGTACAAACAAAGAAGCCAAGCAAAAATGTAACATGCACTTACTCATGGAGTTTATATTGCCTGACTATGGCAACAAATTCTCATCAGAGTGTTTTGTTCAATCATTATCAGCTGTGTAATCGACCCTTAAAACAAGAATCAAGATAAACATACATTTTTTTGTTAAATTATATTAGCAGGATATGGATTAAACAGATTGTGTTTGTGTTTTCATCTGATGTAGGCTATTGTATTTTTTAAAACCTGGACTTGGACCTGGACTCCAGATTTTCAGGTCAGAGTGATCTAGAATCTAGAACCGTTCAAGATCCTGCTTTTTTTCTATTGTGGATTCTGATTATTTTACATTAAATGAATGGCATGCTATCAGTATAAAATGGATCTATATCAGGAATTAAATGAATGGCATGCTATCAGTATAAAAGGGATCTACATCAGAAATACCTTATAAATGTTGATCCAAGAGAAATGCACAGAATGCGCCTTGACAGTCAGTTCTTTTTTAACAGTTTTAGAGGCATGCATTACTGTATGCCTGTATGCAACCCCACAGACTAATTATAGAAGGCTTTCCCTAGAAGAATTATTGTGTAAGCTTCCCATGGAATGTCAATTTAATCTCTTCTGTTTACTAAAACATTTGATAATCCATAGACCTCTACAGGAAGTGACCCATTTCCTTTAAGAGCAAGCCTCCACTTCCACCACCTACGCTTTGATGAGTACTGGCTACATGTATTCAGCATTTCTATGGTGGAACACAAAGGCAAGAAGGCACACTTTTCATCAGAGGATTAATTGACTGATGTCAACCAGTGTCCAGTGTATTGCTATGCAGGCAGGCATATTCCCAACAGTCCCTTTAGAGGCAGTGAATATCCACTACAAAGAAGCTCCCCAGTGTTTTCCGGATACTATTTAAAAGCAGACTTTGCCCCCCAACTACTTCCTCTTCATCCTTTTCTTTGCTTGACTTGTTGGCAGGAGAGTATCCATTGAAAGGAAGAGTTGGGGTGTTGGCAGAGATGCTCATGCTCGGACAGTTCTGTACGACTGCAATTATGAATAGATCTATCCAGCAGCCCCCCTCCAAGCTGTAGTGCCAAGTCATTCTGGATAAAATGGGTGGTGGAACATCTTTAAAAAAGGGGGACCCTCTCTTTTCTCTCAAATTTGTCTTTCTCTCACTCCATTCTTTGATTTCCTGTGGTGGTCTCAAATCAGCATAGATTTGCTTTTGCCACAACCTCAACAAAATCTTACAAAGCGCTCACTGAAAGAGTTTGACTTGTAGTCGCTGCAAGTATGTGTTGGGGTTTTCATTTATTCTGTCATCCACATTATAACAATGGAGAATTGTAATACTCCATTCTGTAATACTCCACTCCATTCTGACAAATCAGCATGGGCTGATATCGGAAATGAAAGAGCTCACTGATCTATTAGAATCACGTCAGTGGTAATACAGACAGACCACTTGTAGATATACATTTTGCATCTGATGACCAAAACTTATGGTGGATGTATCTGGCATTCAAGGACCCTGGTGGCGCCAGAACCATTACTGGGACCTTTGAAAAGCCTACCTTATTTTTTTTTCTCTCTCTCTCTAAAGAAACAAAACTCTTGCATTCAAGACAATGCTTCATTAGGCACTATTCACAGGTCATGCTAGACTGTATTGCCTATTGATCGATATTGATTAGAACCAAAAATAAACACTATGGGGCCAGCAGGTCGCCATTTACAAAACAAATGATGCACAGCTATGATCACATCTAAAGTAAACTCTCCACTGACAGAGACCTTAATTTGCTATTTCTAAGTCGATCACTATTGATGGAAGAATACCTAGATTGCAAAAATGCCAAAAAAAGTTGAACATAACGGTTTTGGCAGCAGTAAGCTTGAGCCATTCAGTGTTGAAATGGAGCTGTTGTTTTTAACTAATCAAAAATCTGCTTTGGCCCAGCAATCTCCTTATCTGGGCATCAGTGCAGCACGCTGATCTAAAGGTGGAGGTCTGAAGAGTGTATGTTCACACACAGTTTCTCAGCTAACATCTGTAGTGTCCGTTGCGTTTCTCTCACAACACTCCCATATGAGGTGCTGTGTTATTGTTGGCAGCTGCCCAGCATATATCATTTAAACAGCCACCCATCCCATAATGTGATCCATTTGACAGGGCTTAAATCTAGTGGAACTAATTGGTTGTGTCACTGGATTGATATTGGGGCTTGGGCAGTCGTCATCAGTTTTCCATTAGAGCGAAACTCTTGTAGTTTGGTCCTCCCCACCAACACTCATGATGTTGATGATGATGATGATGTTAGTGTTAATACTATTTATACAGTCTGAGAGGTGTGTATTTTTGCATTTTTCACTCATGACACTGGCCTGATTCTTCCCAATGTACTTGCATATCCATTCGATTGGAGGGTTACTGTGTTGTTTTAGTTGATTAGTGGACAATTACTCCACTTTCCGGAACTTTCTCTGCGCCAAGTTGCTGCTGGGGGATTGGCCCAGATCTGCAGAATCTTGACCGCATCCGTCCACGGGCCATCTCAGGAATTTGTATTTCATCATGTCCCCGCAGGAGAAGAGGGAACGCCTCTGAAAGTTTTTATCATGTCAAACAGCTAATTAGAACATCAGTCCTTGCATATGTGTTATTGCTGGGAGCCAGAGTCACTGCTGCAAATGAATGAGGGCAAATGTTCATTTTCAGTTGATGGAGGGAGAGACGGGATGTAGTGGGGGTAAATGTAAGCGCTTGCACATGTGTGAACCACATTACCATAAAAACCCCAGCCCTGTTATTTTAAATCTTGGCTGACTGCAACTGTGCTAAATTGAGTTTGTTATTTCATACTCTGGCCTCGTACAGAACCCATTGTGGCACCGTAGTCTCCAGTCCTACAGGCCTCTTCCCTCCAAGTGCCCACATCGCCCATGTTGAGGAGTGAGTTACAGCAAATGAGGGACTCTTAAATCTGAATGTGAGATGTGAGTTCAGATCCTCTGTGCAGAAGAATATATTGTTGTCTCAAATCATATTGAAGTTTCCTCTCTGGGATCTGAGCCAGTGCCCAAGCACAGTACAGCAGGGGGAAATTTAATAAGAATGGTAGAGGTATCAAAATATCAGGAAACATGGACTGAGAGAGGGTGGAGGGAGGGAAAATGAAAGAGAAAAAATGTAATCTATTCATGTGTGTCTGGGTGATTTTCACAAGTTCACCAGTACATACAGGTGTTAAGCATTTTTTGAGAACCCTCAAGACTACCCACATTCTGTTGCAATGATTTGAAGACTGCCAAATTGCATATACTTTATTTTGGCTCTGTGTCAATTTGACACAGAATAGTTTCCTATCATTTTTGGTTTACAAACTGTCTCGCAGTCTAAATCATTTAACATCCCTGTTTCTGTCTGACAGCACCTGCTTCTTCAACTCCAGCCCAAAGTTACTAAAACTAAAGCACTTTCTGATTAATGATGAAACTGTTCCTTTCACTCATTTTTATTACCGCTAAGCATGTTTCACTTCAAAGAAATAAAAAAAGAAAGCAAAATAAAACGGAATCGGGAAACAGAAACGATAGTTAGCTAAGAGCCATCTCTTTGTATCAATCTCCTCTAAGCACCATTGGAGCAGAGGGGAGTCTCAGTAATTGCGTGGATATCAATCTCTTTAGATTCTCTTTGAAATGCTTGCTCAGACTGCTCTAATGAAGCCTTAGAGTGGAGACGATAGGCAGCAGGCATCTGCTTTTAAACTCGTCAGGCTTAGACAACCTACTTGCATACAGTATACGGTATACATTTGTGCATTATAGATGCAGTGTTGGGGTTCATGGGGAGTTCATAGGCACTCAGACCAGCATTGATCCTACTATATGAGTAATGAGATTAATGAATAAAGCTTCTTCTGTTGTTTGCATCTACTGTGTAATACTGATCAATTGAGGAAATAAGGAATAAATCTAATGGTTGTTTAATTGAATCAGACATGGACACGTCATAGTTGCGTGTTTCTCATCATCTTATGGCATAGATCCATATGTAGTAGCCTTCTAACAAATTGGTAACAAAGCCATTATTATTGGCTCATTCAGTGAGTGAACTCTTAGTCTGCTACTTTTTTGACAAACTTTTTGATGTGTCCATTTTGCTCCACTTGCAGGACTATTTGCTGATGTATCGCTGATGTATTGTAGAAACTGACCTTGGCATAAATGCTTAGCTCCATATACGTTCAACCTTGATTAAAACCATCTGCTGGCAAAGAATAGAAAATGCTGACTATCGGTTTTGCCCTTAAATAGCCTTTGGTGTCTTTAAACAAACATAGTTATTTTTTTATTTTTATTTTTCCATATCATCACCAATGATGGTCCAGGCTAAAGTGAATTGGCATGCATCTCAGCCAGCTGTTTCCCTTTTGTGTTTGCATGTGCATTGTCCCACGGGTTTGGCTGGCCCGATGATGAATATGAAGCGGGTAGGTAAGCAAGTAGGTCGAAAGACCAAACTGAGACTCTCTGAGGGAAAATGGCAGTTCTCCAAGGCCAGATCGTCAAATGTTGTCCCTGAGGACTAGCAAAATCCTCTGGAACCATGTAGAAAATGGCATCCTGATGTGTGGGGGTAAATATCGGATACAGTGAGTATTGACCCCCCTCCCATTTAAACAAGATGAATGAAGAGAATAGTGAAGTTGTGTGTGTGTGTGTGTTGGAAGGACTTGGCTTCTTGGCTCATATCTCTGTGTTTTCTTAGGCTCACAAGGTACTGAAAATACTTAAGTGTGAACAGTATATTTTAATCGCATGCAAATAGATTCCGGATGGGGTAGCTAATTATGATTTTTCTTTGGGAATTATGCAGCTCTTACAAAGTATGAGTAATTATTTCACATGTGTTTTGGGAAACCACTAGGCTTGACCTGTCTGCAAAATGATGATTTTCTGGAAACTGTTGGAATATTTCAAATTCTGCGTGCACCCTGACTCCATAATCAGAGAGCTGTCCTGCATATTGAGTTCTGCTTTGGCCCACTGCCACTTTACTGTGGCTTCACAGCCATTTAAACATACTGTATATTTATTTCTTTAGGAACTGTAATTACTGTTAAAAACTATTCTAATGGAGGAAAAAAATCAGTTCTTTGGCCTGTGCGCTGTGTTAAAAATCACAGTGTACTTGCATCTACAGAGATCTGGCCTCTCATGTATACATATGTCTGTCTCTGTCTTTCTGTCTACTTCTGCAGAATTGGGGCAGCCGTGGCCCACCGGTTAGCGCTTCGGACTGGTGACTGAGAGGTTGCCGGTTCAATCCCTGACCAGTGGAAAGCGGCTGAAGTGCCCTTGAGCAAGGCACTTAACCCCTCACTGCTCCCCGAGCGCCGCTGTTGTGCAGGCAGCAAATTCACTAATTCACGGATTGGGATAAATGCAGAGACTAAATTTCCCTCACAGGATCAAAAAGAGTATAATTCTTCTTCTAGTGTAGTGTGCCATCCAAAACATCTTTGTGTGCCCCTGGCCCCTGGAGAAAATCTTGCTGAAGGGAGAGGCAGAGTAAAGGGAATGGCTGCTTATTTTCAGATTTGAAACCCTGGACAGTGTTCTGACACATCTGGGGCTGAATGGTATGAAATTTAATTGTCCAGTAAGTGCTAAAGGTTTTAGCTGGTTTGGGGTTGAGAGACAGAACACCCTTAGTTCCCCCTTGGTTCTCTGAGGGGCTATGGATAGGGTTGGGGGCAATTTGAAGAGGCTGCTTTCTCTTCAGAATGCTCCCAGGCAAATGGGACTGTATGGTATGTGCAATAGGTCACTAGGATGTGTGTTTGTGTGTATGTGGTTGGTAATGGTGGTGCTGGGTGGCTGTTGTCAGGGAACACGTAACATCCCATGTCGAGGCTGTTAGTGGGGATGGCGGGCGCTGTGCGTGAGGAGAAGCATGTGTGCTGCCCACATTCCTGTCATCGCTGGCAGCCTTGACATAACGGACAGAAAAATGAACCATAACAGGGACAGGAAATATGAGCCCAAGCCCACTGAAGAGGCACAAAGAGGTACGACCGAGGGAGATATTACCCCCAGCCGCCGAAACTTCACCCCAGGCGGGGTGGGGGGTTCACTGTGTGTGTGTGTGTGAGGAAGAAGCAGAGCAGGAGGAATATGAGCCATTCAGAGAGTGCGAGGCATGAAATTACTGCAGCAATATATAGGGTGCGTTCCTGTAAAAGAGCCCAACAGAGAATACCAGTCTGGACTGTGGATAGCAGTCAACCGCCTGAAAGGAAAGGTGGGGGGGGGGGGGGGGGGGGGTTGAGGGGGGGGGGGGGGGAAGGGGGGGGGGGGGGGGGGGGGGGGGGATATTTTAGAGAGTGGGAAAAAAATGGTGTGAATTAAATCTGGGGTCTCAGATTATGTGTGAATTTGTTTTTAAAATGACAAATGGCAAGTTAGGTGTGTACTTAAACCATAAAGCACTGTGTGCCTGATTCACAAATTTGTCCTGTCAGGGGACCTTCAAAGGTAGTAGGTGTCATTGTGGTTTTTTTTTTTTGCAAAGGTGTGTCAGTAAAATCGGCCTGGAAATCCCCATAAACTTTCTCAGATTATTATTTACACTAATCCACATTTTTGTATTGCAAATTTGAATGTCATGTAAATAAGACATCATGCACTAAAATATAATTTTGTATATAATAATTTTGTGTGCCCTGTACATAACCTAGATGTTTTCTAGGGTCCCACTTTTTCCCTTTATTTGGTCCTCTGTTGCATTGCACTGAAACAACATAGTGTATGTACCCATCACCACCCCCCCCCCCCCCCCCCCCCCCGGCTAAAAGGCAAACTTAACACCATGTCCTAAATGCAAACAATGTGAGCGAATGTTGGTGGCAAAATCAATTTGATTATGAATTGGTATATCCTAACTAAATGTGATGCAATGCAGTGCTACACAGTGTGATTGCCATGTGAATGTTTACACCAATGATTCAGTAGTAAGCGATGCGAACTGTACTGCAAGGCAGTGCTTCACATGGCCCCGGTTCCTTGAGATCCTTGTCGTAGTGAATGCGTGTTTCCAGTTCCTTTGCTGTTGAGTGGTTGATTCATTTAATCCCTCCCCTTCACAACGCATTTGTTGCATTCATTTGTATAAAATTTCACTTTGCTAAACATTATGCAAATGCTTAGCACTGTCCCGTTTCTACTTCATGCCATGGTGAAGTGTTGACTTACATTGGTTACAGTGGTTACATCGCTGAACTCACAATTGGATTACATTTTAGAACTGCACACAGCAAGTGTCTGCTAGCAGTCAACTTTACTGTAATAATATTTGGCTACAGACAGTCGGATTTAAGCATATATGAGAAGTGTCTGCACTTATAGAATGACCGTTTAAAAATTTTTGAATTTTTGACATTTTTACTTTTAAATCTGTCGTATGGTGAATGCAGCATGTCAACATGTCACTTTCTTTAGTTCACATCATAGCTCTTAGTGGGTTTGCCACTGGGGCTTAGCCAAATGACGTTGACCCACAACAGGATCCACTTTCCTGAAGTTCAGCAGGGTCCCATTACAAAGGACTGTAATTTAAAACTGCCTCTCTGCATAGCCTCAGCTTCGACCCATGACTTAGAAAGCAAACGTGGATACAAGTTTAAATGGTCTTGCACCAGTTTAATCAAAAGAAAACTTTCCCATCAGGGATCTGGTGTGTGTCACATACTTTTTGGTCCTCCTTCAAGGTCCTCACTAATATTACCAATTACGGAAACTAGTAAGGAGAGAAAATAAATGTTTTTTTCTTTCTTTCTTTCTCTTTCTCTTTCTCTTTCATTGTGGCCAGTCTCTCAGTTGGTTCTAAAACAGTTATTAGTCATATGCTCTTAGCTATTGTGGTAAAGCACTAATATGAGCCCTGTGGCACCCACAAAAGGGAAATATCTGTACAGCCTCAGTGAGTAACGGTCAGTTTTAGTTCTGATAGCTTATCAGAAATTACTTTATTTAGCGATTATTGCAAATTAATTGCAAAAATACTTCTGATGCAGATACTCAGGAATTCTTAGTTGTTAAATAGTTGATGATAGTATCAACCTTAGTCAAAGAGATCACCAGAGTAGAGTTGGTGTGAAACTGGAGGGGGGTGGGGTGGGCTCTATTATTATGGCATGCTGATCTTTGACCTTTCCCTCATTGGAAAAACATTACTTTCTGGCTGTTCACTCAGCTGGATAGGAAGAAAAAAAACAAGCCCTCCCACCATGATAAATCATCAGTATAGTAAGAGAGATTTTTTCGAATTAGCTCAATAATATTCAACAGCAGCTATGTCTCACAGGCACCCACCACCAGCATTAAAAAAAATTCAGCACTATTAAAGAACCCCGTAGTGACTGTCCAACATGTATGAATAGTCTGCATAAACACACACTTATCCATCAATAATGGATGATTGAAAAAAAGTGTGTTTGGGTGTGTGTGTGTGTGCGTGTGTTTGGGTGTGTATGGATGTGTGCGTGTGTGTGCGCACGCTCACACATAAGTCTAGGGGCTCCATTGATTATGCCCTACGTCACTCATGGATTCAGGTCAGCAGTCGCCCAACCTCCCCAGTCTAATTTGAAACATTTCCAAGTGCCTCTCGGGCTGTGTTCATAGACAGCAAACACACACACACACACACACACACACATTTGCGTGCACATTTGAGGCTCCCTCAGAACCAGTTCACTTGGCTGCTAAATTGGTGTAGCGAATCTCCTCTCCTCTATAACCCTTTTCCTTTCCAAGCATATTCCCCAAATGTGGTGCTGGGTAAATAATTCAGTGTTTCAGCAGCAGGGAGTGCAAAACAGCCATACACCCCATACACTCACACACATACACACATACTCCCTACACTATGAGCTGATAGGCTTTAGTCAGAGACCGGTTGGCTGCAAGGCGTGGAGCAGCTGCACAGTTCGACTCTTGCCTGCAGACGGCGAGCTTTTGCAAATGTGCCCAGAGTTGGAGCTGAGAGGATCACAGCCAGAGAGAGAGAGGGAGGGAGGGAGAGAGAGCGAGCGAGCGCGCGAGAGAGAAATAAACAAGAGGGAGTGAGAACGGCGGTACTCCGTAGTTTTTTGCTCCGTGGTTTCCGCTCCTGCTGTCATGGAGGGGGCTGTTTTAATTGGATTCCAGAGGAATTTCTAATGCAGCTGGCTAGTGGACAACTGCAATGAGAGAAAGAGAGAGAGAGAAGGGGGAACTGCTGTGACTTTGGCGGTTGACACTCGGACAAGAGAAATGAGGGATTTTGCAAAGTGCCCCACTGCTATAGAAAAAGAAAAAACTTGCCAAAAGACAGACAAGGCGCCTGTAGGAATCTGTCTATTTTGAAGGCTGATGAAAGGATCTTGCTTTCTTCTGTTGTTTTTCAGCTTTCAGGCAAGCAAAGAGGTTGTCAGTAACTAGACACCACAACTTTTGTATTTAAAGGGGCTGCCTCTCTTCTATAGAGAGATAGAGAGGCCGAGCCCTCGAGGTGTTTTGCACTGAGACATCTTGACAGGAGACAGAATCAGCAAGTCTAACACAGACAACGTCTTCGTCTCGTTTTGTCCCCTTCCTTCTCTCTGTCTCTTTCTCTCTCTCTTCCTTTTACGCTTGTCTGTTTTTCTGGATCACAAGAGAAGGACGTGAAAGAACGTGAAGAAATGAGTATCTGACAACAGCTCAAAAAGGAAGACTGATTTCACTTCTTGACCCCCACCCTCAAAGTCTTAATTTTTTGGGAGTCCTCTGCCTCAAGAGTGCTTGCAGCCGTTCCTGCTCATTTGCACACAAGTATACTTTTTACTGAAGCAGTGTGAGATGCTCTAAGCCAAGGCTCTTGCTCTTGTTATTAGAACCTTGCATGGTTTAGCAGCATGCGAGGTGGGAAGATCTGTTTGTTTGTTTTGGTTTGGTTTCCGGCTCTCATATTTCTGTTCTTAACACACAGTTACTGGACTCTTGAATGTCTCTGACATCACCACTTCTACGTCTACACCAGTGCTTGGGATTTTAAAACCTAATTTGTTTTGTCTTTTTTTGTTGGAGAGACTGGGGGGGAGTCTTTTGTGTTGGTGAATAACAGCTAACACAGCTCTGGAGCTGAATTGAGCTATTGTTTGAATTTTGGGGGTCTCACACTGCAAAATCTCATCTTGCTCCAGCACACACTCCCACCCCCACACCCTCCTCCCTTTGGCTCTCCCTGTGCCCCCTCTGTCCACCTCTCCCCAACATCAACCATCCAACCCTCCCCATCATACCCCCAAACCAAACCAAGCCCCGCTCCTCTCCTCCTCCTCCTTACAGCCCTCTCACCCTAACCCCCCTACTCTCTCATTTCCCGCTTGCCTCGACCACCCCTTCTCACGTTTTCAAGCTTGGGAAGCCACTTTCTCTGCAGGAGCCGGAGTGCTCTCATGTGGATCGCGAGGACCGTAAGCCTGGATTAACTGCACGGGGTAATGGGTCGCCGGGCACATCTGCCGTCGGATCACTTTCGGGAAATCGAGAGGATCTAGCAGGGTTTTCGCTGTCAGGAGCTTAGGTGGTACATCAGCTTTTTTTCACCCATCTCAGTGGGTGGGTTTTTTCTTACTTGTATCGTGGAAACATTTGATGATCCTTGTGAGTACATAGGTCTGTTTTTAGAGGTTTGTGTGTGTTTGTTGAGGTGACGGTTTGCGTTTGTGCTTGCCATGCTTCACCATCAGAGCAAGTGAGGTAGCCTAGGTGGGAGGGAGGGGGGTTTTGGACGAAGCCGTGAGAGACAGCTGGACATCGGCATGAAGAAAACGCGCAGTACCACGCTGCGGCGAGCCTGGCCGAGTTCCGACTTTTCCGACCGGGGCTCTGAACGCATCCGCTCACGCAGCGAGAAAGACTACAGGCTCCACAAGCGATATCCTCCAGCATTCATTGCCCATTCACCACGTGGATACATGACATCAGGTGAGTCTGACTCCCCTTTGACCTCTGCACCTGGAGGTGCAAAACCAGATGTGCCAGTCAAAATATCAGCCATGCTAAGACTTGGTCTTACACTCGGCAGATGATTTGCCATAGCTTAAGCACTATAGGCAAACTATAGGCTGCCTGCTCAGCCGGATCTGAAACAATGCATAATGCCTTTTTAATCTGCCTGTCCAACTTTTCTCCTGTGCAGTACAGAGCTGTGCTGGGATTTCTTAGGATTTGAATCAGACTGCATGCTAATATAAAATTCATGACAATCATCTGACCTGATCGAGTCATCAAATCTGGTTTAATCACTGTTGGTTAAGTTTAAAATCCTTTGTGTTTTTAGCTGATGAAAAAAGAATGCAAATATGATCTGAAACTTGTTATTCAAGAGAGGTCTATGTTAAAGGACTTTGCTCTTGGTAAAACATATAATAACACAGTATTCCTATATAATAACTAGGATTAATAGCAGGAGGACATCTATGTTTATGTGGTGAAGAAAGTTCATAAGGGCTTTTTTCAAAACACCAAACACTGGAGTTGCTGAGATGTGTGAGGAGGAGGAGAGGGCTCTGTTCAAGCAAGGTCTGCTTCTCATCATGCTAGAGCAGTTCATTAACACACAGTGCACCCCTCCTCCTCTTCCTCCTCCTCCTCCTCCTCCTCAGCATTAGTTAATGAGCAAGGGTGTGCTGGTGGAGTGTGGACTGATTTGTCACTGAGTGATTAGTGACCTGAAGGAACGTTCATCAGTGGCCGGTAATGAGGCCACCTCTTCGATGTACAGTACCTTTTACTGATTTAAGTGAATTTAAGATGGCCTATGCCCATAGAGGTTCACTTTCTTGGCTTTTTTTCACCTTTTTTTTTTAACTTTTTTCTACTTTGACTTCCATTGAAAGCGTGCAGAGAATCAGTGGCAATTGAATTGTGGCTCATTTACGGATGAGCACACGGGGGATCCATCCAGCTCCAAATGTATGCAAGACCGCTTGAGAATGGTCTCCATGCGTTTACTTAAGCGGAGAAAAGCAAGCGTTCTTTTTTTTCCCCTTCCCCCTCCCTCCCTTCTTCCCTTCTCCAAAGGATCCCATCGAGAAAAGTTGAATGGCTTCACAGTGTGGGCTGCCAAGTTCTGCATTGGTTTGAGGGCCCTTTTACATCTCCTAGCAACCTGCAGGATCAGAGGTTAAATGATGTGGCCATTATGGTGAATGAATATAGTTTCAAAGAATGACAAAGAGCGGGCATGGGTTGATGCTAACTGGTGGTGTAGAGCCGTGCCAAGATTTTGGCTCTGCGTATTATTGAGCAGTTTAGTCTGTAAAATTCCTTCATGAGCTTGCATTTGTTTAAAGATGTCATTAACACAGTGTTTACAATACTGTTTACAGTCATTAAAAAAAGTCTGTTCCCAATGAAAGGAGACATGATGGACCTTATAAACACAAAGCACAAAAGGAATAGGTGTTTGAATCAAAGTGTCACAACACTTTCCCATGTCTTATTTGGTAGATCTCCTACACGTCTTTGTAAATGTATTCAATTTCATGTCGGTCTTCTTTAGTTTACATTTAACTGAGTCATATGCTTACCGCCCTCCCACAAGGAGCTTACAAATCAAGTCCAGTCAATGAGCAGAGCTCGTAAACAGCCACACACACACATTCTCATAGTCTTAACCGCCACACACACAGTCTCCTAGTCTTGCTTACCCCCCGACCCCTCCCCCATACACACACACACACACACACACTCAGGCTTCCATTCACACATATGGAGTCTAACCCACAGCTCCCAAAACAAGCCAAACCAACACGGTACACTCACACTATGCAATCAAATGCTTCAGGGGCCACCAAAGCATCAGGTGGCCAGGATATTTATAGAGGCATGTAAAAGAGAGGAGAGAAGAGGACAACTGTACATCAAGTGGAGTGTAAACTTATGGGATTTTGGTAAAAGCATGGCGCCTGACTTCTGCTCTCTGTCCCCGCGTGGGGGGTCCTTTCTGGTCAGGGTGTGTGTGTGTGTGTGAGTGCAATTTATGTAGGGGGTCACAATCAAATGCATTGTTTAGAGATAAACACTTCTGGACTTGAGAGATGAAGGCCTACAGAAGGGCCGATTGGGGGCGGGGGGCTGGACAGGCTAAGCTGGACCCTGTGCTTGTTCTTATCAGTATGATTATGCTACTGGGCTTTACCCCTTGACTTGCACCATGCACAAGAGCAGCATGGATGAATGGATGATAAAGGAATGGAGGGAGGAGGAGTGGTCACAAACTGGGGACTGAGCTCTCTAGTGAATTGGGCTCTTTCACAAATTCACTGTATACACAAAAACGAAAAGAGCTGCACACACACACACACACACACACACACACACACGTGCGCACACACACACACATGGATGTCCAAACACAATTAAGACATTTTACAGTGCTTTACAGCATATAATACAAGTACAGTGATTTAGTGTAACATTCACTTGGACATAGGAAATTAGGCTTAGTCACTCCGGATTAGCCGCCTTGTAGCTTAGCTTCAGTTTAGCGGGATTATTTGTAAATGGCTTTCTGCCGGAGAGGAATTGTCTTGCTAGATTCTCTGGACATTTCTCACACTGATAACTGAAGTATAAGATAATGTCCATAATGCCTTTTTTGTTTTCAGAGATAAATGTAAAGCATGGATTCAGCATGAATTAATCTTTGGCATTGAACAGGTCATCAATAGGCTATGCATCTTCAATGGCTCATTCAGTAAACTGCATCTAACATGGATCATCTTGTATGCATCATGTAGAACTGACAATTCAGTGTTCTTTAGTCTACAACATCTGGTTGGAACCAGAGAGAGTGGATCTCTATGTGTTTGTCTATGGATCTCTCTCTATTGCACTGGTTAGAACCGTCAAGTATGTGGACCATGTTCAGGGCATTAAGCGGTGTTTGCCCAGAGCAACAATATGTTTGAGTCTCTTCAGCTGAATTCAGTCTGACAAAGGAAGTCCATTGAAGTCCAAGAGAAACTCCCTGCAATCCTCTTTTCATTGAAGCAGGGCTGAGGTTTTTGTGTTCGCACTATCACACCTGGCCATCTTTCAGCTGGAAATTATACAGTCTGACTGTAGCATGGCCTCTGGATCAAGTCCCAGACCCATTAGAAGAGGTTTGTGTGTGTGTGTGTGAGAGAGAGAGAGAGAGAGAGAGTGTGTGTATGTGTGTTTGAGAGAGAGAGAGAGAATTGTGGTTATTTCAGATATTTTTATAGGTGTGTTTCTGTCAAATAGTGTGCAAGTTTGTGTGTGTGAGAGAGAGAGAGGTTGTGGTTGTGGCATTGGCTACACATAGTGTTTTTTGTGTTTGTGTACACCGTTTGCCCACCGGTTTTCTGTGCACATCTTATATTTGTGTCTGTAAGGGCCACTTCTCAGTCCATAAGACTGCCAACAAAAAATCTTTTGCAGTCAGCGAAAAAATGTGGGTGATCTCAACTTTGAGGAGCTTATGCTTCAGGCTAGCTCTTACACACCACTTCACAAATGTTGGTGCATATTGAACCAAGCCATTTTGTAACAGTGAGCAATTAAAAATGTCTTTTGTGGCTTCAAATGGATGTAGCCTAGTTTGAAATACTTCTCTGATTGTTCATTTTTGCACCCATTTGAACATGCTTAGAACACGCGCACGCACTTACACACACACACACACACTGTGTCCACATTACGCCTACATTTTCACTAACGGGGTCAGTAGGGGGCAGATGCTGATGCCACGGTCATCCCTAACCCACTTTCACTGGCATTGTGCGTGCGGTGTGGATTGAGAAAAGGGGATTGTAACATTGCTGCATTAGTAGACATGCTGCATGTTACAGTACGGCTAAGTAAACACATTGCAGTCTCTCTGTGTTATCCTAGTGAGTATTTGGCAGCATATGCTGTATAACAAGGCTGTGCCCGTGTTAGCTCCTGGTTAGCAAAAATCAATTCTCACCAGGCAGCTAGGATCACAAACACCAAGCACAAAAACATTACAAAAATGCCTACTGAGTTTGATAGTTTTTATTTCAAAAAGTGTTCGATTTTTCCTTTTCCTGTTTATAATGTATGTTTTTATGTTATGGAGTGGAAGCTTAAGGATACCATTTCCTATAGGATAATAAGTGTTTATCTATCAATATTTATCTATCAGATACCAATGGAACATTTCCAGCATTGACATTTTCTGGAATTTTCCAACCCTATCAAGTAGATTACATTTGGGACATATGCACTGACTTTGTAGCCCGCTGTTGTAGTCGCACCCCATATGTGTATGGGATACTAAGGACACACCCTTATGTCCTTGAGGGCTTATGAAAATACCACATTGTTTAGTCTTGTTTTGAAAGGATGTCCTTTTAAATGCATTTGCTTGTCTGGACATGATGCTGTCCTGTTATAAAGGGAACATGCAGCATCAGCTTTTCACTTTTCTTGAATTTCCCTAAATGCTGGGATGTAGATCATGTTGTGTATTACACACGTCTGCTCCTGCTTTCTCCTACCTAATCGTGCGGTGGTGGGCCAGGCACCACACAAGGACACAGAGGGACACAGCACTGTGCTCATGCCCTGTGAAGGTTTGGAGTCAGGGTGAGTTTGGTGTGCGGCCAGCGCGACGATTCCCCTCAGGCCTGCAGCTTCCCAATGGAGTTAGCAGTGAAATCCCAGCCAGCTCAGTCTGGCCCCTCGCTGACAGTCTCACTGACCCCTCATCACTTGGCACCATCTCTCTGTCTCTTATCCTCTCTGTCTGTCTCTCTGTCTTCTATCTCTTATTGTATTAGTCTGCCTGGGGAGAAGAAGGAAGAGAGTGGGGCCACTGGGGGGGGGGGGGTCTCTCTCTCTCTTTCTTTACCTGTCCCTTTTTCCTCCTCTTTTCTATTCATTTTCCCTCTTTCCCTCTCTTTCTCTCCCGTTCTCTCATATTATATTAGTATTATTAATGATAAAGAGAATAAATAAAAGCAAGACTAAATACAGTACATGAAATAAAGCTAAACGAAAGGCCAGTTGTTTCATTTAGCTCTCTCCTTCTCACTCGGTTGTTCTTTCTTTTCTTTCCATGGCTTCCCTGTACTCCCGCTGACACACGGTTTTAGTAAAAACCACGGCATCTTGGCCCCTCCCCAATAACTCCATCATGTTCTCCAGTCGACTATAAGTCATTTTAAACGTCTCCTATCAGACTTTTTTATTAGTTTCTCCCTTATATTATTATAATTTTTTTTTTTTGCTCAAGGACGTGTGTAGTACTACAGATGTCACAGCTTAAAGAGGCCTTGCTTGTATCCTTTTTATTTCTTCTCTTTGGGTTTTTTATGCAGGTAATCTTTTTTCCTCCTTTTCATCATCTGTGTCGCTGTCTGAAGATCACTAGTGATAAATTATGCCGGGAGGTAGAGTAACATTATGAAGCTAGAGTAGCAATATAAAGCCCTCTTTGGTATTTGTTGGCGATTTTCTAAGACAACAATGGGTATAAAGCATTCTTTCCATAAGAGGTCTTATGTTGTATGACCCTCTGACCCTTTTTGATTTATGCTTTTCATTTTTCTTTTTTTAAATGACGTAATACTGACGCTTGTGTGAGCTGCTCTTCTGGAGTACCTGCAATAAAAGACTGGAAGGAAAAGCCTGGGAAAGCAAGCGGTTTTGGCATTTTTTTTTTATTTACAGCATGGCTTTCGCTCAGTCTGTCTTAAAACACAATAAAGATCATACAAAAAAGATAGGGGGACTAGGACCACTGCAACACAGGCAGACATGCACACTGGAAATGCACAAACATGCCTATTCTAAAATTAGAACCCTCCCCTGCCCTTATCTTCACCAGAATGTGGGCTCCATTTATGCCCTGTCTGTAGGACGGAGGGTGCGGGCCAGATGGTGCCTCTCGGAAGGTTTTCCCCAAGAAGTAGTAGTCAGCCACTTCTGCTAATGTGCTTTACGTCATGGAACTAGGAATGGAACTCTTTACCAAACCCCGTCTCATCACCCCACTTTCCTGTATGCCTTTAAGCTCCACTCCACCCAACACACACACACATACACACACACCAGCATTGATTAACTGTGCAAGGGGCTACAACGGCCTCCCCTCCCTCCCAGGGTCACTGCAGTGACCTCTGCGGCAGCTGGGCCTGTTGCCTCAGTCTCCATTCATCACACCTATCCCGGCCTGTAGTTGTGGTGGGCCCCGAGCGCGCTCTCTCTTTCTCTCCTTCTCCCCCCCCCTCCTGAGCTCCTCTGGTTTTACAGGGCCACTACAATGCTGCTGACGCTGGCAGAAAGAAAGCAACAGAGGCTGGGTGCACTGGCTTCTCTGAGGGGAGAAAAATGCCTGCCCCTGCACAAGCTCTGTGTGTGTGTGTGTGTGTGTGTGTGTGTCTGTGTGTGTGTGTGTGTGTGTGTGTGTGTGTAGCACTGACTGCTCATGTGAGGCTGCCGAAGCCCCTGTCTCGTCATAGTGGCAGTCATGCTCAGATATGTCATCACTCATTCTGTTATGTCTCTCTCTCTCTCTCATACATATACACACACAGGCTGGTAGAAAAGTGAGGTGACTGAGGAGGCCACAGCGGCTGTTTGTCACAGTCACATATGAGTAAGTGCACAGGAATGACCTGGAGGTGTCATGGGGATGTTTGTTTACCAGCCCTGTCTTCTTCCTCACTCGTTCGCGCTCTCTCTCTTTCTCTCTCTCTCTCTCTCTCTCTCTCTCTCTCTGTGTGTCTTCATTTTTATTTGGATATTTGAGGATGTCCTATCTAATTTTTTTTGGTATCCTACGATTATCTTGATAATCTCATTTGCTTTATTATCTCTGTTACTGTATTTCTATCAATCTCTCTCTTTCGCTTTTTGACTATGTTATGTCTGTTTATTTTGACATTTCCGAACCGGCCCATAGATTTCAGTGACTCTGTGTGTAGTGCATTCGTAATAGAAATTGTTTGTAAAAATAAATTGTTTATGGGAGGCATCAATACATGGATCCTCAATTGATTCTACACGCATCTAAGTACCCACAGCCAACTTCAGTCTCTCATTTCCGTTCTAGTTTAAGGGCAAATTGTGAGGCTGGGACCAGTGTGACAAAAGTGTGCCATAGGTCCAAGGGGAATCAATCAAATACACGTGTATAGCGCGAGATCAATGAGCTCACAGCCACACAGAACACAGTCGTGTGTGTAGATTTTATGTAGTGTTATGTGTTATGCTGTGCTACTGATGAATATAATCCTTCGAATTGCATGCTTTCAGTGAAGTAGAAATTCCCACACACTATCCAATCCATGAACAACTTGTTTGCTTCACACACAAGTTTCTGTCTTCTGACTTAAGACTGCTAGGCGGACCTATAGATGGTGCATATGGTGCGTAACCAGAGTCAGCCTTGCGCTGGTATCTCTGTGGTTTTTAGTTTTTCCCCTACTCATCTCCTGTGTGCCCCCTTGCATGTTTGCTCACATGCGCACCATGTAGCATTGGGGGAGCAGTGCATGATGGGATGGTATGAACTCATTTACCCCGCTGTTGCTGCTGCTGCTGCCTATGCCGTCGGCTGAAGGGATGCCCTGTGGGTGCCTGACGCAACCCCGCCGCCCGCTTGGAAACGCCACGTCTGCGCGGGGCTCCAGTCATCCCCTGCTGTGACACCGTGCACGCTGCCTCTCTCATCTCTCGCCTCCTTTCTCTTGCAGCCTCTGTATTTTTTTCATCCTTTCATCCCACCTCTCTCTCTCTCTCTCTCTTTCTCTCTCTCTTTCTCCTTCTGTCCCTTTCTCTTACCTTTCACATACTACCTCATTCTTCATTTTCAGTCTCTTTCTCTCTCTCTCTCTCTCTCCACCACCATTTCATTCTTCTCAGACACCCAGTAGTCCCCCCTGTCCTGTCATCCACATGTTAGTCTTTTCCATTTTCAGTTTAGTCTCTCCTTTACCTCTTTCTTCTGTTTCCCTCTCCCTGTTCCCCTTTCCACACACACACACACACACACACACACACCATCTGACTGTCTTTCTTTTTCTGTGTCTCTCTCTGTTCTCCTCTGCACAACCTCTTGGCAGGGGGTCTAGGGAGGTTCCTCAGCTCCTGTTCCATTTTTCCCGTTCTTGCGTTTCATGCTATTTTTATGGCTCCTCGTATCTTCATCCCGGGAGAGGACGGACAAGTTAATGAACACAGAGTCGGTGCCTTCATCCTGACTACACACACACACACACACACACACACACACACACATACAGATAGATACACACACCATGCACACATGCTATGCACATACTCACATTCACACACACATACACATTCGCACACTCTCTCACACACACATACAAACACACACACACAGCTGTTTTTTGTTCTAGTGTCTGCAGTTCAAGTCAAGCGCTCATTATAAAGAGAGAGAGGGAAAAGAATGAGGAATGAAAAATGAGAAGCAGGAGAGTGCTAATAGCTTATTTTTGTGTTTTAACTCAAAGCCAAAACACACATGGCGACCTCTCGCATAATATGAGTTCTTCTCTTTATTTTCATTTGCACACTTAGTTTTTTGTGCCTCGCTTTTGTCTCCTTGTCTCCTAGCGGCACAGGGTGTGAGTGTTGTGTAATAGCAATCATCTCCGGCGTGGCATTCATAGATGTTTGGCCCTAGTGCTCCGAATGTTACACCATGCAAACAAATTGCCCTATATGTGCTATGGCTATTTTTATCCTGTTATACTTTGCTGTGTTTAATGATGGATAAAAAGCCTCAGCAGCTGTGTGTGTGTGTGTGTGTGTGTGTGTGTGTGTGTGTAAGCCTGCCTTGTGCACACACATATTTGTCTATCTGTCAGTGCACAGAAGGACAACTTCCGTGTGTGCAAGTCTGCATGCCCTCTGCACCTAAAATAGACTTGTGTAGGTGCCTGGCAAATTTTTTTTTTTTTTTTCACATTTAAAACAGCGTTCAACAGACCCTCATTTGCATGTGCTCCTATGGCTAATATATTATGGAAGGCAAGGCATCAAAGCTGCGTAATTCTGCTTTCCGGGCTTGGCATAGGCAGCTCTCAAAACCAGGAACCCAAGGCAGGGTTCATCTGAACCAGCAAGCTTTGGCAGGATTAGAGCATTTCCTAATCCAAAAGCTGGGGAAAAAAGAAAGGAAAAAAAATATGTGCCTATACAGAGCAATAAAATCTCTGGCTTATTAAAAATGGATGGTGTGTGTGTGTGTGTGTATGTGTGTGTGTGTGTGTGTTGGGGAGGGGCAGGGTTTGGGGCCAGTCAGATGGTCTGGACTGTCTTTGGATGGCCGGCTGTTCGAGAGTGGATGCAGAAGCCACCAGTCTAGTCTGCTGTGAGAGGCCATGCAATAATCCATGGAGGGTTCCCGTAAGAGAAGTGGACAAATATGGAAATTATCAACCTGCGTATTCATCAGTGTCCCCTTTTCCAAAATCTGTGGGGTTTTTGGGGGGAGGGAGGGACATGTTGGAAGGGATAAGTTGGAGATGGAGATGGAATGCAGGTTAATGAGAGAGAGAGATAGAGAAGAAGAAAGATATACATATATATATAGAGAGAGAGGGAGAGAGAAAGAGAGAGAACGGGAAGCATAAGAGAGTGCAAGAGGGGAGCCATGGGGGTAAGATGGAACACGGCTGTGGTGTCAGCATTCAGGTTGATGAATGAGCAGAGCAGAGAGGGACAGGCCAAAATAGGTGTGGGGGGGGGGGGGGGAGTGAAGAGATGGACATACCTGAGGTAAAGAGAAAAAAACACGGCAGTCCCTGGAGTTCCATATGTCTTCTGCCATACCATGAACAATCTGAGGTCACCCTGGGTTTGACGGGAGGAACTCTCTCACTTTCTCTCTCTCTCTCTCCCTCTTTCTCCAGTAGTCTCTCTCTCTCTCTTCTATTATATGTCTGTTTCTCTCTTTGTCTTCCTTTATCTGCTTTGCACTCTTAAGCGTCGTCTGTCTGCACTTGTGTTTATTCTTTCACTACTAGCACAGTTATTCAGAGTGACTGGGAAAACACTCATTCTGACTAATGATGCTCTGTCTCATTTACACACACACACACACACACACACACACACACACACACACACACACACACACAGGCTTCCATAAAGAACTTGCCTTTTTGTGACAAAACCCAGAGGTGAAAAGTATTGTGTTTGTGTTCCTGGAGAAGGGTTTTGAAAAATGATTTAGCTATAAATTCACTGTCAGCTTTACATACTTTTGCAGTGAGAATACACGTTTCGTACTTCATCACATGCATTGAGCATGTTTGAGTGTTTCATTTGGAAAAAAGTGTGTTGTTGTTAGCAAATAATACCTATGCACTGAGAGCATCTGATCAGTAGGTTAGCAGTTTTTTTCAGTGTCCTTAGTGGCCCTAGGCCCAGACAGAGGGAGAGACAGAGCCACGTGGCCGAGCCAAACAATGGCAGGACCTGAAGGATCTCCACCAAATCTCCCTTCCCACAAGACACGGAAGGCTTTATCTTGGAGATTTGCTATCAGGGAAACCTCTTCTTCAGCGTGTGTATGAGGGTGTGAGGGTAGGTGCGTGCGCGCGTGTGTGTGTGTGTGTGTGTGTGTGTGGTCCGTCTACCACAGAATATAGTGCCAGATGCCAGTTCTACGCCATAGGCCTTGAGAGATTAGAAGTGTTCAAATTTCATTCCAGTATTGAATCTTTTGGCTGTGCCCCCTCCATCCCACAAATACACACACACACACACACACACACACATACACACATACGTCACACTGCCCTGTTTCCATGCACTCCTTTCCTGTCATTTCCTCTGCCTCCTCAAGCTCCAGATTTTTTGGGATTTTTGGGTTGCGTACGCCTATTTTAAGTCCTGATGGATTATGGCCATGATGTCCCCATTGCAGTGAGAGCATTTAGCTGAGAGACAAAACAGACCCAGGTCTTCTTAGTGCGCTTCAGTCTAGAGATGTTTGGTGTCACCCCTAGTGCGCTT
>JAGFZM010000285.1:513636-570141 GCA_017657215.1 Limnothrissa miodon | reverse complement strand
TGTCACCCCTAGTGCGCTTCAGTCTAGAGATGTTTGGTGTCACCCCTCCGGTGGTGGGATAATGTATCTTTTGGGACGCTTCCACCATGGCAAGCGAGTTCAGCTAGGCACAATAAGGAGGTCTCAACAAAAAAAAGCAAACACGCCGTTTCGCTGTCCCGCATAATGATGGCTGTGCATGTGGATACACAGCTTAGGACTTTTTGATGTTGTTTTAGTGGCCATCTTGGTCAGCGATTTAACTCCAGTAGTCTCGAGTCAGAAATCTGCCAGGGTTTCTGTTGTGATGTGGATGTGTTTGTTGAAAGACACAATAAAATGGATTACAGTTTGCCATTGTTTTAGATGTTATTCTTGCGTCTTGATCTTTTTCAGCCATGTGGCCATGGGACTTTTATTCACTAGCATCACCCTATTGCCTAAATTGAATAAAGAATAATGCCAGCAATAAGAGTTTCTCAAGGCTCCTGACAAATCTCAAGCTGTATTTATGCTGTGTTATGCTGGGTTTCTGTATTTATGCTGTGGTGTGCAGAGGCGTGGCGTTGCTTTCAAGTTTGTGCAAGTCTCCTCTTTCATCAGCTTAGAATTGGATAGTACTTTAAGGAGTGTGGTTGACAGAGAACAAACATTATTCTGCCGGGGATTGAGATGCTCGAGCTTGCTAGTGCTCTTTTGTGTGCATTTTGAGGAGAAATACATTGTGGTCTGTGAATATGAAGCTCTTGTGGTGCTCCCACTAGACTGGACGGAGGTAGATTACTGCAGGCGTAGGAGTTTAAGCTCATCAGAATTGCACCTAGACGGGGGGCTACTAAACAGACATCAGATCCACCACCTGTCACAGCAAGCTATAAACATGTCTGACGTTATTATTTTAGTTTTTTTGTTATTATGTTATCTGATGCGTGGAATGCACAACCCTCACCTGGGGGAACTTTCTCTCATTTCTCTCAAGTCTTAATCAAGCTTCCCTTTGGAAGAGAGAGTGCACCAGCCGACGAGCCTAAACGTGCTGCTGAATTCTGCGGCGATAAAGGCGGACAGCAGAGTGTATACATCTCATAAACGTTTTGATCTCCCCGAGAGATGAAACAAAGGGGTGGTTACAGTCGAGGACACAAGCGCGCACACACACATGCACACAGTTCCTGGCTCTTTCAAGTGATGTCATGGTTCTTTCATCTCATTGGCTCACAGCTGTGTTGGCTTCTTACCACCATCTAGTGTTTGAGCTGGTGAACCTACTCGTCGGCACCCTTTTAAAAGCAGCCTCAAAGACCTTCAGTTTCTCTGCTTGCTATTGATCAACATTTTACCCTAATAATTCCATTCATATATTTTGCCAGACTGTATTTTTATGCAACAAATGTACCTCCATACCCAGACAAATTAACTGTAGGTATGTCGACTCAACTTCTCACAGCTATGTAATAAGGGAACATGGGCATTCATTTTCATTTCAAAGATTAATCCTGCCGCAGGGTTGGTGGAGGCAGGTTGATTTATTAGATTCCCCCGTTATTACCCCAAAATTAGTGGTTTATTAAATATTAACACAGCACAACCAGAACTTTTTACAGAAACCATTATCATATCGGAATTTTGGAAGAAAGGGAATTCCAGAATTCCACTTCTCGCCGCAGGAATGGTTCTCATAGGTCAGTGTCAGTGTGTCATGTATGGATTATGAGGCCTCGTTGTGCAAGGACGCCAGGTGCTCTACTTTACCTCAATGGGGACTCAAGCTGGACCTAAGGGGGGTGCTTTAGAAGGTCATGTTTTAGGAGTCCTATAAAGCAGACAGCTGAACTTTCTTGGCAGATGCAGTCATTTTCGCAAGAGAAATAAATCTTTTGTTGCACTTCTATGCAGTATGTATGTGTATGTATACGATAGAATGCTGCCTGGTGAACGTCATTGTGTTTAAGCATTGTAATACGTTCATGTACTGCTTGAAGGCATAATTGCAGTTAGCTCAGTTGCATTTGCAGGAGGTGTACTTGTCTATTCATTGCTAAGGGGCAGCACCTGGTCTCTGGCTTCAGATTACAGGAAGTTCAGGCCTGCTTGGCGCTTGCTTGGTGAAACGCATACAATTAGCTCCAAGACTCAAGTTTGACAGGCAGGTTCTGGAGCTTTAGTATCCGTGAGGCAGTCATGTTAAAGTTCTTGCACTCTGCTGTCCTCACCTCACCCCCCCCCCCCCCGAGCTGGAACCTGAAGCCAGCTGGCTTAAGGGCTATTGCCTGTCACTCTTTCCCGGCTACTGAACTCAACCCCTTGCATTGCAGGTTGAGGGCTGGAGGGGCAGTTTGTGCAAGTCGGCTCCTGTTTGGTTGAAGTGCAGATTGTTTAAAGTCACTTTTCTAGCAGTCAGAATTAATCCCTCTTTTGTGGTCAGGAGAGGCCACAGTACCCCTCCCCCAACACAAATTCACACACCCACATTCACACTGTCTCCAATCTCTCATCACACCCTCTTGTCACGTTAACAGATTTTGCCAGAAGCCACTACCGGCACCAATACCGACAATTAACAACTTGACCCCCCAGTTCTGAATATGCTACTTCAACCGCCAAGCCCCAGCAAACACATTTCTACTGTCTGTTACCCTTTAACTCTGCAGCATCCTGCATGTGTTCATTCCATGTATGTAGTGGGATTGACTATTTTCATTATTGGAAAACTTTTACTGTTGTCCTAAGTAAACTGCGGCCCATGTTTTTTGACTTTGCTGTTCAAGAGCATTTATGCATTCAAATCCTTGTGTTAGTGTGTGTGTTTCTAATTATATATTAGTTTGACTAATTTATTATAGCCCAAGGAAATGGAGATGTGTAACAGGTTGGTCTATCTTTATGAGTGGTTCCTGGTCTTCCGCCATTTTAACTTGCAGGATTTCATGTAATGGTAAATAGTCAGCATTTAATTTTAAAAATAATTCATAAGTTTTCTCCTTTTCCTTAAGTAGCCTCTGGTGGTTGTGCCTGTTCCTAATTGGATAACAAAAGACATTCACCTTCCCCCGGTAAGAGAGGGAGGGAGGGAAAAAGAGATTGAGAGAGACAGAAAGAGAGAGAGAGAGTGACTGCAGTGTGTCTCACCTGCTTTTTGACACACCACATAGCACAGTGGCCCTGAGTCAGCCATGCTGCATTTGGCCCCTTAATTTTTAATTAGCTGGTTCATTCGCAAGGGGAGCACAAAGGCAAAAGGGAGTGAGAGAGAGAGAGAGAGAGAGAGAGAGAGAGAGAGACAGGGGGAATTAATGAGAGCCTCTCTAGGCAGCAAAGCGCCGGGCAACTGCTGGGAAGCGTTGCCATGGCGATGTGTTCCGGGGTGGGGGGTGGAGTGGTTGGTTGGTTGGTGTGGTAGGGTGATGGTGGGGGGAGGGGTGCCCGCCCACTAGCTTGTATGTCAGTGGGCACTGACTGGGAGAGAAGGGGAGGGAGCTGGAGCTGCACGGCAAACAGAGCACACCCGAGCCACAACGTGATTGGTCACACCTCCCTTGTCTTTGTGTGGAGCAGAGCATTCTGGGTAAGACCCTGGAGTGAATGCTCATTTGTCTGAAGACAGCAGCCAAAAGAGCTGCCTTTGAATCGCACTTGGATTACGGAACAACCCAGAAGCAAGAGAAGGGAATTTAAAAAGGCCAAGGTATTGAATTCCTTTCATTTGATTTAATTTTTTTTTCTTTAGCAGATGCCTCGCGCAATCCCCCCTTGTGTTGGTCGCGTATGTGTGTGTGCGTGTGTGTGTGTGTGTGCATTAATTAGGTTGTGTTACGTAGCAGGGCTGGCGTGAATCACAATAGAAGGGGGTGGGGTTGAGCAGGAGGTGCGCGGACAAAGAGCGGCTGACTATGAGGGGGAACCGTCTACCACTGCATCGCCAGCCACCAAATATTCCTCTTGTGCCTTTATCACAGATCCCTCCAACGCACACACACGCACTCACACAGGCGCACGCGCATGCATATTCCTTTCCCTTATGCTCCATCCCACAACCCAAATGTTTATGCGGCATCACTGGACAACAGCGAGAGAGAGAGAGAGAGAGAGAGAGAGAGAGAGAGAGAGAGAAGACGTTAGGATTTGTACTTTTTTGTTAACCCTTTCCTCCATCCTTCACATCCTCCATCTTGCCCTGTCCCTGTCCCCCCACCCCCACTCCCCTAATTCCCATCCCCTACTTCCCTTCGATTCTGTCTGTCATAAGCCTGGTGATTTTAAAGAAGTCCCCTTGGACTGCTTTGGCGGTCCTCCCTACATCAAACTCTGACCTCCAGAGTCTGTTGTCTCCACGGACGGACCCCTCCTCTCCTGTGTGCTCCATCAGGACATGCTGTCGAAGGGGAGGGGTGGATTTTAAGCTTGCAAGTATAGTGTGGTTTTTTTCCTTCTTCTTTTTTTGAAGGGCAGGGGGTATTTGGAAGTGCTTGTGCTGTTTTTGACCAGCGAAAAGCGAGAATGGACGGCTGGTGTGTGTGTGTGTGTGTGAGAGGGAGAGGTTTTGCCACTTTAAGACCAGTACTCCTCCTCCCCCTCTTCCTCCACTACCACTTCACCACTCCACAGCTGTGCTCAGCGCCGTGCTTGAGGGACCCCAGTTGGCCATGTCAGAGTTGGGGGTGGGTGAAACGAGGGAGGGGTGGTGTGTGTGTGTGTGTGTTGGGGTGGGGTGGGGTGGGGGGGCTGGGTTTGACAACTGGACTTTGAAAGACAGAGAGAGCCCCAGACCTGTCTGAAAATGTCTGTTGGGCTAGACCCCTCTCTCTCTCTCTCACGCTCTCGCTCTCTCAATAGCCTGCCTTGCTTGCTTCCCTGGGGCCAGGAGAGGCACGCAGAGTAACATCACATGGTTCCTATCAGGCCCTTCTGTGCCGAGCGTATTGTTGACACGTCTGAATGAATGAGGTCACCTCCTCGGCCAGCCTCTCACTGCTATCACTGCGGTCATCGGGATAGGAGAAGTCATGTTTCAGGGCTGGCTTTTGTACTGTTAGATTGGGGAGTTTGTGGAGGTTTGAGGATATGGATAAATTGTTTTTTTTTTGCCACCTTTATATTCTGTCAGTTTAAAAATGTTAGTTACTGTACATGTACTCTTCTAATTGTTTTCTCATTCTACCAGCAGCATTACAGTATTCATAGAGATCCTACAGAACATAGAACATGTGTCACCATGAAGGAAGGCTTGATAAGAAACCGACAAAAGTAAAAAGCAAAAGTCTGGATTATTTATAAACGTGTCCCCTTGGTGGGTCAGTAGGTGCTTTTTTCCCACCCAAAACAATGACTGAGGTAAGAGCCTGTGTCCGAGCCAACAGAGAGTTTTGGTACGACTTCACATTAGGTTTCTGTTCTCTTTCGTGCCATTGTGATTCGGAAGAGGCCCTGACAGGATGTTCCTACACTTGATTCCTATCAGGCCATTCATCCTGGAGCTGTTGGACTGTCAGACAGATCAGAGGTCTGCAAATGAGCCCTGTAGAGAGAACCACCACCCTAAACAATGTCCTCATTGCTGTTCATTCGCAAGGGCAGCAGGGGAACAGCTGTTCTGTGAGGACTTTACAGAATTGGCTGCAGGGCAGAAAAAATATGGAATATTATATATCGGAAAACAAAACATTGAAAACTGCAAGGGACTTCAGCTGACACCTGAGAAGGTGCCATATCCAAGCCATGCGAAAGCTGATACACATCTTCTGTGTGGTCGTTTTTTCCAAAGAAACAAGGCCAGGATTCATCTTGGCAGCAGTGGATAATATATGGGGTATGATTGTATCTGTCTTCAATTAAGGATTGGAAATGGCACATTTGTCATAAATTAGACTTCTTTTTGAGTTCACCATGTGGACACGGATTTCACAGGCTAACTTGGTTCAGAGTGTTTGTCGGAGTTGTGCTTTGTCAAATAGGGCCAGGCTGCTGACATCACTGAGTTACTGTAAGATGTTAAGGCGAAGTTTATCCGTATAACGCATTTCATGATAAAAAAAAAACAAGAGATAATAATAATACTTGTCAGGTGTTGGAACTCGTAATGAAAAATGTAGAACAATGTTAAATTTGACACTAGGCCGTTTCAGTTGGTGCTGATAACACTGTGTTTGCTCACAACACAAATGTCGAGTTTGAAGAAGAACCAGTGTTATCTTTTCCAAACAGCCTCTAACTGCTGTTGCAGTAGTCACTCCACCTGTTCTGTTGGCTAGAACACACCATTGACTGACTTGTCTTTCACCCACTTTGTCATGATGGTGTACATTTATCCAGGGGTGGATCCCAATTAAAACATTAGATATCGGCCTTGAAAGCCTCCTGCCGCAGTGTTGCCTACTTCTCTCTCACACAACATATAGACAGCGGCTCCTCTCCCGGTTACAGGACGGAGCTCAGGAGTTTCATCACACTGGTGCAAGTCTAGGGTGTCCTGTCTTTCACATGGACAAGTGAGGGTAATCAGCTTACTTCCCGCTCCCGGCGTCAGGTCCCAGCATTAACCATGTGTGTGTTTTCTGTCCCTGAGCCAAGCCAGCGCTGGTCCTGTTGTCCCCAAACGTTGCCAGACCATGTGCTGAGCTGCTTAGACTAGACACCAAATTGTCTGCTACAACCCCCCCCCCCCCCTCTCCCCACCTGCTTGTGATCATCCTCACAGGTGACAGGTTTAAGTTGACTCGTGTGTAGTCGATGCATTAGTCCTATGTGATAATCACCTGCGACACTGATTTCATGAATAGAACTCGAGCTGATTGATTGCTAGTTAGTTAAATTACCACTATTCCTCCGTGGCCAGGTTATTGGCTTCTATCGGAACAGGTGACATGTCTCATTCATCAAGGTCAAGGGAGTCGAAGTGTTCACTTACTTATTTTTTGGAGCTTAAAGACATTTGACTTTCTATCAAGATAACTTTAGAAATTCTTACTGAAGATAGGAAAACTGGGAGTTTATATCCTGGCTTGTGGGAACAGGTAACGTGCCTTTGTTGACTCGACACAAAGCATTGCTTGTTTGTTGAGGTAATATGCGCAGTAAAGTTCATTCAAATCTAGAGAGCTCAAAGCCCAATTTATGATCATGTGTCACATCATTGCCGCTGTGATGTGGAGGATCTGCATTTCCATGAACCTCCTCTGCAGAGGCTCTGACTGCGTCATCCAATAAGCATCTCCAAAACTATACATCAAGCGTTGTAGTTGTACTCTCACTCAGTCCAACCACTTACATGTTTCGTTTTTGTGGTTGTAAGCGTTTTAGAGAGGGCGTCACACAAACTCAGAATCTTAAAGGCATGTGGCAGCTTAGAACAACTGTTAAAAGAAAATGATCTTCCTTTTAGGGAGCTGTCTTGCAAAGTATATTGTGTATGTTTAATGTGTGGCATCAGTCAAGCAATCAGTTCTCAAATGAGCATGCTCTGTATCAGGATTCAGCTGCTGGACGATTTGCCAACTCTTGGCAAGCACAAGAAAAAGAAATGTTTCTTTTAAATGATTTACAACAATTACATAAATCAGTTGATTCAGTAAACACATGGTTAATTTCAATTTGCTGCCTATTTGTAATCAGCTTTCACCTAAACGTTTTAGGTATGTTACAAAAAGGTTCTCCTGGGATTTCAAGAGCTTTCCAAGTCTGATATTTTGAAAGGAAAATATTGAATACGATATGAAAACAATTCATTTTTACCATACTAGCTGTGCACTAATGCACAGATTAATCTTGAGAGAGAGCTAAGAGAGAACTTGTCTATTTTCACCATGTGGAGATTTCATGGTTTATGTATTGCTCTTGTGATCTACCCCAGTGTACTCTTTAATATCAATAGTCCTCTTTAATATCTTTAGTATCCCACAATCCAACCTTTCATAGTTTAGCACACACAAAAGGCAGTGCAGAGCTACCAGAGGTATGCTATTGGTGAAGAGCTTCAAGGCAAAATCAGAACATTGGAAGAAATGTCTTTGAATACACCTGTTTTTTTATGGGTTTATTTCTAAGAGTGGATGGAGATAAGAATTTTGATTACAGATGAATAAAGCTGTTGTCAGGAAGTGTTGCTTTATATTTTTTTTTACTTTTATTTAGTGTCAAGATTCATCAACGTTACTTTACCCAAAAGAGACTGTATTTGAAAATAAAAATGAAGAATAAAATACACCTAATAGTGAATTGGCTTCTAATGCTAACTAAATGGCAGGACTATTTTAAAGTAATCTACATGGGGTTGATCGTCAATGCAGATACATTCTGACCCAGGAGTGGCACCTAGTGCTGACACACACACACACACACACACACACACACACACAAAGACACAAAAAACATAGCCTCCCTCCTCTGACTCTGTCTCTGCCCCTTCTACAGGTGATGTGTCTCCCATCAGCATGTCGCCCATTAGCCAGTCCCAGTTCATCCCGCTGGGGGAGATCCTGTGCCTGGCCATCTCGGCCATGAACGCGGCACGCACGCCCGTCACGCAGGAGAGCCTCGTCGAGCATCTGGCAGCATGCTTCCCAGGTAACACTGTCCGTTCTTACACCTCAGGGTCTCCTCACGATCCCATGATATGTATAGGGTGTCCCTATGGCATGTTTCTCAGCATTTGCCGTTTAAGTTTTTGCTTTTTTACTCCCCAGTGTGCAGTGTACTTCTTGTGTGCAGCCTTGTGGTTGACACCATGGTCTACTCTGTGTTTGATTTGTTTGATAGTGTCCTATTTTCCCTCTGTATGCTTTCACCATAATCTTTCTAATCTCTGTTCTTTCTGTATATTCTCTGTTCTTCCTCTATAATCTCTATTCTTTCTTTATATTCTCTGTTCTTTCTCTGTAATCTCAGTGAAAGGGAGACCATGGTGCTTGATTAAGTGCACATTAGGACCAGAATTAGTGCTCGGATTATGATATCAGAGATGAAATCTAGCACTCTTGACTAGAACATTGCAGCCTTGGCCTTATCTGTTGCCTAGCAAAGTCTACTGTTTGTGTAGTGTTAGCAACAGTATTTTGCCTATGGGTGATTTATGTTTGCTTAGGCTATGTCATTCATGATGGCTAAAAGACAGTGTTGTCTCCCAGCTGAATTATTCACTCGGGCTGGAAAAGTGGTCTGTGGAGGAGATTTTCAATGGATAAAACACAAGAATAACAATCAGATATCTGGACGGGCTCAGTGTCAGCACAGACTCAAGCTCCTCTGATGGGACGCGGTTTGGCAAGATGTTTGAGTGCTGACAAACAAATACCTGACCAGGTACCACTGTGGTTTCTTTAGGCATGTTCTATGGATAAGATCTTTAAGCATACTGTACAGATCAGATGTATGTTCTTTAAGCATGCATTATGGATCAGATGTGTGTATGTTCTTTAGGCATGCTGTATGGAAAGCCTTTCAGACGCCTGTGACACCACAGTGATATTCATAGTTATCTAAATCTTTATAGCATTCATTCAAGAGATATCTGCAATATAAACTGAGCTAAATAAAAGAAAAATTGCTTCAAGTGAGAGGAAACAACCAGGAAAACAAATCTGCCCTGGGATTAATGCCTGTACCTCAGAATGAATGAATCCCTTGCTGTGAGTAACTGGAAGAGAGGGTTTCGCTGTGAGCTGCAGCCCTTGGTCAGCATGGTGTTGGAGTGATTTTCTCCAGATGTGGTCATTACAGAGCTCAGTGAAATATGCATTTCAAGTATGAGGCACTCTGTCAGAGAGAAGGTGCTTTTTAACGGTGAATAACGAGCATCTCGGAACAATTTACTGCAGGCAGGAAGGTTTTCAACCTCACTCAAGGTGGTAGTTAAAATGAGTGAAATTCATGGTTCTCTCCAGGTACGCCTTGTGGCTCCCCCATGACATGTTGGTAGTGTCACCCACAAACATGGAAAAAGTGATTGCTGGTCATAGCAAAGAGGCCATCCAGGTATGGCACTGTTGTAAGCTCAGCTGGGATACTGATTTATTGTCCTCCGGATTGTTCATTTACCTTCATTTTCACATGTAATCCTTTAAGAGACAGACTTACTGTGCAATTAAGCTAATATAAATGTGTGGAGAGGGTATTCAGGAATTAAGCGGTTATTAAGGAGACCCCATTGTATTGCTTGGCATGTAGGCTATTTCCTTAAACCATTCATATCCCTAATGCATTCTTACTTTTGGTATTCAGGAATATGTTAGGCCACATTTTTGTGTTATAAAACCTTTATGAACAATTTACATTTAGCGGCTGAAAGTGTCAGTAATTTTGTTTACTGGTCATGATGCGAAAAATTTTAGTGTCATTATTTTTTGACATGCTGGAGCATTTTTTTTCAGCAATTAGCAGCTTTCTATCAGGAACTACACTGCTATATTTAACAAGTCAAAACGCCAGACCATTTAGTAGTAATAAAGTAAAACTAGTTTGAGCTGTTTCAAGCCTTTATGGCACGAGGACCTGTGCATCTCATTCAACACATGTGATTCACATAAAGCTAATTTAATCATCCAAACTGCAAGCCAGTTATCGAACCTTACAGAGATCCTCCACTGTTAGCTTATCTCTCCTTTACTTGAATGAATGTATTCTGGTATGATTTTGTCTGCCTCTACAAGTACACGTATATTTTGCTCACAAATAAAAGTGTCTTTTTTCATACTGCATCACATAGAATCATGCTGAGTTAATTTGTTGAATCAAGTAGTTTTATATCATTGTATCATTAGGGAGCACAGTTGTTAAAAGCAACAGCAAAAGCTAACACCATCATATACTGTATGTTTTAAGCTCAGTACTTTTCTTAATTGGATGACTGAGTGCACTGCATGGAGAAGGCTAGGCCTACCGTCTCTGACTCATCCTCTGAGGGGTCAAGGCTGGTTCTTCTGTCAGATTAGAATAAGGATGATTCAAGTTATTGAAAAACTCTTCGCTAAACCACAGCTACACCCCCGTTTACACACACCTCTGCAACTTACCATCCCACTCTGGCACCATCTCCCAGGGAAAATACCAAAGATGTAGCCATGGGTCTGTCATGGGATGGTTTAAATAGATGATTTCAGCTGTAGTGCATTGGGGTTAAATAGCTAATCCATGCCCAGCCATGTGTAAACTGCAGAGGGAATTTAATCTGCCTCTGTTATTGCTGTACAATTCAAACGTGCTGCGAGACATGCTGAGAAGGCCTCTAAAGGGGCTACTTTTAGTAGAGGATAGGTATAATAAGTTTATATTTCTAAATCTAAATTTGAATAATGATAGAGAATATACACTTTAAGGTATTATATGTATTGTAGCACTGTAGAGTAGGCAAGTAGGCAACACTTTCATAAAAAAACATGCGTGTGTGTGTGTGTGTATATATATATGTATGTGCGTATCTGTGTCTGTGTGTAAGATATGAAATAAATTATAATTAAGTTCATAATGTGTACTGAAATAGTGATGACCTAAAATGCACTTCTGTGGCATTTGATTTGGATTAAAACAACAACCAATTTCTGTTCTGAACAAAGATTTTTTTATATATATATTACTTTATATAAGGATACTCTTTCAGAAATAAAACATATAGCCTCCAATATAGGTAATGACACCAAGATCATTTTCAGCCTAACCCACTATTCTTCTGGTTATGATGTTGGACCAGATCCTGCCCTAATTTGCAGGGCTAAGTCCATTCCTTTCTAGAAATAGTTCTCCATTTTATATTCCTGAAGGAGAGTGGGGTAAAGAGAAGCTGTGCTACCTAAACAAGCTGCCAGAGAGAGGCATGATGTAACAGTAGGCAACCCCCCAACAAGTTCAACTCAAGCTCTATATTATAGAGCCAGAGCCTGTTGGTTTGATCTTTTGTCTACATGCGTGTGTGTGTGTGTGTGTGTGTGTGTTTTAGAGACGAAACATATATGCAATCAGCCCTGATTTATTATTATCTTGAGGTCAAGGTCACACAGATTTTAACAGTGACACACAAAGATTAGACAACAAATATATATATAACCAAGGAAAATCCCTTCCAGATCCAGCTTTTCTCACATGCGTACAATCTGTGCATGGACGCTAATCGTTTAGTGTTTCGGACTTATCGCCTATGTGACACCAGTGCAGCTCACATAAGTAAGAGATCATTAAAGTGCTTTTAATCAGCCCTCTGATATTGCAGAGAGGAACCTGACAGGGCTTTACCGGATGGGAGGGTGCTTTTTTGTGGCGTTGTTGCTGCAGTGTATAGTTGCAGTCAGAGAGAAAGAGAGGGGGGGGAGGGGGGTTGCATCACATGGGACTGGTGGAAAGGGCACCATGATGAAACAGGGAGAAATACTAGTACTTTATATGCAGTGGAGTGACAATGCACTCTGGCGTAGGCCAATAGCAGCCTAGGTTAGATGCCGTGTGCTAGGTTTTAAGTCCTGCGTCAAAGATATTCCCATGCCCCAGAGACCATGGGTGGAATCCATTTATAAATAATTGATGACTAATGATAAGACACTGTGAATCCACTCCACACAGGGGAATTGTGTTTTTGTTTTGTTTTTTCTATACAATATACAAATAAATTTGACTTTCAGTGTAATATAGACCCCATTAAGACAGTGACACTTCACTTTTAATTACAAATTTCACTCAACCGATTTAAGAATTTGAATCCCTCTCATTGAAAAGATATGACTTGTGCCTTGTTAATCCTGTCACTGAGCCCACCAATTGCCTAATCCCGTTCTGTTTTACGCAGGTGTGCCCACACCTAGCCCGGAGATCCTGCGGCATACGTTGAACGTGTTGGTGCGTGAGCGCAAGATCTACCCCAGCCCCGAGGGCTACTTCATCGTGACGCCGCAGACATACTTCATCACGCCGTCCCTCATCCGCAGCAGCAGCAAGTGGTACCACCTTGACGAGCGGATCCCTGAGCACCTCCAGCAGCAGCAGCAGCAACAACAGCAGCAGCACCAGCCTCAACCCTTGCAGCCACTGCAGTCGCCGCAGCAGTGCACATCCCCTTACTCCGGCACCATGACCCCTTCGTCCTCGGGCTGTGTGAGGGAGAGGTCCCATCACAAGAACCATGGCGAGCCTTACGTCATGAGCTACCGGGAGGAGGCTTCAAGCCACCATCATCACCAGCAGCAGCACCACTCCTCCACTTTGCAGAGAAGGGCGGCAAAGGAGCACCGGGACCCACACCCATCACCCCCGACGCAACACCACCAGTCTTTGCCAGTGACCACGGAGAAGAGCAAGAGCACCCTGAGCTTTCCGTTCAAGAATGACACACTGGGCAAACACAAAGACAGCAGCAGCAGCAGTGTTGGAGGCGGTGGCGGCGGAGGGGGGAGCGAGAAGCAGTCCAAGAAGTTCGGCCTCAAGCTTTTCCGTCTAAGTTTCAAGAAAGACAAGGCTAAGCAGTTGGCCACTTTCTCTGCCCAGTTCCCTCCTGAGGAGTGGCCGCTGCGGGATGAAGAGACCCCCACGACAGTTCCGCGTGACGTGGAGATGGAGATCATTCGGCGGATCAACCCAGATTTGACGGTAGAGAACTTGGCAAGGCACACTGCTGTGATGAAGCGACTCGAAGAGGAGAAGGCCCAGCGCAGCAAGGCTAACTCCTCTGCCCAGCAGAGCGGCCGCAGCAAACGCAGCCGGAGTCACCGTAAAGCAGCACAGCAGGGCAAGTCCTCGCGGTCCCACAGCAAGACGCGGGCATCCCGGGGGAACCCATCCGAGGGATCGAACCTAGACCTGGCAATGGGAGAGCGGGAATTCCGTGATTTCCGGGACTACCGCTTCTATAGTTCATCATTGGTGCGCTCACCACGTGAGGCAATGTACTCCATGGAACGCAACCGTGGAAAGCACATGGTGCACAGCAATCCTAACATCGTGGAGTCGCACTTCACCACAGCACCTGAGTGGGATGTGTCAGGTGAGCTGGCCAAACGCCGGACAGAGGTGCCCTTCCCTGAGCCTTCCAGGGCCTCTAACCACCACTCTAAGGTCCACCGAAGCCACAGCCACACGCAGGAAAGGAAATCGCGCAACGAGAGGTCAGAGAAGGCCAAAGAAAGGTCACGCTCTATGGACAACTCCAAGGGCCCACTGGGGGGACCCTTTCTGGACATGCCAGAGGACTTTGAGTGCAGCCCTGAGGATGGGAGTCGCTACTACACGGATGACGGGACGCTGCGGGCCTCAGCCCAGGCCGCTCACTTCTCCCGGGGCCTGCTCTCTGCTGCTAATTTGAGTCCGGACGTTTACGTGCCTGACATGGGCAGGGCCACGCTGGAGAATGCGGGGTTTTGCCAGCCCATGCAAAAGAGCAAGAGCAGAGATAGTTTGCCAGTCTACAGCACTGAGATGAAGACTGGCTCCCCGAAGCCGTCCGGTGCCGAAGAGAACTACTTCCAGTGCAACACACTGAACGAAGGTGTCCTCTCCTGTGGACCTTCCCCGCACGACTTTGCAATGGATGCCTTGCAAATGAGTTTGCACTCTGAACGACAGACACCCCTCCTTACGTCTCTTCATCCTGTGGATTATATGGATGATACAAAAGGACAGGGTGGTGTGACTCTACAGGTGCATAATCAGACACTCGAAACTTTGCCAAATGGCCGATATTCGCACCAGCCTTCCTCAGATTCTAGCAAGGCAGAAAAAATGGTGGATGTCTTCAACCAGGACATGCTGCTGAAGCCCCCCCGAATACGTGGACAGCGGGTACCCGGAGCTGGCCACTCTTTGCACGAACGCCACAACACACACCAAGGCCTCGAATGTGGCTGTAGGCGACGCCCAGGAGCGTTTTGAAAAGCCACGCTCTCTGCCTCCGTCACCAGGTCGTGGGGAGCCACAGCAGCAGCAGCAGCAGGCGGCGTGTGCGGATCCTGGCGCCAACACCACCTTCGACTACTACAATGTTTCGGACGACGACTCAGAGGAGGCATCACGCAAAGCAGCCCGTGAGGAGAAGGCCATGGAAGAGGGCGGCACCATGCAGTGGCTTCTGGAGAGAGAGCGGGAGCGCGACCTCCAGCGCAAGTTCGAGAAGAACCTCACCTTCCCGAGACCCAAGGAGAGTGACAATGGCAGTAGCCAGAAGTCGGCCCACTCCACGCGGCTCGACAGCATGGACAGCAGCAGTGTGACAGTTGACAGTGGATTTAACTCGCCACGGTAAGATGTCGTCCAGTGAGTGTCGGTCTGTTAACGTGTGGTAAACACTAACAGCAGGCTAGGTTTTGTTTGTTTTATTCTGTGAATATACAAATAGAAAGTATAAGGTTTGATGCTGTATTTGCTCAGCCTTTCCCTAAGAGCAGAATTCATGTGAAACATCACCCAGGTGTTTGGTTTGTAGTGGTCTTTTAGTTGTTAAAAAAAGACATTCAATATCCCTTGACCCTTTCCAGACATTACAATGTTTTAAACCAACCATGATCTGATTTTCAATGAACCACTACCTGTTTTTGTTTTGTGAATTTGAACATTTGTTTACAAAACCTTTTTTGTTTATATTTTGTTGCGTTTGTAGTGTATGTGTGTTTTTTTGTTGTTGTTTTTTTTTTGTTGGTCATCCATGGTTGTACCCTTATTCTTTTGTTTATACTGTGACTTGACTCTGAGTTTCATGGTGTGGTGTAAAAAACAAATGGACACAAGTCCTCAACTTTACCTGCTATATTTCCTCTCAGTTTACAAAGCTCAGATTGGACTGTTATTATACCTAGAAATCTAAAGGATCCTTCCCTGTACAGTCCTATGTGGCTTGCAGGTCCAGTATTTACTTTGGTGCTCATTCCACGCCATGTTAGTTGAGTTTGTTGTCTCTCCCACCCTGACCCCCCAAACCCTTTTGATGTCACTTAGTTGTCTGTGATGGTGACCTTTCCTCCATATGTTTTTCATCCTCCTTTGGCCCTCCCAACTGTCAGCCAAGAGGCCAGTGATATACTGGGCACTCAAAACTACCACAGACTGACTAATAATGTTTTACAAATGACAGCACAGTTCTTAATTTGTGTGTCACCATCTAAAGGCTCCTGTAGGTTTGTCAGAACTGTACAGATTTTAGACTATGTGAATGAAAAAGTTGTCCCGTATGTCTTTAGCCTAAGGCTAAAGACATGTTTTAGCATAATGATTTACCTATTTAAATCGAAGCTGACCATCCAGTGCATTTGGGTTCAGTATCTGTTTACATATAGGAACATGTTGAGAGGAAGTGGTATTGTAGGTCAGATGATTCAAAGCACTGGGTCGTCTCGTCTGTCTCTCTGTTGCTCACCCCCTCAGGTTAAATTAACTACAGCTAGGAGTGAATGTCTGCACACACAGACAGCCTGCATAATAAGTGCCAATACATTTGATCAGTATCATGTAGTTCTTCTCCACTGCTCAGAAGAAAGACATGTTCTGTTTGTTGACACATTGCAAGTGTTTAACTGTATTTTTAAGTTGCAAATTAAAGTAAGTTTTGTTTTCGTAGCCTTTATGTCATCTGTGTTTGTCCCTGTGTTGTTTTGTCTCAAAGTCACAGATTTCCCTCTCCTTCATAGATTTCCCTCCTCCTCCCTCTTTGCCTTTTTGTGTTATTTATTTATTTTTTGCAAAGCTCCCTACTGACATATTTTAAAATTGGGCCCATTCTATGTTAAAATCTCACCCATAAATTGCAAATTGCATTACACAGAAATCGTGGTGATATTTCAACATTTATGTGGGTGGGGAGGCTCTCTGCTAACAGCTCACACATTTAGTTTGCTGCATTTTACCCTTATTTTTCTCATATACATGTCAAGGACAACACGATAACAAGTCATCTGCATAATTTATTGGTGTGAAAGGATTTGCTGTCTCAGCCTTAGTTGATCAAAAGTTGGAATTTAGTCAAGTTGAACATGTTTTTGGGGGTATTTCAATAAGTAAAAACATTACTGGCATAATATTTCACAGAA
The DNA here is from genome assembly GCA_017657215.1 of Limnothrissa miodon. NCBI lineage: Eukaryota > Metazoa > Chordata > Actinopteri > Clupeiformes > Clupeidae > Limnothrissa > Limnothrissa miodon. Next base: position 553,177 of record JAGFZM010000285.1, on the reverse strand, counting down.
TTATATTAAATAGCACCTGTGTCACTGGAAAGATCTTGGTCTCCAGATTAAATTGTCTAGCTAAGACTTTTATTTTTTCATCTCAGACAAAAGACAGTGACTTGACTGAATGACCAGATGTTCATCTAAATACACACTTGAGACAGCTGTCACTATAATTTTACCATGCTGTAAAATATGAATTCATTGGGTGTCTTCCAACTGAATTTACACAAGACTACTTCTTTCAGTGTCACATGGATGAAACGCAGACATTAGCTATAGTGTCAGACATTCAGTCTTTCTGTTTGTAGATAATGGTCATTTTTAACACCTTAGTTTCATTTTAGTAACCTACATCTAAGTATATTAGATATAGGTTAGACGCAAGTCCAAATTTAAGGGAATTACAACCAAATGCTGTCATCTATTTGGATTAAGAATTGTTGATTCCTCCTAAATGGTTAAATTGTTCATGGGTGACTTGCTTTGTCATCAATGATCGATGACTGCACTGCACTGTCGATCTTTCTCTTCTCCAGAAACATCTAAGAGCACATTAGTAAACCACTGAATCGAATCAGTTCAATAAACAACCCATATGCCAGTGAATACAATCAAGTCCACATCTGTTTTAATGGTTGGAGAATTTGTCAGCATGACGCATCAGAAGTCTGGATGTAATTTCAACTCTTATGCACTAATATGCAGCTCAATATACTGATAAAAGACATGCAATATAGCCTTTTCTTTGTTATTGGGCAATTGTTTAAGAAAATGTAAAAAAAAAAAAAAACATTCTTGGTTTCCCATTAAGGGTGGAAACAACAGCATGACCTATTTAGTTGCCTACAGTATTAAACAAACCAAAGTCCTCAAATAGATCTAATCAGTGTTAAAATCTTTTCTGCATGAAATCAATGCTACTCAGACATTTTTTTATTCATAGTTTTAGTCCATTTCCTCTCCTCTTTTTTTCCCTTGCACAGAAGTCTTGTCTGGTATTGTGTGGCAAGCCTGGGCGGCTTCCTAATTTGTAGTTTGCCTGCAGAGACCCCCCTGAACCCAAACCTATTACCAAGCTGATGGGAGAATGGCTAGCCGAGAGCCATATGAGAGCAATCAGCCTCCTTCTCTGTAATTTGCTGTTGACATTTGCTTTGTAAACACAGGAAGCTCATTTGCAATCTGTCATCTTTTCTTGTCTGGTCAGTCTGCCTCTTCCCACTGTTTTATTCTTTTTCTCTTACTCGCTCTCTTTTTCTTGCTCTCTTTTTCTTGCTTTCTTTTCCTCCTCTCTTAGCACACGGGAGAGCCTGGCCTCAAACACATCAAGCAACGTGGAGAGCAACAGGCGTCAGAATCTCGCCCTGAGTCCTCGCCACACCAGCGGCAACCCCCCCGCCATACCCCTATCGGCATCCCCCCGACGCCCCCAACACTCGCACCGAGAGGACTCAAAAAGCATCCATCACAAGTGTATAATTTTCACAGAACTCCAAAAAAAATGGTGATGAGAGAACTGACTGGGGAAGACTCTTTTATCCTTCACTAGACTATTACCACCCTCCCAAACAACACCTCCCAAGCTGCCCCCCAAAAAATACCAGCAAAAGCCACTGTTTGGTGGCTTTTTCCGTGGGTGCTCTGAATGCCATGAAACTTTATGTACACTCACATTTCAAAAGGAAATACAACTCAAGATTTGTATGGGAATCATCTGACTGCTTAAGACCCTGGGTGAGCCATCGTGCACGGCCTATTGTAATCTACGGGTAAACCCTCACTGACTTAGCCACATACTATGTTTTAACCGTTTGCTGTTGTATATTCGGCATCAACTGTCTCAAGCCCCCACCCCAACCCCCTTCATCATTCAATGAGTTTGAAGTCTGAAATTCTTTCTCTCAGGTTAGATGTTGTCACACACTCCAGCTCACTTGTCATGTAAGGTTTTGATAGGTGTTCAAAGCCACAAAACCGACTTGCTTGTCACCACAGATGCTGGGAGTTTTTCTTCCCTTTGCCTGCTGTCTGATGTGTCACCCTACAAATGCGTTTTGGGGGGGGGGGGGTTCGCTCGTTCGCTCTTTGCTTCAAACACTGATTGTTCAGGCTGTATCTCTGAGATCAGTATACTGCTGCTGCTGTGGTCTATGTGGATAAACTCTTTTCTGAGAAATTACAGTATGTTTACATTTTTAATTAATTTATTTATTTATTTTGTAGACACATCCCATGTCTCTATAGCTGTATGTAAATATTTTATGAAGGAAGTCCTTTGGTGACTCAAAGGCCCAAATTAATTTAACACAAGGTGTTTTGTGTCTCTAAATCGATAATCATTTCTCGGGAACGCTCATTATTGTTTAATGAATCACCTTGTGTATATGGTCTGTTTTGTTCCCTCTTGTCACAAGTACCAGATCCATTCCACAGCTTCAAAGGAAAAGTTGAATCATTTGAATGGTTACTTTCAAACAGAGATAAAGGTCGGTAATATCAGAGGTCATGTTTCTTAAGCTGAGATGTCTTTTTTTTAACAGATTCATGTACAATAGACCATCCCATTTAATAAGTATGGAGAATTTATTAGCTATTAAGAGCGTCAAGTATTTACCTCATCAGACTAATAAAAACAAACTTGAATTTTTTTTTGATACACCTGCTAAATTCTTTGAACACCGTACTATCTTTAAGCAAAACCCATTCTAATCCTGATACTTGTTCCTTTTTTATTTGACATTTGAATTTGCATGTTGAGATCTATTCTCAGATACCTTGCTGAACTATACACAACAGACCTACACTGACTATTGCGCACAAATCTACCTCCTCGATGTGTACGATGGCAAAGAGAAGCCAAGAGTGTTGGTTTTTCCCCGTTCAAACAAATTCACTTGTCAGCCTGTATCCTCTGAATGTGACAGACTCACTCAATGGACCTTTATCTGAAAAAGAAAGAAAACAGCTCACTAGTCATGTCAAGTGCTATTGTTTCTTGTTCTAATCCTCACAGTAGTCGTAATATAGTAGTGAACTATCAGGCCAAGGGGATGACACCCTTAAATGGCCTTGTTAAGGTTGGACTCTTCAACTCTCTCTACTTGCTAAGGGATCCATTCCCAGTTTTCTTGGATGGATATTTCTTAAACACGCACGCACGCGCCCAAACACACACACACACACACATACATACACACACACATTTAAACTTATATTAAGGATAGACAATTTCCCATTTGCATCAATATTTCTGTCCGCTGTGTATTTCCTGCCATAAATCCGAAATTTCTAGTGCTAATATAGCTTTTAACTGTCGATTCACTACAGTCCGCTATACACTGCATTTATAGTAACTCCTTCAAATAAAAAAAATGTTTTGTTGCCAGGAATGCCTTGTAACACATTTGCACTAAACAACCTGGCCTCTGGTAAAGTTACAAATCCATCCAAGAAGGATGTCCTGTTTTTAATTATAATGTTTCATACGAAATAGCATACAGACTGTCCATGGAACGTCTTCCCTTAACGTTATGGATTTCTAATACTGCTCAGCAAACATGGTGTCATGATGTTTCTCTGTCATGGTTAGTATATTAAAGTAAAAGAGGGATTTTTGTAATGTCTATAATATTCCAAGTCCCTATCTGTGTAGTTTTGGTGTTTACTGTAATAGTGTAAACAGTATGATCTACCCTCAGGGGTCTGGTGTTACTTTTTAAATCAATAAAAAATAACATGTTTGGTTACACCTTAAGACTGTGATTCATTGAAGCATTCTACCTCGTGCTATAATGTGAAAAGATTTTGGAGGTTACTGATTTTGAACTAAGTATGCATACTTATATTCTTCAATCCAGATTCTAATCATGTGTTGTTTTACGCTAGTGGAATGACCTACCAAGCGCAAGCAGAACGCAGGGGCGTCACTTTCTGCCTTCAAAAACATATTTAAGACCCAGCTATTCAGAGAGCACCTTCTGTCCTAGAACTTTGATGAATTTTGACCTGTTTCTTTATTGTTTGTCTTCCTTTGTAAGTCATTTAGGATAAAATCGTCTGCTAAATACTTATTTATTTTTGGTGATGACTGGGCCTTCTTATTACCACTAGAGGGCGCCAATATCTATCTAGTTCTGCCACCCTGTGGTTCTGTGGCAAATCGCCTGCTCACCACTTCATATAAAATGCCATCCTTCAATACCAGTGCTTATAAATATGTAGCCTACACTTACCCACTATTTTACCACATAATTTGTGCAAACGTTTACACCACTAAACATGGAATAGCAATGTAAGCACAATACGGAATAGCACAGCATATGCTTCCATGCGTGATAAACTTGACAAGACGTATCTTTTCACTGTTTGACCTTGAATGAAGTCCATAACTGTATTTAGCATATGTATCTGTTGATGAACGACACACAACAAGTGGCCAATTACAAGTCTTCTGTAAGTGAAAGTGCACCTGATTGGATACAAGCCCGGCGTGAGTGCATAATATGCCGCTTGTTCTGTGACATTGAGCACCGCATGGTCAACTTGGAGATCCCGCGCAGGTTAGTGCTAATAAACATATGTTTCCACAGAGGTATTTTTCATACTTTGTTTTCTGTTTCCAGTTCTGCACTGGTCTATTTAACTTACGAAAGCAAACAATCAAATGTACAGATGTTTCAGCTACAAGTTCAATCGATTTTTGCTGTTCTTACTTTCAAGAGAAAGAAATCAATATAAAAAGCTGATACTGCAAATATTAATCACATTACCGGTCAGATCATGTTTGTTTGGTCAGTTAAGTCCATGCTAACGTGATCAGTAAACGCACCGGACAACGTGTGTTGTTCGTATGCTGAGTTTGGATCCTAACACATTAAATAACGTTACCCGCTTCCTCTTCTTCAATGCAGAAAGCATTGCCTCACTACAGTTCTCAACTTGGAGAACAATTATTTTTAAGCTTATCGCTCGAGAGGTTTTGCATATTGAGTCCTTGTGCTATATTCGTGAAATTCCCCTACAGAATGAAATAACATTAACCTGATCATACAAATGTTTCATGTTCATTGTTCGACCGACCACCTTATTATGAAGGTAATTTTCGATTTCTCACCAAAAATGGCAACCTTATCGTGCTAACGTAAGCGCAATGGCGTTGATTAGGTGAAACAAAAAAAAGTTATTTATAGCCTACAATTTGCACGACCTTGGTCTTAACAAGGTCTTAACAAGGTGACACGGAGGCGTCAGCCTAAATGATGAGGACTCGATCGAAATCTGGTTGGGTTTTGGCTTTTGACAGCATCAAGTTGACAGCATCGAAGCATGTCCTTATGTAGGGTAAATCTTGGTTAACTTTTGTTCCGACAGTGAAGTTGTGCAAGAAAGGACCTACAATCACATTTATCATTAGGCCTATTGCTCATGAAAAACGGTGACCAAAGTCTTTCTTTGTCCTTGCTCCTCGGACACTTGTTGCTCAAGTTGTCTTCATTACTTCACTCTGAAATCCCACCGGTGTGGGGAGGAGACATATGAGTCATATTTGCACAACTCCTGGTACCGATTGCTCGGAAGACGTGTTAACTTGTCCAAAGGTGAAATGGACCTGGTTTTGCTATGGCGTTTGTGTCATAGCTTAAGAGATTGCTGTCAAATGTGGGTGAGGGGTCAAGAGTGGATGTTTTCTCTTAATTTGGCTCTGTATAATTTCCCTAGACTAGATTCTCTTAATTTGGCTGTGTAGCCATAGACTAGATTATATTAGATTATACTTTATGTATTACGTAGGACATTTGAGCATCCTTTAACACCTGTAAGACACAGATGAAGACTCTGGTAATCTTTAAAGGTATCTACCTGCAAACTAAAGTATTAATGGTGAGACTTATTCTACACTAACCCAAAACTGTAATGCTATGCATGGAGAGGTGTAGCCTAACTAATCAAAAGTTCATTTATTGCCATAAATATTGCATTATTTGAGAATTTAAGAGTTTGTACAACCTAATGTTGCTGCACTTAGTAAAAGTGATCTATTTATCTCTTGGACATCTATACGTAGCTGCCGTTCAATGTACAACTAACTGGCTAACCTCTAAACCACTTCTTGACTGTGGTCTCACTCAATGAAGCTGATGTGTGCTTTTAGTGTTGGCGTGATGCAACGTTGACTGCTGCAGGAGGTGTAGAATTTGCAGGGTAAACAGACACATTGAATGAAAAGTGGTGAGTCGGTTGAGTCACGTTCTGGTAAACGGAGAGAATTGGGCAAAAACGAAAATGGAAGGCCAGTGCTCAAGGCTCTCAAGTTCATGTCAAGGAGACAGAGACAGGGTTGTCTTGTTTGCAGAACAGCTGTCCCTGTGCCTTTTCTGGATAGACCGACATTGTGTTGGCAAGAGGAAAATCCACAGACTAGGCCTGTGTGTTAGTGTCAGCTGGTCCTCCAGCACCATCACCAATACACACACACACACACAATGTCCCCCCCTCTCTAAGGCCTCTTCCCCTGATACATACACACACATGCACATGAATTTTGCTAGGTGTCAGCCACCAGCTGGAGGTTTGCTTCTCTCCCACCCCTACCGCATGCTCCAACACGCGTGCGCGCACACACACACACACACACACACACACTTTCCCTCCCACTCCTCCATGCTTTCCAGTGTCACGTCACCCGGTTTTAAATAGCGGTTCTGGACAAGCCCCCTGTCTGTGCTTCCTGTTAGGCTTTTGCTATGTGGGGTGATATGTGATGTGCATCCCCTCCAGATTCAAACCTGCCCTTGCTGCCCACAGCCCAAGCTCAGCCCTGATTGGGTTACCTTTGCCCTGCAAGACAACGAGGACGTGGGGGGGGGCGGCTGACTGTGGAGTGTGAGAGAATGTGATGGGATTCATTGAATAAAATGGCCCAAGGTGACTTAAAGATGAAACCTGATCCAATCAGTGATTAGTCCCCAGACGATTTAATATTGTCAGTCAGCTTTGGTAAACACACACACAAAGTGATAAGTCTGATATATCGAAGCTCTGGATGGGGAAACAAAAACGTCTGCCAGACAGTACTTGAGGGAAAGCTTGTGTCGCACATCCTGTCTTGTTTCAGGGCTATCATTGGGCAAGAGGGGTTGAGGCAACCTATCAGAGCTGCAGAGGGGCTGGACAGGGTCTGACCTTTGAGTAGCCTGCCACACCAGGAGGTGCACATAAACCTGATATAGTGGCCCGTCAACTACTATAAGTTAACTGCTCAGTCTGGGAGCACAGTTCCTGATTGATCTCTGCAGATCAACAGACCAGTAGGAAGACAAGAGGATTTTCACCCTTCCCCTTTGGTTCAGGTGAGGTGCCTGTGTGCAGTCGGGACTGTGTGTGTGTGTGTGTGCGCACACATGAGCAAGTCCTTACTAGAGTGTTATTTTTCCAGTGCTGATGGTAGTGGGGTGCTGGGGGTTCTGTTGTGATTAGCCTTTCTAGGCCACGTGTGGTCCTAGCATCCCAGCGGCCGCAAGTTATCTGTTGCTGTTCACGTTTTCACACAGTGCAGCCTAATTGTGTAGTTTGCGTGAGATAGGCTGAGATTAGTGCCTGTGTGCTGTTTAAGAGTTCCGGTTACTGCAGATGCTGCCTTTGAAAACTATTGTTGTGAGTCCAGGTAATTTTGAATGGAAGCATCTGCTTAAAAAAGAGCTTTTTTGCTTTCATTTTGAAAGAATTAGCAGGGAAAGTAGACTAAATGTGGAGTTTATGTTGATGGATTTTTACTAGACACTTATCATACAAAAGTGAAAGTACAATTCAGGTAATGCACAAAGAAAAAAAAGGAATTAGAATCTAATAGGCCTTAATAGTTTTCCTAGGTATTTGGCCATGTGTTTGTTTGTTTGTTTGTTTTGTGTTTTAGAATTTCATGTCAAGGATTTTAATATTTTTGCAAGTCTTCTTGCAGCCATAGCACTTTCTTGGTAATTCAACCACTCTTTCCATACTGGCACAAATGGATTTGTTCAGTGGGGCGGGGGGTCTGGGGGGTGTATCAGGAGATATTGTTTTACTTAAAAACATAGTGGTTGCCTTGCATTTAGCCCGGATTTTTTTTTGCATCCATCAAAGACTTATATTTACAATGGGTGTGATGTTTTGAAGTCATCCTTATCTGAAAAGCATTGTAGGGGGTTCTGATAAGAACAGGAGGGGATGAGCACATTGGTGCATGGTGTAGCAATGTCCCTTTCAGGCCCCTATAGCCTGGAAGTGCTGTGAGCGATGTAGGGGAAATATCAGCGGGGCAATGTCACCCTTGTTCTTGCTGGGTTATAGCTGTGCCTGTGTTACTTTGAGTCATAGACCTTTGCCCCAGTCAGAGAAATACTTGCAGCTGACTAAGCAAGCACATCAACTATTAAGGACCTTGAATCTTTGAGTAAATGTCTTCTTTTTTGAAGGGTGTAAGTTGGGTTGGGGGAAGTCAAAGTCCTCTAGTATGATTGTCAGTAGGATTGGCTAATATTTTCATGTGGATCTTTTACATTTCATTCCATTTTGTTTTGTTCCATTCCATTCAACAGGCCAGAACTCTATTTTGGTTTATCTTTCCTATTGTTCCTATGACAACACTGGTGGCATTTTAATCAACATGGCAGTGTATCTATGAGCAATACTCCTCTTTATTTTTCTATACTGTGCAACATGCATTCATTCTGTGTGGTGCATGCTGTAACAGGCTAATCACAAGCTTCACATACATCATGATTTGTGTTACTGTGTTTCATAACAAAGGGTGTTGGCATGTGTAATGGTATTGGGTCTACTGTTACCTGCTCAGAGACGTTTGTTTACAAATTGCTTTAACACTGATGTTTCAGGTGGTTTAAAATGGACAGGATTAGAGGGTTGACTTTCTTAGTTTTACGTGACCTTCAAAGTCACATGTGCAGTGCAGTGTTGTGAAATCTCAAGATGTCTCATAGTTACTTACTGCACCCACCATTGTTGAAATGCAGAATAGTCAAAGTGCAGTATTTATGTCATTTGCACTTCAGATTGCATATGGTTTAGAGACTTTTATGGCACAGTATCATAAGTATGAAAGTCAAGCTTGAGCAGAGACTTGGTCTTTTAAGAAGCTCAGTCTTGTTGCTTGTCTTATTGATGTCTTCGGCATGGAAATATTAACAGGTTTCTGACCAAAGTGACCACACCATGGGTGTATGGAACTAGAGAAGTTAAGCACCTTGTTGAGACGGGTTGGGTTTCACATCAACAAGCTGTTCTCCCGTGTTGAACAATACGCCAGCGATCATGTGGCCTCCATCACTGTTATTAGAGTGTCTCCTAGGCACTCTAACTCAGAGGGGTGTATTAAAAATGCAGCCTCCCAACAGCTTGTGATTTAGCAGATGATTATTTGCATTTATTCAAAAAAGCATTGTAATTCAACTCCCTGTGACTGCTAGATGTTGAGCTGCTTTTCCTGATTGCTACTCTGTGTGTGTGTGTGTGTGTGTGTGTGTGTGTCAGACTCAGAGCAGCAGACGTCATGCAGATGCCCGAGTTCCTGAAGCAGTTCCGGCTGCCAGATATAAATGAGGTGCAGGACTATCTGAACAACCTCTCCACTAACACTCTCATGGGCATGGGCGCCTTCGCTGCTCTCTCCACCTTCTGGTACGCCACACGGCCCAGGGCCCTGGAGCCGCCCTGTGATCTCTGGCAGCAGTCTGTGGAAATTGAGGTGAGTGTCCTACCAAAGGTCGGGTTCCATTGTTATTCATTATTTGCACTTCATTTTTTTTTTCTCTCTGAGGTATTTTCATCTGATCTATTTTGGTGCCTGTCTGAGGAATGAAGTTTTGAAATGTTGTACACACTACAATGCTACATACTACATCAGTAGGACATATGAAAGTGATTTAAATCCTAACCATCTGGGCGTTTCTGTGATGGTTAGGCTGCTGTTAGGCTAGCCAACAAATCCTTATGTATGTAATGTATATGTAAATATGTAATCAGGACTATAATGTCTATAAAACCTTTTATGTACAACTATACTGTTCAACAGTATTCAGCATCACTGTTGTTTTGGTCCAAGGCTTTTTTTTTTCTTTTTTTTTTTTTAGGCATAGGTGACCAGCTAAATGGTCATCTTAACATTGTCAAACTTAACATGTCTGTCAAAGAAACTAGTTCTGTGCTGCAGATCTTGCAGGTCGATCAGGCTTGTTTTTGTTCCATATTAGAATGGTCCACCACAAGAACCAATATGTTTAAATGTGAGCCTTTTGGCTCATATTTCTGTCTGGCTCCAGGAGTCGAAGGTTTTGAGTGCTTGCTTTCTTTAGTTCATTCTTTTTTCATTTCTTTTTTTTTTTTTTTTCTTCTTTCCTTTTCTTTCTTTCTTTCTTCCCTTCCATCCTTTTTTTCAGGGTGGTGAGTATGCAAGGCGGTCAGCCCTTCTAGAGGATGGCAAGCTGCTAACCTACTACTATGACGATGCCAAGACCCTGTATGAATTCTTGTTGAGAGGAGCTCGCGTGTCCAGTGAGTGTCCACAAACCAAAATCCAAGCTGTGTGTGTGTGTGTGTGTGTGTGTGTGTGAGAGAGTGAAAATATGACGCATGTTGGATGCCCGAAAAATTGTCCACCCCCAGATTCCAGTACAAACAAAGAATAAAAAATGGGATTGTATTCTGTCTGGATTTAGCAACAAGCTCTTTTTTTTGTTTGTTTCCTCCAGACAATGGACCATGTTTGGGAGCCAGGAAACCAAAACAACCATATGAGTGGTTGTCATACAAAGACGTAAGGCCGCAAGTTTAACAACGCTTGAGTGAAGTTTTTTTTTTGTTGTTATGTTTTGTTGTTGTTATCTTGAGGCAAATCTAGGTCATTAATCTTCAGGTAGTGGTAAACCTGACCTAATGAAATAGCCTGGGGTAAACAGGGCAAGCAAGCTACCCTGTCAAACTTACCACTTCCTCGTTCTAAGTGTGCCCAGGTTTATTGATTAACTACATACTTGGATTAGCTCTGAGTTTCTTATGGTGCTATCACAAGTGTGTTTTGGTGTTGGGTCTGATTGCCTTTCTATTTGTCTCTCTATGTGTTGGTGGCCAGGTGATTGAGATGGCGGAGTGCATGGGCTCAGCCCTGGTCCACAGGGGGCACTCTAAATTGAAGAACCCCTACATCGGCATCTTCTCCCAGAACCGCACAGAGGTGAGCAGCACCCATGCCTGTCTTCACCTGCGGCTGCTAAATTTAGCCCTCCCACTAAGATTCCCCTCTAGTGGGTTCTTTGCAAAAAGATTTGGCAGATAATTATTTGCATCTATTCAAAAAAGCATTGTAATTCAACTCCCCGTGACGGCTAGATGTTGAGCTTCTTTTCCTGATTGCTTGTGTGTGTGTGTGTGTGTGTGTGTGTGTGTGAGAGAGAGAGAGAGAGAGAGAGAGAGAGAGAGAGAGAGAGTGGGAGGACTGCAAAATATATTTTTTTGACATGTAATCACCCCCCTTGCATCCACAGTGGACCATGTCTGAGATGGCCTGCTACACGTACTCTCTGGTGTCTGTCCCCCTTTACGATACTCTTGGTACTGAAGCCATCGAGTACATCATTGATAAAGGTGAGTTATTGACTGGCAACAGTCAGTATTCTAAAGATCTTGTGTGTAAAACTTCACTACATTGTCTCTTGCTAATCAAAGAGCTACAAGCAGACATTTGGCAAAAATGGACTAACAAAGGTTGCATTTCTTTGACTGTGCAATCTGTATACGACCTCCCTTTAGTATAGCGGTGGTCACTCATCAGTGATGAAGGTGTTGCCATTCACCGAGAAATGGAGCTGTTTAAAAAGGGCCACATAAATCATGAGATCTGTTTACACCAATGGAAGATACAGTACAAGATACAGTCTATCGAGGGCAGGACTGACAGTAATGCTGGGAACATAATCTGGACATGAGAGAACATCCTCATGTTTCCCCTGAGGTGCGAGGACCCCTCAGTACATCTTTTGGGATATAATATTTATGAGCAGGCGAACTTGACCTCGAGGGTGTGAACTTGAAGTGACGGTGTTGAATGAACGATGAAGCCGTTCTCAAATATTGTCAGACAAAAACATTGCAGTTTTCCTTGTTAGGAACCAAATGTAGTGAGGACGTTTGCATGAGAATGCATTGCATTGCATTTCTTTCCTTGGTTCTGCTTTCTCGTGAAAGTGTTCTGGTTCTCGAACAACAAGTTGGCCAGCAAGTTCAGTTACTAGATAGACATGGATATATTTGGTTAATAGATATAATAAATTAAAATATATTTTAAAAAAATTGTTGTGCTTCATTATCAGGAAGTACCTGTAATGTCCCATGTAGTTGGAGCTGAATACAATAATGGTTGTTTCTCCTGTCCTTCAGCCTCCATCACTACGGTGGTCTGTGACGTGGCTGCCAAGGTCATGCTGCTGCTGGACAGCTTGTCGGGCTGCAAGCACATCGTCAGCACCATCATCATGATGGAGGAGGTGGAGGCCGAGCTGGTGGAGAGGGGCAAGAAGAGCAACATAGAGATCCTCAGCCTTAAAGACGTCCTGGTGTGTGTGTGTGTGTGTGTGTGTGTGTCTTTGTGTGTGTGTCTTTGTCCATGCTTGCCTGTGTCTGGTTCTTATGTTGTCTGTGTCTGTCTTTTTTTTTATGCCATAGTCTATCATATATGCATACAGTGGACTTTTCAATTGCATGCAACATCTAAATTATAGATTGATGCTGACTGTTGGAACGGATTCACTCTTAAAAGTCTGCTTGATTTGCAGTGGTTATGTGAGCTTGTGTTTGACTGACAGTTCATCTCATCTTTCCATCCCTCTTCTTCTTCCTTGCACACCTGCCAGGCTCTTGGCAAAGCGAACCGCAAACCTCCAGTGGTAAGTGTCTGTTATTTTGTTAAAGTTGATGATGTCACTGTCCTTGATGAGTGATGCTATTCTGTTTTTGCTGACTTGTTCTCTCTGCTTTCAGACCCCAATGCCTGATGACCTGGCAGTTATTTGCTTTACCAGTGGAACAACAGGTAGGACCTGACAACTTGGTAGAACACTCAAGGTGTGTGTGTGTGTGTGTGTGTGTGTTAAAAAAAGGGGTTAACCCAAATCTATGCGTCACAGAGTCTGTTTCAAAGACAGACAAACAGGGCAGGGACAAATAGCCTATTTGTCTTTTGTCTGTCTGTCATTTTACGATTGAGTCATTGAGTCAGCTGTGTAAAATATTAAATTCGTGCTCCACTGCTTGCTTGTCATGTGGCGGTGCAGTGCCTCTGGCCTGCTTTTGTATGTGTGAGTGGTTTCTATTCTATTTGTTTTGTAAATCTTCCATTGAAATTCTCAAGTGTGCCATATCTGCTGCTTCCCTGTTATTGGTCAAAACTGACCAATCCTTATTCTCTCTCTCTCTCTGTCTGTGTCTGTGTCTGTTCTTCAGGAAACCCAAAGGGAGCCATGCTCTCTCACAAGAGCGTTGTGGCTGATTGCTCCGCATTCATGAAGGTTATTGAGGTAAACAAATTGCAGGCAGCTAGACTCAACTACCTGCGATACAGTGCCCTCAAATGAAGAGGGGAGAGTTCAAAGAAGGTGTCAGGAGAACAACCAGCTTACTCCCGCCCACCCCTACCTGTATTTACCAGCCAACTGCACTATATTGTTTAGTGTCAACACACTTAAAAAGACGTGGTAGATCTAATCGCATGACATGAGTCGTGACCCTTAACTTGCATGACCTCAATTCCCTTCTATTTCTAAATATGTCTTGCAAAATCAATTTCAACCACAATGCCCTTAACCCTAGATGAGCAAATGATGTGAAATAAAACAAATTTAGCCTGCGATCATGCCAGTGCAAACAATTCAGTTGTGTCTTTTTCACTACTTCACTGTGTGACATTCAGGTTAGCAGCTATTCTGTCAGTGTTTTTGGTTAACAAAATGAGTTTTAGTTCCTGATTCCATTGGGTTCCTCCTTGTTCTCTTTATAAAGCCCATGATGTCTCTATATTGGGTTACCTGACATTTCTACTCTTCCACCTATTTATATGTTAGTACCTTGTGTGTTTCCTCAGATTGTTGAGGTGCAATTTAAGATATTTACAGAAATGCATAAAGAGAAGGAAACAGTTTTGTGAGCTTTCTATCTAAAAGTCCTTTCTGTGGTCTAAAGAAAGCCTTGACTTAAGTAAGACTATTGTTACCATGCTATAATTTGTTAATGTGTGTGTGTTTTGTTTATTTTCTTACAGAAAAGCTGCCCCATGAGCAGCCAGGACACCCACATATCCTATCTTCCCCTGGCCCACATGTTTGAAAGGGTTGTACAGGTTGGTATCTGCATGTTCTTGCACTGCTCCACACTCTTATTTAGATTAGATGCGTTTAGATCTCACACTCGGACTGTCTTCCTCCTGGTGCGTTCCACAGGGGGTGATGTTGGCCCACGGCGGCAGCATTGGCTTCTTCCAGGGGGACATCCGGCTCCTGATGGACGACGTCGCCGCGCTCAAGCCCACCGTCTTCCCCGTAGTTCCCAGGCTGCTCAACCGCATGTATGATAGGGTGAGTCTACCCGTGGCCAGACGCATTCAAGGTGTGTGTGTGTGTGTGTGTGTGTGTGTGTGTGTGTGTGTGTGTGTGTGTGTGGGTGTGGGTGTGTCTTCCAGATATACATTATGATTAGTGTAATTGTTGTGATGTAGATTTGCCCCAGCGTTTTATTATGCCACCACAAACTGAAAGTTGGTTTCACAGGAAGATAGGCTTGTAGTGCCCCCCTGATATCCCCCTATCTGACCTGCACTCCTCTACCTTTTTTGTCTGTTTGTTTTCTCCATGCCTTGTAGTTAAGGTAAGTTTAGACATGGGAACATAATTGTTATTCAGTCATGAAAAATTCTGGCCCTGTTCCTGATTTTTATAGTTTATAGCCTGGCCATTCCCTCTCCTTAGTATCTGTTTTAACATGGGTCTGTATTTGGTCTGACTTTGCTAAGTGCTAGCTTGGTGCACCAACTGCATTCCAATAGTTTTGCTTTGTGCAACATGTTTGGGGCTTGAGCTTGTAGCATGTTGAGCTTGAGCTTGAGCATGTTGAGCTTGAGTCCGGCTTGTTGCCAGTTTGATCTCGGACCAGTGGGCCATGGTTGAAGGGCCATTGAGCACTCAACCCCCTCACTGCTCCCTGAGCCCCTGCTTTTGCAGACGGCGCACAGTGCCAGGTTGGTCATTTATTCACGCAGCATCATAAACACAAGGCCTGCCTACCTCTCTGCTGCAGATCCACAGTCAGGCCAGCTCGCCGGTGAAGAAATGGCTGCTGGGTTTCGCCTCGCGGCGGAAGGAGGCTGAGATGAACAGCGGCATCATGAGGAGTGACAGCATCTGGGACAAGCTCATCTTCCGAAAAGTGCAGGTACCACTTCCTGCTTCCAGCAGGCCACCCTGAAGCAGGTTTGACTTGATGAACCTGGAAAGAATGAACTGGGTAGTAAAACTGGTTGGGCTTCGGCAGCTGACAGTCCAAACTGGTTACCTGCCATCTGTTGCCTTGGCAAACAAGGCAGTGCCCCTCCACCCAAGGCAATGCCCCACCTAGTTTTTCCTGCTTTTATTGTGTTCACTGGGTTATGAGTTTTGTTTTTGCCATTACATAAGGGGCCACCCATTCTAGACGCATGAAAGGCCCTAGGCTCTGTCTTGTACTGGGTGATGGATGGTGGTAGACATGCATGCAGAGGAACGGTGCACTGCATGCTAATATGACTGTTTTGTAGACACACGAAACACACTCTCACCATCACAAACACTCTCACCATCTTGTCACACCTCTCTCTCTCTCTCTCTCTCGTTTGTGTGTCATGTGACCCAGAAGAGAGAGACCATCCCATTTGTTTCCATGGCACCAGACCGAAAACAAAATTTCAAGCAAAGCATTCTGTGAACTAACTTGTGAAATCTGACCCCACCTGAAGTGGTGTCGTGAAGGACTTTATGATGCTGGCGCTGGAGTAAATAATTCACTAGCCTAGATTGTTTGAGGACCACCAAAAGCTTTGGTTCCTGTGTTAAACCTGACATGAGGTCATTTGGATTACCTGTCTGCCTTCCATCTCTATACAGGTCCACCAAATATCAGCTCTCAGTATTTTGCGTTGGTGTTTATCCCTGTAGGCCTTAAAAAAACACACTGCATTTGAAATTCGGCTTTTGTCAGGAAGTGTAAGGTTTGAAAATATGTAATTGGCCTTATGGCATGCTCATAAATCTCTAATTAGACTTGTGTATGTCATAAAAGAGTGTGTGCCATAAAATATACTAGCATTGGGCCCTGCAGGCATGGAGGTTATGTGCTCTAACCCTCAAACACAGCTTTGTCAGTCAGACAGACATTAGTCAAGTGTGACAGAAGTGTTATTGCATAAGGGCAGTGCAACATAAAATCAACATGAAACTCTTTAACCTTTCGTACAGTGTGGTGTGGTTTGATTTGGTTAGTCCAGTAGTGTAACATCTCCCTCGGTTAATTTTGACTGTCTGAACTGAGTGTTTGTGTGTTTGCTGCCCCCTGCAGGCCAACTTGGGTGGTCGTGTGAGGTTAATGCTGACTGGAGCTGCCCCAGTCTCTGCCACTGTGCTCACATTCCTCAGAGGTGCACTGGGCTGCCAGGTGAGTCCCTTGGCCACAACGGAACCCTTACTATCCTAATTCACACAGGGACCCTTACTATCCTAATGCACACAGGAACCCTTACTATCCTAATGCACACAGGGACCCATACTATCCTAATGCACACAGGAACCCTTACTATCCTAATGCACACAGGGACTCTTGCTTTCCTAATGCATGCAGGGGCCCTTACTATCATAATGCACACAGGAACCATAAATCACTAATCCAGTCACATGCTTCTCTTCTTTACAGTCTTTAATATTAATAGATGTTGACATGTGCTAAGGCTGTTTCTCAAAACTGTTATCATGGGGCCTTTGGATATTCTAGAGTGGGTCCAAAGTCTGTGATAAGACCCCTTCACTTGTGATAATGTGTTGGCTGCAGTCTTTGAAAATCCTGGGTGAACTCTTGCACTTTGACATGAAGCTGCCCCCCAGGATTGTTTGTGTTAAATGAAGCACTGTCCTTGCCTGTGCTGCATGTGTGTGTTGACTGATTTCCTCGTATTGTGCAGTTTTATGAGGGCTACGGACAGACAGAGTGCACAGCTGGGTGCTCGATAACACTCCCTGGGGACTGGACAGCGGGTACGTACACACACACACACACACAGACACAGATTCTTTGGATATGTATAGCACCCACACAAGAACACAAAATATGTTCAGAAGGATGCATCACTCACGTCAGACAGCTAAACGTATCTGCAGTGCAAATACCTGTGCAAGTGTGGGGGTGGTTTTAATCGTTCTTTTATTTATTGTTAACACAAAGGGCACGTTGGAGCACCACTTCCTTGTAACTACATCAAATTGGTGGATGTAGCCGAGATGAATTACCTTGCTGTTAATGGAGAGGGAGAGGTCCGTATTCGCGTGCGTGCATGCGTGTTTGTTTCTGTTTCTGTTTCTGTCTGTCTTGTTTTAAGTTTGGCTAAAGGGTTTTTGTCTCCGGCCCACAGGTATGTGTGAAAGGACCAAACGTGTTCGAGGGTTACCTAAAGGACCCAGAGAGGACCATGGAAGCAATTGATGAAGATGGCTGGCTTCACACAGGAGACATTGGCAAATGGTTACCGGTGAGATTCTTAGCAAACTCGAATAATAGTTAAAACTTATACTAGGGACTTTTATCTGTTCTTTCTACAACTTACATTAGGTCAGTGTTGCAGCTTTGGACAACACACTAAATCTATCTTACGCTCAGTCTAGCCTTTGGTTTTAACTAACTCTAAGCTTTGAATGTCTGTTGTGGGATTTGTTTTTGCCAAGTAATTATACATGTACATGGCTGTGAAACGTTTACTGGACAGTGCAGTTTTTGTGTAAGTTAAATGATATATATATGTTTGCACAGAATGGAACGCTGAAGATTGTGGACCGCAAGAAGCACATCTTCAAGTTGGCCCAGGGGGAGTACATTGCCCCTGAGAAGATTGAGAACGTGTACATCAGGAGCGACGCTGTTGCACAGGCCTTTGTGCACGGAGACAGTCTACAGGTAGGAACCACAGCACACCTCTATCTGACAGTCACTTATCCAATGTACTGTATTATATATTGTACATTTCTTCATTTACCTATTGGGATGAAACCTTAACCAACAGTCTGAAGTGTATCAAATATGGTTAATACTAATCAGCAAAAGCTATTTATTGATGTGTTTATTGATTTATCTATCTAGTTTCAACTAGTACCTTTTAAGTAGCATGCATTGTGTAACCCCAACAGGCCTGCCTTGTGGCCATTATTGTGCCTGATCCTGAGGTCCTACCCAAATGGGCCAAGAAAAGGGGCCAGGAGGGATCCTATGATGAACTTTGCAAGAATAAGGTCTGTAGAATATATTCATACAATACAAAAGGGACATTCTTCCTGCAACATTTGAAGGAGAAACGACAGAACGATTTTCACGTTGTGCTTGTGTGCTTTTCGCTATTCAGGAAGTAAAGAAAGCAATTTTGGAGGATATCTTAAAACTGGGCAAAGATGGAGGTCTGAAGTCTTTTGAGCAAGTGAGTGTCCTTAATGAATACTTAATTTACACTTGCATTTAATAATATGCCTATGTTTAGATTAAATTTGTGTTGCTACAAAATTTATTTTTGTTGATGGATTTAATTCATGTACAGGTTTTTCTTGCATGACTTGCTACTTTGCACAGATACTTCTCTTTCAGTGGTAGCATTCACCTGTTTTAATGATTGCTATTCATGCTGAATTGTCAAATTTCCTCTGTACCGCATTGTCTGACACGTGTGCGTTCTGCTGGCCAGGTAAAGGACATCACCCTGCATAATGAAATGTTCTCAGTGGAGAATGGCCTGCTCACTCCCACCTTCAAAGCCAAGCGGGCCGACCTCAGGAACCACTTCCGAGAGCAGATTGATGAGCTTTACTCTGAGATCAAGATGTAAACAGCCAGAGGGGAACTAGAACCAAAGGTTCTAAATAGGAACTTTTTCAAAAGGGAGCCTCCTCAGGGAACGATTTATCGTGTCACCTGGCCTCTCAGTGGTCACAGGACTGTCTCTCTCATGAACGAATAAAATGAAATGAAGATTCAAAAGGAACAAGGACAAGTCCGATATTTATGTATTCTCTGTCCTAAAATGAAAAGCCATATGTTTTGTTTTATTTAGTTTTTTGTCTTGAACAAATTTATTTAAATGTATTTTATTATTATGATCTTCATGTGAACATACTGTAAAGCACATACACATATGTGGTAAGGCACATAGATATGTTGGCAGCAAAGTGCTGTTGGCTTCAGGTAGGTCAATCTAATGATGGACACACTACTTGATGATGACTCAAAATCTATTGTTCCAAACGCACTCACCTAAAAGGCTTATAATGACCCCAAATAGAAGGAGCAAGGAGGAAGTTTTTTTTTTTTTTTCTTTTTCCCTATTAATGCAACCAAGCTGATTCTCGTGAATCGCCTCATGTACTTGGGCTTTGATGAAACTCTAGCATTGTTTGTTTACCAAACTGATGTCAGCACCATTGTTGTGTTCGGATCTCTATATATACAATGCTGTTTCACTACAGCAATGTAACGGACACATGCCAAAGTTCATACCTCGCTGTTTTTCACAAATACTCTTGTCAACCATGTTAGTGTGCTCTTATTTCTCTTTTAATATGTGTTAACCCAAATTCTCCATTAATTGATTTGAATTGAAACATTCCTAGGTTCTTAACCAAGTAACTGGTAGGTCCGAGGGAGGTAAACAAATTATGCCCATACCTGGGGGGTGTTTTAAACACCATAGTTGTAAACAAATTTGGCAACTTTGGTTGCAATGCAATTTCCTATCTCTGGTAGCCCATGAGTAGCTTAATATTACAACAGAAGGCCTAGTAGGTGTAAGCAACAGTCCTATGAAAGTATTTCCTTTAAGTGCCTTTTTATTACGATGACCAGAGACTGTAGATATTAACTATCCGCACAGATAGTGACCAGAATTGGCAACTTGTAATACACATAGTTTCTTCACCCAGGTACCGAGTACACATCCATTTGTAGACGTGTATTATGCTGCACTGCCTTAGTTAGTTCATTCATTGTTATCAGTCTATTCTCCAGAATGACAGATGTGACAGATCTTCTCTGTACTGTTATATTGAGATTGCATTAATGCGCAGATCCATATGCATTTTCTGATTTGTAAAAAGGGAAAGATTGCATGTTTGTAACAGCTAATGTTGGACAGCTTTTTAAATGCTGTCCAGTTCAGTAAAATATCTTGTTTTGGGATATTCTAAAGTGACATGGGAAAAGTAAATCTATTTTTTGTCCATTTTCTTATGGACACTTTTATGAAGGAACTTCAGATGTGAAATTGTCAACACTTGATAATATGAATCATGTAAAATGATTAGAATACATCAATTGATTTTTAGGTTAGTTCTATCATATTATGTATTAAACTTGAATATGTGTTGAATGGTGTATTTAATTTTGTGATGAGCACGCCAAATAAATGCAGTTCAGATGTTATGCGTAATGTAGTTGCCTGTATGTATTACTGGCTTTGAAGTTTGTTACTCACTTCTGTCCTTAACCAAATTAATTATGTTGTAGTGTTTTGACCAACTTGCCTGGACTTCCTCTTGTAACTTTGCCCCAAGCTAATTCTGTTATAAATTGTTCATAAAGATGAAATAATAATGTTTATGACTGAATGTGATCTCCACACTGACACATCCAAACTGATAAATACATCAAGGCATATGCTTCTGATATAATATTTTGGTTGTTTAAACAGTTTTTCTCTTTAATGTACATTCCAAAAGGCACCAGCTAACTTGTAGCCAGTACAGAGTCAAAACTGGGCACAAATACATAAGAAGCTATTTCATTTTAAACCACTACTTAAACCAATACTTGTTTATAAAATATATAAATGACTAGTGTGAAAAATATATTAATTTTAATTAATTAATATTTTTTTGAAAATAGGTGATATACTACAAAATGCACAATGCACACAGTCTATTATAAAATACAATAGTTGTGCAAAAACGAGTCAAAATTAATGTGCAAGTATAAAGGTTTGGTTAGAACAGTCTAGGCTTATTCTCTGAGGGGGCCTAATGAAGATGTTCTTGCAACTTGAATAGAATAATGAAATGTTAAGACTAATTTCAAATGGATATATATTGATCTCACATTTCAAGTGGAATAAGTCATCAGCTGATCCAGATAAATCTAGTGGCCTAGTCTAGTGGACTAAACCATCCAATCCAGGAGGTGGCAGTAAGCTGCTAGTACGTCGCATTTGAAGCCACATTTTCTACGACATGGTCATGGAGTATACCACTTGTTTTTTTTAGGGAGATGTTATTGATCACTGTGCTACATAAGGACTAACTTTGAGACTTAACAGAGAGTAGTATAATGTATACAGTAAAATATCACGAAGAAACAAATAGTTTATGAAAATCACCTGTGACATTTTGTCTCCTTTTAGTGCAATAATTTCAAGACCTCCCTGTGTTACTTTGTCGATTCCGCACAGGGTAACGTCACATTTTCAGCGGGAGATTCATGTTTGCATGACAGTTGTAGATCTGTGTCTAATCGTATGGTCAGAGCGGTATCATATTGTTCAGGTGGATTAAAGACGAAGTAAACTTTAGTTCGCCCTTTGAGATATGCGCTTTTTTCGTTCTGAGGACATCTCCGAGAATGAGCCGAATGACCAAAACGTTGCAAAGTGTCAAAGATCAATGGAAGGTAAGCGTGAACATTTCTCTAGAGTAGTCTAGACTCCTTTCCCCATACTATTTTTTTTACTATACAGTATTGACATGATCTTGTAGCTTAACCTAGTCTTGTAGTTTAACCATGTCTTAACCTTGTCTTATTTTGTCGTATAAGGACAAAATCGAACATTTCGGTGAAGCACACCCTGACCTATCTTCAATTGAGAAGGACAGTATTTTCCAGGATGACCAGTCCCATTCCGACGGTAAAATGCGATGTTTATTTTGTGAATCTTGAAACCCGTTCTTTCTTTTCAAACTTACACATGGTTATTGTGCCAAAGTAACTTTCACTGTTGTAGTACACATTCACATCAACAACTGAGTTGTCTGTGGATTTTGGTGAATCCATTACTGTGAAGTATGCATATTAATGGCATGCATATTCAGCATCTCACTTGTTTCACTGTTTCATCCAGTCATCTGTTGTCGGTTCACAGGAAACCCATTTCACAGTACAGCGCTGGAGGATGATTTCAGTCCTATACAGACAAAGAAGACGACAACACCAGTGAGAAAAACTGTGCCCCCGTCTACAACAGAAAGAGCTGCGAAACCTCGCCGGGTTTCAGGCACTCCCTGTAGGGAGATTGCCGCTAAACACAGGAAGGCCAAAGAGAAGGGCAAACCGAATGAGAGCTCCACTTTCAAAAAACCATCTCTACCACCATATCCAACAAGGGTGCTGCCTAAACCCACAGCCATGTAGGTGTTTTGTCCTTCCTTATACACTGCTAATCCTACAAATCCCAGAATGCTATGTTAGTGCGTTTGCCCATCAGACCACCAAATGCCCCATCTTCAGTTGACAATTACCATCTTTGCTACCAGTCACCTGGAATAAACTTAATCTAGCCACCCTGGTTTATCTCTGATCTTTGTAGGTATTAAAACAACAGAGACGTAGATTAAATGGTAACATAGATGAAATGGCAAAACAGCAGCCCACTGTGATGAGGGACAGGAAGTTTAGATTTCTTACGCCCGCAAGTCTACATCTATGTTGTACCACGTGCTACTATTTTTATACTGACAGCATGCCTGAAAGAGCAGGAAAATGGGCAGATTGACACCCTAACCCTTTTCTTCAAGCCTAAACTTGTACTATTTTATGGTTAACTGATGAAAAACCTCGTATTTCTCTGAGTGAGTGCCGTACTGTAGTAAAATAATTTTCTTTTTTCCCATCAGCCAACTGCGGAAGATCTCTGAGGAAAGTGATACGCCAGAGACGTCAAAATCGGCTTCAATTTCGGCTTCAGAGGGAAAATCCTCTACAGAAATACACTCTGAGGTATCATTGCATATTTAACACAGATGGATGTGTGTGTGTGGGTGTAGATGGATGAAGGACGGATCGCATCACATCCGCACACACACATACACACACACACACACACACACACACACAGTCATTTGCACTATAAGTTAAGTTTTTGCTGCTAACAATAGTATACATCAGCGGTTCCCAAACTTTTTTCTGCGCACCTCCTTCTAAATCACATGTAAAACAAGCAGCACATACACATTCAGTTTATTAAATAATAACACATAACAAAACAAAAAAGGCTCTCAGAGCTTTCAGAAATTTGTAGAAACAAGTATAGAAATTTAAACATCAACAACAATGATAAAACATAGGATCAAAAACAGTACTGCCCGGTGACGTAATTAGAGAAAGGGGGGGGGGGGGATCGGTTTAATTTGAGACACTTTCCCTGATTTATACCAGTTTTCCATGTTTACTATGGCCCTAGCATACACTCCCACAATATTGTTGTTAGGCAACGGCAATTCATAGAATTTTCGTTGTTCTTTAGAATTAGAATGCGCTCTCTTTCTGCTCTCTTTTTGTGAACTTTCAGAAATAACCTATTTAGAGGGGCATTCAAGTGTGATCTTGCCATAAAAAACGAATTTACTTGAAAACATTGTTAGTCATGTGTATTAATAATCATACACTGTAAATTAGATTATAACACTGTAGATCCATTGTTGACATTTTCATGTCGTGCACCCCCTAGTGCTCATGTATGTTTTGTCTGTTGTCTTTATTGCACATGTTTGTTGCTGTTTTGCATATGTCTGAGCACTTTACATAGTTGTTAGTTGTCTTGTCTTTATGTGGCATTGTGTGAAATCTACGTCTTTCCATGTAGTTTTTCTCTGCAGCACCATGGTCCTGGGGTTCGTTATCTCATTTCACTATATACTGTACCATGTATATTGTTGAAATGACAATAAAAGCAACCTTGAACGATGAACATTCTATTCCAGGTCTCTCTGTCTTCAGTTCATCAATTATGTAATATCAGTCTTTCTTCCTTCATAAAGGTTGTATGCTTTAAATGGCCATCTGCAATCTTCCCCCTCTGATAGTCATATGTTGTTTAACCACAATATGAGCATGATCAAAACCACTGGAACTTTCTGCAGGCCTACAATTATACATGACAATAGTACACATATGAGACGGGTATATATGGTACAGTAACCTATATCCGTACTAGACAAGAAGAACATACTGCAAAAAACCTAATACCACCGCTCCCACTTTTGTTTTCACCCTTTCTGCTATTTTCACGTTTCTTTTCTTTTTTGTGACTAGCATTGTGTTGAACCATGCCTTTTAGTCCTCTATGCTATTTGTGTAGTTTTTCAGTTTCCAAACGTTTACATTAGTTTTATTTTTCTGGAGTGCTTCTAAATAAATACCTCCAACTGATCCATCAGTTTTTCTACATAACGAAACCTTTATCTGCGGTGGCGCCTTAGGCTGTCTGTGGCAGAGACAGAGGTTCAGATGTTCCTGGAGAGGACCACATTCTAAAGGCCAGGTTGTGAAGATTGTTTGTTTGGCTGCTGGACGTTGGTCTCCAAAGCAGTCTCCCTCTCATATCAGTGTCCATAGGAGCAGTGCAAGTGGATTCAGGCTTATGCTTTTGCTGGTACTTTTTATAATAAGGGTTACTTATGAATAATTATAAGATCGGTAATGTGATCAAGGTTGTGTGTAAGGAGGGATTTTATAGTACAAAGATGATCAGGAAAAGTAGCAGTAACTAAAAAATAAAAATAGCAGCAGTTGTGTGCAATTTGCGTAAATACTAAGACCAGCCCGTCTGGCACCAACGTTGACTCGGATGACCTTTCTTCCCCATTCTGATGCCCAGTTTAAACTTCCTCAAGTTTGACATGCAATGGCTTGGCAGTGTGATGAGTTAAAGTTGTTTTGTTTTTTTCTCTCACTCCAGCAGTCTAACAAGAAGTCTGAGGCAGAAGCACAGAATCGGCTCAGGAAATCCAGTGGTAGAGTGTAAGTTTCACCCTAAAATAATGTGTTCTGCCTCTAAACATGGAGCCTGTTCCAATCACCATCAATTAAATCCTCCATCTTAGGATGGCAGTTTTTAAAGAGCTTGTAGGATGATGGGCTCATTTTGGGTTGTGGAACATAAGGGTCAACTTGTTAAAGCAGTTACTGTGGTTGGGGGGGGGAGTTGTGTATTCCATTTTGCTGTGCATGTGTCTGTGCTTCAGAGACATTAGAACTGTCTAGGTGTTTGATAAATTAATCTCTCTCCTTTGCCCTCATTTTGAGTTTGAGTAGAATACTGAGTTAAAGGGATAGTTCGGTTTTTAACACACACCCTTTCACAGGTTGTCTAAAATGCAATAAAGTGGTTGACATCGGAAATTTGACGATTGCTTCTGTCTCGGCTATTTGGGAAATGTAGAATCGCCTCTGCCTGCTTTCAAAATGGCTAGCAATGGGCATGTGTTGTTTCTATCCTTAAAACACTGGTTTTAAAAAAGTGCTCAAAGTGAAAGGGGCTCAATGTGTTAAAAACCGAACTATCCCTTTAATGATTTCACGCTTTTCTGGTTGGGAACATTTACAAATGTTAGTCTCGTGTTACTTCTCTTACTGGCCCCTGCCCTCTTCTGCTGTCTGACTGGATCAAACACTGTTCTCAGTCAACAGCTGCAGAAGGTCCCAGAGGAAAATGACGCTCCTGCATCATCAGAGGATGAGGAGGTATGAGGTCTTTATGTCTTTGAGTCTGTTTTTGACATAGAGTACTACCAGCTGCCAAGGTTATGGGCCGGTACTAGTCAGGCCTGGTGTGGTGGACCAGACTCTTTCACTTTTGTACAGGACTATGAAAAATACTGGCATGCTACTGAAATCATATGACTGACAGTGCTGTGTTGTGGATGGCCTGATGCACTTGTCCCTCTCTGTAGACAGATAATGATAGTTTAACAGACGAAGACAGCGTTTACGTGCCGCCCAGCAAGAAGAGGAGCCGATCTGGCCCACGCCCTCAGGAGGAGGAAGAGGAGGAGGGAAGCCCCAGTTCTGTGAGTAGACATTGCAAGGAATAGAGCATATTCAGCAGGAATAGCCTGGTTATGTTTTAAGTGACTTTTTGAAATGTAAGTGCAATTTCACTTTTGTCACTGAACATTTTGCTACATTTAAGAACGCAAGTGGGCAGACAAAATCCCGTCCATCCTCCAGCGGCAGAAAATCCCAAAGCCGGAAGTCTTCGTCTGGCTCCCCAGGTAACATCTGTGCCTGGTGTGATGGTGTACGTTGTCATCATACCATGTTTTTTTATGGCAGAATGTCTAACAAGTGCTAAAAATGCACTTCATAAATGTGTGAAGATTGATATTGGATTGATTGATGAGTGGAGTCTTTCGGTCACCACCCAACATAATGCCATTGTTGAAATGGGTGCATTTGCTGTATTCGGCAGTAGACTAAATATTGAAGTAATACTATGTTGGCTAATGTGCAGTCACATTCATCATGTCAGAAATACCTGTAGCACGTGTCCTGGCTGTGTTCCTCCTCAAGCAATGTGTTGATTGGCTGACATAGCACACGGCTCAGTTATCTGCCAGTTGTAGAATCTGGACTGCTGTAAGGCCACTAGTAACTTAATGTTGAATGTGTTGAATGTATGCAACTGGACTGTTGTACTGTGATGTTTATCTCTTAGACACAATGTCTGGGGTAAGGAGGAAGCAGAAGGTGCGAAACCCAATTGATCTTGAGGTGGTGCTGGAAGCCTTTCAAGACTTTGTTGAGCAGTACAAGTAAGTGGAGGCAAGGATTTGACAAATCAAAGTTAAGTTATTTTGAGACTTGTGAGCACACTCTGCCATCTCCATTTCCAAATTTCTGGATTGTGTTTATGTTGTGTATGATGAGGAACTAGTGGCAGGGGTTTGACAGCATTGCTCTTAGTTTCAAATTATGACTATAATTTGTGAACATTAAATATGCTGTTGTTGTTGAAATACTTAATGTCAATATAGACTTTGTCTTTGGTGTGGCTTTGGTACATCTTTGGGTTTTGAGAGGTCAAAGAATAATTTCATTATAGTATTCATTTTATTAACTATAAATACTATTGTGGTTAGTTTTTCGTAAAATATATATTTTGTTTTTTTTCCCCTGATGGTGTTTTTCTTTTGCAGGGAAACAGTGGATTCTAGTGCTGTTCAAAAGGCAATAGATCATTTGTCGGAGTCCTTTGTGGAACAGTTGACTGAGGCGGTAAGGTGGATTTGAATATAGTGGATTTGTGGTGCTTGTTGTGCTGTTATGGTTCAAGAATACAACAACTTTCATTGATATAAATTCCTGTGTTCCAGATCGTTGCAACTAAAGAACTAACCATTGTCAAAAAGAAAAACATCAAGGTAATACATAATTATATTGTAAATTGGACATAATTGTGACATATTTGTTGTAATGATGTTTGCTATGGCATTGTTTATATAACAGATTTTTTTTATTATTATTATTTTTTTTTTCCTGACAGATAAATACTGCCATGAACAAGAAGCGGTCAAAGTTGGTGGATGCAAAAAACGAGCTTATACAGTGAGTTTCCTAAATAAGTTTTGGTCTAGGTAAAGAGTCACAATAATACCTACAGTAGTGC
Organism: Limnothrissa miodon; assembly: GCA_017657215.1. Lineage (NCBI taxonomy): Eukaryota > Metazoa > Chordata > Actinopteri > Clupeiformes > Clupeidae > Limnothrissa > Limnothrissa miodon. The sequence goes on along the minus strand of JAGFZM010000285.1, from coordinate 525,225 downwards.
TAGAAATGGGGGGTAATCCAAATCAGATTGATGCAGCGCATAGTGACCAAAATGTCCAACAGTAGCCACTAACCTGGGATATAGAAGTGGTGATATGGATGCACTGCTTTTTATTTTCACCCTTATACATATTGTAATGCATGGATGCGCTGCTTTAAACAGTATAACTACTGTATATACATCTGCTGACTCCCACTCATGTCCACTCAACTGTGTGAAATGTTCACTAGGAGTGAGGCCAAGTTGAGAGCCCTGGAGAAGGAGCACAAGCAGCTTGAGCAGAGAATCACAGACCTTACCCAGACTACGAGCTTCCTGAAGGGCCTCACTGAACTTCACACCACATACCAGGCCTACTGCCAGGAAGAACCTGACGAGCCACAAACGGTGAGCGCCAGTTGGATAAAACTGACAACTTGCCCTCCTTCTCATGTCTAGTATAGTGACAGACAGGAATTACGTTTAGCATAGCTTTGACACCCTTACAATATTACACCTCACCCCCTAGTTTACTAAGCACTTCTGCATTGTTTTATCTCCAGGTGCAAGGCACTTTGAGTGAACTTTGAACCTTTTAGCCTTCAGGTTTGCTCATTGCTTTCTAGGAAATCTAGTTTGGGAAACCAAAGCCTGCTATTAGCAGATAATAAAGAATTACATGACAAATCCAGTGGAAGAAAATAAATCAAACCTCTCCACTTTTGACTTAGCAAGTTTTCTTTGGACAATTAGTAGCTGCAGGATTCAAGCCCTTGAATTTTTGGACTGTCAGTGGCAAAATGAGATTACCCATTGTTTGTTATCTCTCTCTTTCAGTATAACTCCACAAGCATACCAGCGATGCTTCTTGAGGCCCGGTGCATGATAGGAGCTGAACACCAGTTACAGACTGTCAATGCAAAGCTACAGAAAGTGTTAGACAGTTTGGATCAAGAGTGAAATTTCTGATTAATCCATAGTCAATTACTACTATACTGCATGTTTTTCCCCATTGTTACCATAGTTGGAATGCTTTCAAGTTCCCTAATGTTGCAGAATATCAGTGGTGTCTCAGTGATCGTGTTTTGATATTGTCAGTTTACTTTTCACTTGTTTATGAAAATGGTTTCATTTATTATAAGTCTCTAAAATATTACCAAGAATAAATATGAGTAGATCAACATTGTCATTGTGTGTTTTGTTGTTGTTGTATGTTTGTTTTAGGGAGGAATATATGCATTGTTTGCTCTTACAGTAAATTATATCTCAAAGATGTGGTGGGGGGGTATAATGGAATCATAGTGCAGGAAGATATCAGAGGAAGTACACTGCAATTGAAAATAAAGATAATCGTTATTTAGGTATATACAAAATAGACAACAGTTTGACAATTACCATACATGTAGTACATAAATACAGTACATATATACAGACACACTAAACCATCTAATATTGGTCAGCCTATATAAAGTAGGCTATGAACGATTTTCCTTGTTGACACAATGTTGATTATGTCGGGTATGTATGTATAGCCCAACCCCTGTCGCGACTAATCGAGGCATACACGTGGAAATAAAATATGGGCGTGGTGTAGGCATAATCTTAAATCTGCTGGCGGCCATGGGTCATTGGCAGGAAGAAACCGACGTACTGTTATCTACCGTTTGTTATGTGTCCTCTACTTTCAGTGGGTCTAACGCAAGGTGAGTAATCTGTCTTTACGTCGCTTAAGCGGTTTCAAAACAATTATAACTTAATCAATGTAAATAAATATTAGAGCAATGTAGTGAAAGAACACCTCGAAGATGGTAGCCTACGTTCTAGAGCCTGATGAATATACCGGGAGCTGAAAATTGTTCAAATTTTAAGTCTGGTCATGGCAAATTGGAATTAGTCATACTGAATAAACTTGGGAAGTTAACAATACTCCCTCTTTCTAGATGTCTGATGCAAGGGATTGTGATTGCGTGGACGCCAAGCTAACCAAAAGGTAGGGCGTGTGTGTGTGTGTGTGTATGTCTTATTACTCAAAAGAGTGGAGCAGTAGGCTATAGCCTTAATGATCCCATGATTGGCTTTGATTTAAATTACAATTTACAGATTAAGGAAGAGTATTCTACAGTATAGTTATGACACTCACACATGCATATCAATTAAGAATTTCAAATGCTTGCATAATTTACTCAAGTCTTCTTGTTTCTAGTCTTCGGCTTGCTTCACTTTTGAAGAGGTTTGCCAACATTTTGTTCATTGAGAAGAGTAGGTTTAATCAGAGTAGTCTGCGTCATGTGTGCGTGTACTCTGTGTTACAGGTCAGAGAAGCCCGAAGGCTCTACCAGCGGGCAGTCAGAGGTTGATGCTAAACCTCCAGATGAGGCCTACCAATACAACATGAATTATCCATTAATTGGCCACTGTGTCATCATCAATAATAAAAACTTTGACAAAAACATGAGTGAGGTTACAGTCAACAATTAACAATACTAACCTATTAATGTTATGTTCCCTTTTTTCTATAAAAAAAAAATGTGTGACCTGACCACTGATGTTAGATCTGCTTTCCTCCCAAGAACTGAAGAAGCGAACTGGAACCGATGTGGATGCAGGAAACATAATGGAGGTCTTTTTCCAACTCGGATATAAAGTCAGGGTCAGCAATGACCTCACAGTAAAAGACATCAAGTCATTATTAAACAATGGTAAGTTCAATCATTCTTTTGTCATTTATATCTGCCTGAGGTTTTGTAATCTTATACATAATGTACAAAGGTTAATGCCGGCATGTAATTTAGATTCAATATGACAGTTGCTGACATGCAGATTTGGCAATAAATTACAATTCTTTTTCAGAAGCTAACAAGCAGTAACATGTCCTTAAATATATTTCTCTAGTGTCTAAACTATGTTCAAATGTGTCATGTACTTTATGGTTTGGCCGATGAGCCTATTTTCAATGATGCTCTTCACAGTCAGGTTCCTCTTCTCAATATTATTTTGCTTCAGTTCTACGTAAGGATACTCTCCTAAGGCTTTGGGTTTTCCAACTATGTTAGATTAGCCAACAAAAAGCAAAATAGAAAGTGAAGGTATAACCAGGAGGTTTAAAGTTCAAAGTTAACACATCAAGAGTGTCCAGACACAGTGTAGTACAAGTATAGTACAAGTATAGTAGAAAGCATTTGTTCCACAAGACTCCCTTCTCACCCTCCCTCCCTTCTTTTCATTTCTCCTTCCTCCTCTTTCCTATTTATCAGATTTTAGTGAGAGTAGAAACAACTCCAAAAAGCTAGGAGCAGTTTTCTGAATAAGGCAAAGGGGGAAAAGGGATAATGGATTGAAACTGGAGTGGAGGGAGTGAAGGCTCATCACTCCTCAGTGAACTGTAATAACGATGCAAACATGAACCCTGGCAGTCTCCAAAGAGGACCACAGCAAGTCAGCATCCTTTGTGTGTGTCCTACTGAGTCATGGGGATGAGGGGGTGCTGTACGGAACCGACGGCCCTGTGGACCTCAAGGAACTCACCAGTATCTTCAGAGGAGACAGGTGCCGCTCACTGGTCGGGAAGCCAAAGCTCTTCTTCATTCAGGTAAACCATGGAGTTTGAAGAATTCAGAAATTGGCTCTTTGAAGAGTTATATATATGGATTATTATATATCACAGTTTAGACAGTGTCTAATAACTTTTAGCATATACAATTCATTTGCTTTATACATTTTTTTCAAATGTCCCCACAATTCAAATGTCTTAGTACTTACAGGCTTTGTGTGTGTGTGTGCGGTTTTATACTATACGCAACACTATATTTCTTTTAGGATAGTGATGTTGAGAGGAGATTGTGTTTTGTGTTTCCCAGGCATGTCAGATCAAAGATGCAGACGGTGATATTGAGACAGACAGCGTGGCTGAGGGCAGATCACAGGACGCAGCAAGAATCCCTGTGGAGGCAGACTTCCTCCATGTTTATTCAACCACTCCCGGTAGGATGTGCTCTTAACCAATCACTGCCATTTCATTCTTTAATTGTTTCATTAGCACTTGTTACAAATCACTTTTTGCACAATACATGACTTTCTTTTTAACCTGACTTGTACCACTACCTGATCTGTGCCAGCCTTTCTGTTTTGTCAGTAATTCTTGTCTAGGTGTATGAATTAGTTAAAACAAAGTGTTATGTAGATTTATACAAATCATAGCATACTCTGGTTGCCTTTAACAATTAGGTTCTAAGCAAATGAACAACTATGTCCCTGTATTTTCACCTGTAAAATCATAGTAAAAATGTTGTCCTTTGTGTATTAATGCATATTTTTCAGGCTCATGGTTCATTCAGTCCCTGTGTGACCAGTTGCAAAAGCATGGCAGAGAACTGGAAATCACACAGATCATGACGCGTGTGAACAAAAAGGTGGCACTGGAATTTGAGTCGAGTTCTGATCTTCCAGAATGCAGCGAGAAAAAGATTCCTTGCATTGTATCCATGCTGACCAAAGAACTGTACTTTCCTTGCAGGAAAAGCAGTGATTAAAGTGTGTAAGTGAATAAGTGTGTATTACCACTGGAACTCCCCCTTCATTAACCATTTAAAAACAACAATCACTGATCCATATGAAGTGGTTTTACGGACCAAAAAATAGGAACTGGCGATGATAATCTTTGTTATGAATTTGACGATTTTATTTTCTGCCTTGCTCTCTGGCTTGCTGTTTGAGCAGATTGCAAGCACAGTAACAGTGAAATAATATTATAGCCAGAGGCAGCCAAGAGCGCTTTCATTGCATGGAAATGCCATTGCCAACGTCAGTTCTGCTTATCGGTCCATTTCTTTATCAATTCACCTGTCAATTCCTTGCTCTTTGGATGATGGTCTGAACAGGTTTTCAACACAGAGGCCTATTATATCATACATGTGTACCACCAGGGTAATTGCAGCTTATTACAATAAACCATATTGAACTTTATTAAATATTTATTTTATTATTTTTTATTATTATTTGGAAAGACCTACAACATGAAATGTTATCTGCCTGAAATGTTAAGGTTAAACAAGAGGGTTAAACAAGAATGTTAATAAAATATCTACAGCCTCTTCAGAAAATGCTAAACCTTGAAGTTGTAGGGTGAACAAATACATGCGTCTGCATGTTAAAGTTCTTTTATTTAGAGGGTGGACCCTCTTTCTTTTCTGTTTTTTGGTATCAGGTGTTTTGTTGTATTGTTGCGTGCACAAATTTGCATAGTTATAACCGCAGAATATGTGAAGTGAAATATAATGAAGAGGACAGACTCAATAAATGCTTTGTATCACCATTACCAGTGTGTCTTTCACCTGTTATTTGGCAAGTGTCTCCATAGGGCAAAGAACAGAAGACGGAGTGGCTTGTCCAGTGAGTCAAAAGTTGGGACTTTGATAGCGTCAGCCAATAAAATAAAACGATTAATTTGTTTGTTTCTCTTTCTGTTTCAATATGACTCAGTTGTTGTTCCAGGAGGCCTAGTGCATGCTAGGAGCTCAGCACCAGCTACAGACTCGTTGCAAAGCTAAAGCAAATGTGAATTTGTCGATTGTACAAATGATCACAATAAGTCTTCTTAGGAGAAGACCAAATTGAGATGAGACTTTTTAAGTAGGTATACCCAACACAGGAGTTTGGACACACAATTGAAATGTTCAGTTAATGGCAAACATCTTTATACATCACTCTAAGGTTAACATTAAAAATATATAATTTTTTTCATGGTATACAGGAGTAGATACAATCAACTTTTTTACTTGTGATCTGAAATTAGTCTGTGAGGCAAGAACTTGTAATACCTAATATCAAGAGGACAGTATAAGAGTACAGTACAGTGTAAAACATTTGCATTGACAAAATTATTTTAATGTTAATCATGTTGACTCAGCCACCATTGTATGTGAACACAGATTTGCTTAATGGTCGACAGTGCTGCAAAGAGAGAGTAAAACTCTGAAAAACTGCACACCTGACGCTGAGAACTATCTTGTCCTGACTCCTGACCTAATAGAGATGTGTAGGATGTGATCTCACATAATCCTCATGGTTGGCCATTTGCTATTTCTCAAACTGGAGGTCATAATTGTGTGAGGAAACTCTGTTTCACTCCTACTTCTCAGCAACAGAAGACATTTTATCATGATATTTTGGCCTAATTGTACTCAACTATAGAAAGTAACGCCTAGGGTGAAGCTGCATAATCTTCCACTGCATCTTGATTGGAACTGAAATTTTGTGTTAAACTATTGGTTCACTGATTTTGTTCAGAATTGATTTTTACGCACTTGAATTCAGGTATCCAGTCAGACAGCTGTAGATTAAAAATGTTGAAGTGCATTTAAACTGAATCCGTACAGTACTCTTCAGCCATACGATACAATTACATTCTGTCCTGATCCTAAATTCTACCCTGCCATTTCACTTGATTACCTAACTGTAATGTTCTGATTTTATGTGTGTGTGTTTGTGTGTCCTGATATGCAGTATTTGGTCAACATTTCATGCCTGTATTCAATAATTTTGCCTGCTGTGGTGGTATTTTAGTTGTATCTTGTAGTCTTGCAATAGAGATTAGAGAATCCGTCAGCAGTGACCTACAAAACCACAGGTACAGTAGATATCTGGGAATGGTCAGAGCTGAACTGGCCATTTGATCACCCAAGAATCGTCCTTCCACAAATCTTACCAGTTTCTAAAATGTATTGTGCTTTCTGTGCATGAAACTGAGATTGATATTTTACCTGCTTTCCTCACAATTGAAGCCAGAGAATGTGGAGTGGGACAGATGTTGATGCAGAGAATATGAGGAAGGCCTTTTCTCAGCTTGGATAAAGTCTGTGTATAATAGCTTGGAGTGAAAAATGTGGACCTCAAGAAACTCACTGGCCTTTTCAGGGGTCTTTTTTGGTGTTGCCGTTGAGAAGTTGTTCTTTATTCAGGTAAAGCATGAAATTAACAACTTAAGGTGTATCGAATGCTAATATGTTCTCTGTTTTGTTTTGTTTATTTTCAGCAGTTAACTGATGATATGACTTATATATGATAAATATGACTCCATGACTTCATTAACCACCCAAATAGAGGAAATACAGGAACTGGTCTCTATCTGTGTATGTAAGCATTATTTACTGTACTGCATGGGTGGTTATGCATACAAAAAAAAAACATCATAATCTTGAGTGGAATGAATCCATGTAAAACTGTGTTCAGACTAAGAAGAGTTGCCTTTCAGGAAGAATTGTGTTTACATGTTCACTATATTGTTCCAGTGTCTTAGTCGGGCGAGCACCTAGTACGTCCACTCAATCACATTTTACTCCAGCGCAATAAGGTTCTCACCCAGCTAAAGGTTTTCTCCAACAATATTTTGTCTGGGCATATATCTGTCCACAAGGAAGGAAACATTTAGCAATTGAGGAATTACAGACACTTTGCACCAAGCAAAAGCATGTATATTGCTGGTGGTTTAGCCATTAAACATTTCTGATAACTTAAGGCACATTTCTATTGTATAAAGCACTGAATTATTTTCCCTCTGAAGTATCATGTCCTCTATGTCTACTCCACAGCCTTCGGGGTGATGCTCAATCAATCTCATTTTCATTTTGTATTATTGTTGATCCAACAATAATTGCAATCCATGCTTTTCTCAAAATCTGCATTCTCTCTCTCTGAAATGTAATAAATCAGTGTCTTTCTTTTTTGTCTCTTTATATAATCTGTGTCCATTTAGGCAGACTATTTTATAAGCAATAAAAAATGAATTTTAAAACATATAGCATTTTAATTTGAACGATGCAATAACACTAATGTTTTATTGAAAGTTACTCCTCTTAAAAAGGGTTATAGCTGACTTTAGGAAACATCAGAGTTAAAATGCTCCAGATTTTCCCATTAAGGTCCCAGTCATATATACTGTAAAGTCATACTGGCTAACCTGCCCATTTGACATTGCCCTGTGTGTTCCTGTAAATTCTCATCTTGTTTATTTGCATTCCCATTAATTCCAACTGAAAAAGTTCACAACTTCGTAACATGAATGAATCTATAGTGCTGCAACCAACAGCACACAGATGAATTACAGATATTTCCTTGCAAACAGGTTGTGTCACTTAGATTTTTTTCAGAGATCTTTCAAAACGAGATTTCCAGGTTTCCTGTTAGGCTCTAGAATGCTAAACTCCTCTTAGTCTGGATCAACATTCATTTTTTGCTCTTGCGACTGTATACACACTCCTGCTATTTCACTCCACTCCAGGATGACACTACCCTGCAGGGATCCTCGACAGCAGAAGCAAGGAGCTTTCTAAAATGGTGCTCTGACAACTTCCTCACAACAAAAACAAACAAATAATAAATAAATAAATAAATAAATAATAGTCAGTGATGCAAGGCAGGAGAAGTATAGGCAACCAAGTCAATATCACATCAAAGAGTTAATGACTATAAATATTTAGGGATTGAGTGATGAGTTGTAGTTTGACAAATAGGGTAAAATAGGTTGCTTTTTTAGCCTAGTAGTTAATATTTAGCCTACATGTGGCTCACATTTTGCTGTTGTGCTACCTGTGCTTCAGAGTGTAGCCCACCTTACCATTTATGATGTGCGTAAACAAGATCACAACACATTATCAAAATGAGATCACTAGATGCAATCAGATAACAGCTTCTCTGAAGATCTCATTTTAAATAAGGCAGAACACATTCAGTGAACAATTCCCCTTCCACGTGTGTGCATGTGGAATGTACTTTGGCCCCCTGAATTTTTCTTTTGGAATAATAAAGTTGACTTTAGAACAGAGGAAAGGAAGGACAGAACCAGCCTCTAGGCGGGAATGAAAGATTTTAGTAAAGGAATTAAAATGACATTCTACACTACCTACCTGACGTTGGGCGTCAGCTTGATAGTCTACTGTACGTAAAACGTCCACAAATTGTGGGCGTGACCATAGGCTACAGACTGTCCGTAGTTACATAGTTTACATAACCGCATATTAACTCAGTCAACGACAACTTTTCAGCCACGTTTTAAAGTAGCCTAACTCAAGGTAACTCTTGCATTTATTTCTCATGGATACACATATTTATCTATTTTTAAAGTTTCAGGCTATGAGGCGGATCAGCTTTCATTTTTGGCTTTGGGCAAAAACATCCTGGTTAAACTTTGTGTCCTAACCTAATTAACGTGTGCTGTCTGGAATTTTTTAATAAATATGAAATTGTTACTATATCTCTCTTTTTTAGATGTCGGGCGAGGTGGATGTTGACAGTGTGGACGCCAAGGCAGTTCCAGGGTAGGAAAAGGCTACTGAAAGTTTTAAATGTAGAGTCATGGTTTCTTTATTAGACTAACTTGAGATTTAGGTTTGTCATGACCAACATTTGCCGTCCTCCACCGGTTTAACATTAGGCCTAATTCTGTTAAAAAGCAGATTTGATGGCAGGCAGCCTAACGTTGACTATAGCTTATAACCGTCAACACGTGTAGGCTATTCTTTTATGGTCGATGCCGTTGTCAACATCGACATTGAAGCAGGCTTAGCCTATAGGTCTGGTTCACGCTTTTCACAGCGTTCTGAGTGAGTCACTGCAAGTTCTTGTAAACCCTTAAGCATGTAGGAAGAACATAAAATTAATCTATGCTGTGCAGTGAAGGGTTGGGTAGCTTACATATTGCAGTTTCATGTGCAGTGATACAGTAGGTTTTGGCCTGTTTTTGGTCCAAAATATTGCATTGTGCAGTTATATTTTTTCAGTAGGCTAGCAGGACATAGGCCTATGAGAGTTGCCCTGCCCTTTAGTTCAGTTTTGTCTACTTTCTTTTTGAAGGAGGCTACAGCAGTAGGCCTACATGTATCCTACATCAAAGAGATAGTTGTCCAAGGTCAATAACATGATTATCTCTCTTATAGGTCAGAGAAGTCAGCTGGCCCAACAAGGACATCACAGGTTAATGCTAAACCACCAGCAGGTCCCTACCAATACAACATGAATTACCAATCTTTGGGGCAGTGCATCATCATCAACAACAAGAACTTTGACAGAAGGACAGGTGGGGTGTTTAGCAGTTAAAAAGCTAGTCTTGTGAAATGACCTTTTGTTCAATCTGAAATTAACATTCAGTAAACTGAAGAACTGACAATTGACTTTTTCCTGTTGTGTTACCTCTGATAATATTTTATCTTATCTGTATTCCACACAAGGCATGAGCATGCGGAATGGGACAGATGTGGATGCAGAGAAAATGTTAAAAGTATTTTCTCAGCTTGGATATAAACCCAAGATTAGAAATGACCTCACAGTAAGGGAAATCAGGACATTGTTAAATAATGGTAAGTTTTACAGTCAGATTTACAGTGGGACAAAATTAAAAACTGGTACTAAGTCGCAGGCCAAGCTGTCTCCCGCCTGTCTTTAAAGCTCCTGTTTTCCATCTTTTGTTTGGCCTTGTTTGGGGAGAAGTGTGTTACTTTTGTCCAAGGTGACCAATCATGAGTCACTGGCACTCCCTACTGAGTGTCCAATGCACTAACAAAGCATTCAGGGACTTGTAGCGTTAGAGGTGTTTGCTCTATGGTGGGCCATCTCTAATACACATTTGATATGATCTTGCAGGCCAGATTTTATTACACCGAGAGCCAGATTTGGTCCACGGGCCAGAGTTTGACACCTGTGCTTTATAATATAATATATTTTACTATAGGCTTTTCCAGACCAATGTAACTATAGAGCTTTACAAAAGCCTACTTGATGCTGTGGAATTTTATGAAGATGTACAGAGATAGAAGTATTTTTTAATAGCAAATATTCAAGTATGTCATAGCAAGCTATTAATCAATACTATCCCAAAACTTGTTAAGACCATTGTATGACCATTGTTTTAGATTAAAGGAGAAGTCTGGTGTTTTTTGGACCTGGGCTGTACTGGAAGATGTTACAGAGTACAAACATATATCAAATTCCCACCTCTGTTCACCCCCCGCATTCCGTAGTCAACCGTTTTTAGCCAAAGCTTTCATTAGCCTTACACTGCTAGCTATAGGGGCATGACTGTACCTATGCAGCTAAATCGCTATTTTTACACCATTAAAAAGGTTCAAAGTAACTCCACACTTCATTGGTAGACTTCTGAGGGCCCTGACATTTAAAACGAGACAATGATAACTTTGAAAGTACACCGGTACTTTATTAAAAAGACAGTTTATACAGACTGTACCTTCATGGAATTTTACGTTTGCCGCCAACTTGTTCCGATGAACAAATACACAGGGAAACAGCTTTGAAATAAACTCTGTAGAAGTGCTTGGATTCGAGCTGAAAATATATGGAGACTGTCAACATGAGCACTAAAGCACCAACAAATTTAAAACAGATTGGCCAGACATGTATAAGATTGTTGGCTGCCGCTACTCACGAATCTAGCGGGTTGAGCATGTGAAGGAGGAGTTGCCGGTGTGTTCAGGCTACATCTGTAACGGTAGCTGTCAGAACGGAGAATACGGTCTTGAAGAGCAGACAGAATGGTTCACCTTTGCGCATTTCCAGGTTGTGGCAAGAGGATGAAGAGCTATAATCCGGAAACTTTTCACAGGC
>JAGFZM010000285.1:485739-513626 GCA_017657215.1 Limnothrissa miodon | reverse complement strand
TTCACAGGCTACCTCTACGTGAGCCAACTTTGAAACAGTGGCTTGTTTTGAAACTCGACGTTGAGACACCTGTTGATATTCTAAAACAAAGGGATTACCGTGAATGTAGCCGACATTTTGATGCAGACGATTTCACTGTGCCTACAATGGGATCAAACCCCCCAAAACGTACACATCTGAAGAAAAATGCCATCCCAAAAGCAACGCTAATTACTCCAGAGGTATGTATGAAATAGTTTGGTTATTTGCATGTAAATCACACCTGTGGAATCGTGTAACGGTATCACCAAACTTTGTGCTTGGTAACAATTCACTTAGCTTTGTATTCTGGTATGCTATTGACAGATATGAGACATGAAAACGTTACATTTATTTATTAGCATCCGAAATGTAGTTTGAGAGGAAGGAGTGGGTGGGGGTTGTTTTATAATGCATTTGATAATGTGTGCATGGGGAGCCTTGAATGTTTTCCTGGTAAGATAACCTAGCCGAACGTGACTTTGGGTCTGCTGAGTTGGGGGAACTCTTCCACTGTGTATATAATCGGGCTCAAATAAATAAGGACGGCCATCAAATTCAAACGCGTCCTCTTCAAATTCCTCATAAGACTCGGTGTCCTCATATTCTGCCATCCTTGCATGATTTGCCAACTACAATCGCACCAAGTCCAGTCCACGACTAATGTAAATAGTTTCGTGACTAATCAGATCACTGTACAGGACGTCTTACGCGAGATTCCCATCACGGAGTAAAACCTTTTACAAGTTACGTTCATAGGCCTACAGTTTTTGGTATGGTGCTCTTCATTCTCATATAGACAGTCTCCATATATTTTCAGCTCGAATCCAAGCACTTCTTCAAAGTTATTTCAAAGCTGTTTCCCTGTCGTATTTGTTATATTCCCTGTCGTATATGTTATATATGTCGTATTTTGTAAGTACCGGTGTACTTTCAAAGTTATCGTTGTCTCGTTTTAAATGTCAGGGCCCTCAGAAGTCTACCAATGAAGTGTGGAGTTACTTTGAACCTTTTTAATGGTGTAAAAATAGCGATTTAGCTGCATAGGTACAGTCATGCCCCTATAGCTAGCAGTGTAAGGCTAATGAAAGCTTTGGCTAAAAACGGTTGACTGCGGAATGCGGGGGGTGAACGGAGGTGGGAATTTGATATATGTTTGTACTCTGTAACATCTTCCAGTACAGCCCAGGTCCAAAAAACACCGGACTTCTCCTTTAACATGACGCCCTTTCAAAATGTAGCAAAAATTAGCATAGGTTGTAGGATTTTACGTGAAATGTATAGACTATATTCATAGGATATACTTTTTAACGATGCTATTCACTACAACTATCAACTATCAAAAACAAATGTTCACTGCCCCTCAGACAGAACACACACTTAAAGCAGATGGCAGGGTCTGCATGAAATGCACCACACTGGCTCATCAGCAGTAATAACTCAAAATTCTGAAACCAATCAAGACCAAAACTAAATGTATTTTAAACCTACAACACAATATTTTACTTTTTATTTTTAAATTAGGTCTTTGGGTGTTTGAAATTTTAGGCTTTCTATTAAAACATCTTAAGTACGTCAGTGAGTGTTACAGTTACATCACACAAACCATGAAAGCTGGTACCTCAAGGATTTTAATGATATTGACACTCAAACCTGAACCCTGGCAGTCTCCAAAGAGGACCACAGCCAGTCAGCATCCTTTGTGTGTGTCCTGCTGAGTCATGGGGATGAGGGGGTGCTGTACGGAACCGACGGCGCTGTGGACCTCAAGGAACTCACCGGTATCTTCAGAGGAGACAGGTGCCGCTCACTGGTCGGGAAGCCAAAGCTCTTCTTCATTCAGGTACAGCATGAAATCAATAGGACCTTAAGGACCTCACGGAGGGATGAGGAATCGAAATTACATTTCTATCTATCCCACAGTGATGCGCACAGTCAGGAGAGCCAGAGGCCGATGCGTCTATGAACGCCGCCTGCTATGGAATTCGCCCAATCACACACCAGTGGAGGGGATTACCATGCAAGGCTCCAGCCTGCCACCAGTGTTGCAATTTGGGGTTCAGTGTTCAGTGATATGCAGATTGCTCAAGGACACTTCGATGGTAGAGAAGTGGGGCTCGAACCTGCAACCTTGCGGTCACCGAACGGCTCCTCTACCACCTGCGCCACCACCACCCTTAAAATCTACCTGGATTTGAACCCAGGTCAATATGACCTTGAAGGTCTCAGAATCTATGCGCCAAAAGTGGGACATTTACATTTGGCAATGATCATAGAAACATTCCGGGTAGCAATAACGTTTAAATTAATGGTGCAAGCATTTAACAAGTTTGCATGTGCATATACAGGTCCTGTGTTATCTAGAGAGCAGCAGAGAAGTATTAGGGTTTGGAGTTCAGCAATTTCTACTTACAACTGCTGTCACAAAGAGCCAAACCATGTCACTGCCAGCGTCGCAGTTATTGGGTCCTGGGCGGTCTGGTAGGAGAACTTTGAAAATGAGATGGTTGTCCCAAGTGGCGTGAGAATTTTAGGATGTCGCTGGAGTCAATCTATGGTGTGTGGTCGATGAGGCTTCTGATTGGCTTGTATGGCTTTTGACAGCATATTTATGCAGGTTAATGTAAACAGATTTTTTTTTAAAACGATGATGAATGCACAAAGTCATTTTAGAAAATGGAGGGAAGAATTTATTTGTTTATCAAAATACCCAGCTATGTGTAAACGTAGCCTGAAAAAAGATATACAGCATATCATTACAATGTAATAGCTTTTGGGCCTGCAGGTCCCTAATTCCCTGAGACATCTTTTATTGCCATCATCATCATCATCATGTTTCAGTACTATATACTCTTTGTGTTAGTTGTTTGTTTGTGTGTGTATTTGTGTGCGTGTGTGTGTGTGTGTGTGTGTACTGTTACATACGGTTGTTTGTGAGGGGTGTCGAGGAGACGTGATCAGCAGTGGTCATATTTTTCTTCTCAGGCATGTCGGGGCTCAGACCTGGATAGCGGCATTGAGACAGACAGCATAGCTGATGACGAATCCACCACAGAGAGGATACCAGTGGAGGCAGACTTCCTCTATGTCTACTCCACTGCCCCCGGTGAGATATGCCAGTGCATGCCCAATCAATCAGTTTTCCTTTTTCAGTGTTTCCCCAAACAGTTTTTTTTATTCAGTACAATTTCATTTACTAACCAGTGTTTTTTTATTTTATTTTATTTTTTTTTATTTTTTTATTTTTTTTATTTTATAGTAGGTGTAGATACCTTAAATTGTGTGCAGTTGGAGTCAGTGGAAACACAATATCCTAGGGTGACATTTTTACAGCCGGCTACATTATTGTGCTGTTGTCAGTAACCATTTGGTGCTCAGCAACCTTGTGTGAGACACTTGAGAATACAATGTAGATATTTCCTTTCACTCTGAGCCGATGTTTTATATAGAGGGACAGTAAACAAAGCAGGTTTGGAGGTCTAACCTCTACTACTGTATAAAAACATAATTTTCATTATATAGCTTGTCAGGTCAGATAAACCAAATATGTATACTTTTGATTTATCAATATTGATATTGATTATTAATATGTGTGACAGGCTATTACTCCTGGAGAAACACTGCAAATGGCTCATGGTTCATACAGTCTGTGGGAGACATGTTGCTCAAGCATGGCCGAGAGTTGGAAATCATGCAGATCATGACAAGGGTGAACCAGAAGGTGGCGTTAGAGTTCGAGTCATGTTCTAACCTTCCAGGCTATAATGGCAAAAAGCAGATTCCTTGCATTGTGTCCATGCTGACCAAAGAACTGTATTTCCCCTAGTGACATGATTAAATAAAGATTAAGCAGATTACTGTGGCTGCAAGATATAGCGGACCACTTAAAGTCACTGAAAATATTCTAAAACTCTCATGAAAACTGCTGTAAAAATTATTAAACAGTGACTATTGATATAATGTGTTTTGTGATACCTTTGATAGTATTGCTATTATCTTCAATTCAGCAGGAAAATAAACAGACGAATGTACTTGAAATAAAGCAAGCAGGGGGGTCAACCAGCTTTGTTTTGTTTTATTGTTATGCTCAGATGTTGGCATGGGATATTTGCTATTAACTGGAAGAATTAACATTTTGACATTTGACATGTTTGACACTTGAGTGGGTGGAGTCTTATAGTGTGCTCTGTAAGATAACAAGGTGCAAGGGAAAGACAAGCTGAAAAAAGGGACAAAAATAATGCCAGTCAATGTAACGGGTTATTCTCATTTTGCTCACAAGCATAGGCCTATATGAATGTATACTTTCTGTTGTCTTCTGTTATGTGCCAAATTTCATTAAAACACTGACAAAAATAAACATGTTTTGAAATTACAACTGGTTAGTAGCTAACTGTTTCAATAACAGCATAGATAACGGCGATCTCCTTTAATAGGGTACCCAGTGCATCTGAACTGGGTATTTCTTCTTCAACGCTTCCTTCCAAATTGTGGGGTTGAGACCATAACCTTCTATGCATTATGCTTTGCTTAGCAGAGATACAACACAGGTAGCCTAGTATGTCACTCAGACCAGTTGCACATCACTTATTTGACTTAAATTATATATTTCTGATTATGAAGGCTCTCTAAAAACAGCAACAAGGCACTAGAAAACTGGTTTAAGAGGCGGCCTCTACCTTTAAGAAAGCATCAAGAGAAACAAGGAAGCGAAAATGAAATTGAGTTTCGCATTACAGTGAAGACCATGAGCAGACTTCCGTGATCCTCATACAACGCCCTCTAGTTCACAGACGTCAAGCAAACATTTTCGGGAGGGGATTTCCACACAGACCAGTTTCCTTTACTTGTTTTGCTTTCGATCTGGCCAACAGCAATAGTCTCATTTAAGTTTTCGTTTTGCTATTGGAAATCCCACATTTAACGAAAACTTCTGAGGATTAACAAGACTAACGCGCCTTCCACAAAAGGCACGGCTATTTCATAAGGTAACGACATTTCCGCATGTCTTTATTTCTAGGAGCAACACTTATTTTTTTAGCCTTGTGTGCATCGGTCAAAGCGCAATCGAAAGTGAGGGAATGTTTTGATGGGATACACATCGGGAATTGTTATTTTCACTTTTGAATTGACTTGACACACAGTTTGTACGTGAACTTGATTTTAGTGTGTGACTGTCAGTCTATCGACAGCAGCTTGACTTGCGGCTAGAAGTTCTCTTCGGGCCATATGATAATGTTACGGTTTAGGCTACCATATCTGTTATAGCATCTATCGCTCTCATTCTAAAAAAATGTTTGTAAGTAGGCACTAATGATTGTATTTAACAAATCCCGTTTGGTTGCTCCCTCTTCTCCCTTTTACAGTCAGTGTGTGCGTAGGTTATTAAAATAGTCGCGCCGTACAGAGCAGTACGTGCAGCATAACGTGACACAATATTTTATAGTACTAGTACTAGTATAGTATAGTATTGTTTTATTATCCTTAATGAATATGTTGTAGGAATAACATAACTGTGTAATAAGCGGCCTTGCCTATAATGAAGTTTAACACGTCACATGTAGTTGTACACATTGTTGCAATAATAGCAAAAACTGTGCCCAGACAGATCGAAATATAGGCATAAGGCTGGCAACTTCCAAGAATGGCCCTCGGCTGAAGATGAAATGCCATCCTTTATATGTTGGCTAATTTTTTTTTAGATCAATTGCACGATGGGGTGAAGAGGGGGACAGAAAGTATAGTAGTACATGCATTTTATCAGCTCCTGCATTTAGAGTCTTTTTAGGAGAGTAATCTGTGCAAGTTTCTTATCTTGGATCTTTTAATGGACTGTAGAAATATGCTCTGTGGAAGCTGCCTCTGAACATGACATACACCAGATCAGTACTCTCTCTCTCTCTCTCTCTCTCTCTCTCTCTCTCTCTCTCTCTCTCTCTTTCTCTCTGTCTCATCACCCCCCACTGTTTCACTTCATGCTGTCTCTAAAACCTCATTCCTTATAGACCAAAATGCCAGTGGAAAGAATGCGGATGCGACCATGGCTTGAAGAACAAATCAACTCATCTAAAATACCTGGGCTCAAATGGGTTAACAAAGTGAGTAGCCTATTTCTGAAATCTAAAAGGCAGAACCTAGATTTGTGTCAGCCATGACAGTAGAAGACCTTATGCATTTTCAGTATTCCCCTCAGAAAACATTCTTTATTACAATTGTTTTTGCTGCACACTGTTCCTGTAGAGGTTATTGATGTTTTATTTATTTTTTACCTGGTGCAAAAATCTAGAGGTTGTAACTGGTCATTCTGGCACAGGATGCCGCAAAGTATTAGAATATTTTTCAGTTGTAGTTGGTTGCATGTTGTTGTTAGGCTGGCCATCAAGCTCTAGTCTGAGTTATCAAGCTCTCAGCTGTGCTGTTGTATTGTGGGTGCAGGAGAAAAGGATATTTCAGATCCCATGGATGCATGCAGCTCGCCATGGCTGGGACGTAGAAAAAGATGCTCCACTCTTCAGGAACTGGGCCATTCACACAGGTGTGGACTGGGACTGGGAGCATTGTTGTTTTTCCTTCATTCTCTTCGCTCTTTCCTTTTCATTTCTTATACTGGGGCTGTGCAATTAATCAAAACGTAATCGTAATCGATATTCAGAACCTATAATCGATAAAATTTTCCCACGTCAATTATTTCAATTACTTTCCCTTTTAAAAACACTACTGCATGTGGAGTCATGTGATCCCGCTCCGTTTCGTTATTCTACAGAGCAGCTTGTACCAAAGACAAAACATGTCAGTGAGCTATGAGAGCAAAAAATTAAATAATAATCGTTTTTGTTTGCCTTTATCTGTTTTATCTGTCTAAATTTGTTTTGAAGAGAATTCACTGTTCTGTTCTCCGAGTACTTTACAGACATTAACAAGGAACACTTAAAGGGATTATAGAATGTCGAACCACATTTACCTTGTTATTGTTGAATTTACGTAGCTCAAGGTATCCAATGGACCATGCCAAAAGGTCAACACTGTCTCCAACCTCCTTCGACATGTAAATTTCATACCGCGCTGAAATGGGCCAATCTGAAAAGAGGTGCGATGACACGTAATTTTGCTAAGATACACCTCCTACATTTGCATGGTCCAACCAAAGATCGTTTGGAAACGTCTCTGGTCCAATCCCTTGTTGCTTTCTTAGACTTTTAAATGAGCCTGTAAACAACGCGCTAGCAGTGCTCCTCGGTCACTTTCAGCTGCACAAATTTGCATACGCTATTATTTAACCTCAAAGAACAGTTTGTGATGTTCAAAAAACATGTTCTATGACTCCTTTAAAAGCAACAGGGGCAAGATAAATAAATAATAATAAATAATGAATACTTATTCTTCTAAGGAAGAAACTTGGGCTATTTAAATTTAGGAGGGTTATGCAAGAAAAGTATACCGGTAGTCTGCATTTATCATAAGTCGGCCTAGTATGATAATAACTCCAAAATATTGACCCACAACATAGTACATAGTACATCTATACAGTAGTATACATATATAGCCATATACAGATAGTTAGATGTAGATAGGTAGATATACAGATAGATAGATGTAGATAAGGCACAGATTTATTGAATGTTCACTTAACCTACCTGAACTTGACTATCTAAGGAAAAGAAACATCCCACCTCTCTAACATTGTTATTTTTTTCTTTTATCCAGGAAAATATCAACCAGAGATTGACAAGCCAGATCCAAAAACATGGAAGGCTAACTTCCGCTGTGCTATGAACTCACTGCCTGATATTGAGGAAGTGAAAGATAAGAGTATCAAAAAAGGAACAAATGCCTTTAGGGTGTATAAAATGCTCTCCCCCACGGAGCGACAGACAAAGAGAGGTCAGTAATCCACTTTCCTGATAGCTGGAGTTAAGGTATTGACAGTCGTGAAATGACAAATGGTCCTAAAATGCGGTCTTATTGGCCTTCAATCTTGCTCCTTGTGTACTGTACTATTTACAGCACATGAGTGATGTCAAAACAACTATAAACATAGTTGCTGATGAACTAGATATTTAATGAGGAAGTGAATTTTTAATTTTCACTATATCAATCCAGCTTGGACTTCTGGAAGCATAACATTGGTGAAACTGTCAATATTTTCTCCTATGTACCTTATATTTAGACATAAACATGTCATAAAGATGTGCTGCCATTCAATTTTCTCTCTTTGTAAATAGGCAAAAAAAGAAGTGACAAAGAGGAAAAGGTAAAGGTATGTCCAAAATCATTACTTTTGCTGTTACTCTATCTGACCCCATCTGTAGTTGTTACATAACATAGGTCTATCTCTTTACTGCTGCTGCATTGACACAGGCTTTTAACATTGTTGACACTTCTGTAACATTGTTGAACAGAAGGCTAGAAAATGAGAAAACACACCGTGAATGTCTTTTAATTGTTAACTTTTTGGAGCAATATACAACCTTTGCTAATCAGAAATTTAGTTTTAGTCATTACTGCTAGTAAATACAAACTAAATTATACATTTACAATAGTATATAAGGCTGAGACAATGCCTTGAATAATTAAAAAAAAAAATTTACATTTAGTTTTAGACAAATTCTTTGTGACTATTTGAACCTACCGTATAGTAATGAGTAAGCATGATAGTAAGTATTAGGTGGGCAAATGTAATCCCCTCTTCATTTAACAGGCCTTTCATTAAAGATAACACACAATTGATATTGCTGTTTAAACAGTACATTTATGAAAAAATGTACAGAAAACTAGTAGTAACTAGTAGTAAACTAGTAGTCTAGAAATTGTGAGTTCAAATCATGGCCACCACCGTTGTGCCCTTAAGCAAGGCACTTAACCGTAAGTTGCTCTAGGGGAGACTGGTCCTGAAGTAATTGATAGCTGACAAAATGTAAGTCGCTTTGGATAAAAGCATCTGCTAAATGCAAAAATGTAAAATTGCACACCTACCTGACACATCAAGTGATTACTGAAGGAATGTCCTGTCTGGACGTTTAAGACAAGTATAAATATAAGTTTCCCAATTGTTAAAAGTTCTGTTAAGTGTTTATATTGACACACATTATGAAATATGCCTTGTTTGTGTTTATAATGACCATCATGGCATGACTGGGAAAAAAACCCATTGTAAAACACACTTGTGTAGTAGCCTTGACACTAATGCAAAGCATGCTGTTGTCTTTGCCTGGCGCAGATGGAGCACAGCTCACCCTCCTGGGACAGCAACAATGGATTCACATACAGGCCAGTGTTTAAGGAGGAAATGACATCGGACTATGCGACTCCACCAAGTGAGTAAAGTAGTGCACGCGGATCTGTCATTCAAAGATGCAAGGCCTTCCCTACAATAACCTTTTGCTGGGCTGTAGAAAGTTGCAGGAAAGTTAATGCTTATTAGCAATGGGGTCGAACACACTCATTCCCATTTCTAGTCTGTCAGGAGTCAAATGACATGAAACACTCATGCACTCATGCAAGAGAATTAAAGAGAACATTTAATCAAAGTTTACAAACTATTATAGCATCATTTTTTGTCTTCTGGCACTAGTTCTTGAAATGGAATGAATATATATTTACAATACCAAGTGAGAAATGCTTAATCCTTAAAAAATCATAGTTATATATTTTGACACCATGGAGCTTTTGAGCTTTGGATTGTTGTCCTCATCACCCCTACTTACACACCCATCCTCGAACCTTTTTTACCCAGAAGGCCTTGCACTCTAGGTGATATAAAATTATTGTAATTGATCAAGGCAAATCCTATAGCTCCTGTTCTTCCAAATGCTTAGCAATTCCTCTCACTGTGAAGACATGCAATATACGCATTCAGCATGCAGATAAGGAAGTAAGTGATTCCTGTTTTTTTTTGTTTTTTTTTTGGACAGTCTTTCTTTTTTTGTCCCCGAAAGTGGAATCGCGCTGTACTGCGTTTTTTCCACTGTCTCGCAATTAGGTTGTTGATCTGTGCCAAATACGAAGAGGTTATTACCAACACTGCCATTCTGAGGCAGCCTCTAGTTAATGTGTAGCCCGAGTGTCCACTGGCCAGTGTAATAATGCATTGTGGTATGAGAACCTGATGCTGTCCAGCTGTATGCTATCATGCTGGCTCTTGCATAGTGTCGTGCTATGTGTGTTATTGTGTTATTGTGTACCTGGCTGAGATATAGTGGTGATTTTCTGTGTCAGTATCCACTGTAGAATTGAAGTTGGAATGGCCTTTGAATCTGACCTTGTGCTGCAATCCAAATCAGAGTCCAAAGGCTGCAAAGTCTTATCAGTGGAACAACTGATAGCAAAAAGCTTGCAGGCATCTTTGTGTGCGAGTGTGTGTGTGTGTGTGTGTGTGTGTGTGTGTGTGTGTGTGTGTGTGTGTGTGTGGGACAGAGAGAGAGAGAGCAGTTATTTCTGGGTTTGATATCTAAGGTTTGTGAATAGCTAGGCTAGTAAATAGGCTTAATATTTTTTGTGTTTGGACACTGAACGTGTCCATGGTTTTCTTTGTTTGTTTGTTATTTACGCATGTGCGTGTGTATGTGTGTGGCCTTTCCTGTTGATTAGCCCCCTCTCCAAGAACATTTCCTCCACAAATAGCCCTGACCACTTCCCATGCCAAGGCCAAAGCATTTCCAAGCCCCGAAGGTAGTGCTCCATTCATTCTGAGCATGGTAGACTTAACCCCCCCCCTACACAAACGCACACACACACACACACACACACACACTCTCACTCACTCAAGTGTTAGAGAAGCTTCTTAGAAAGCATAGCAAGCTATCAATGACTTAACATGGTGTGGGAATTTAATTAATTAAATTAGATTTAAACATTTATTGACAGTAACTCTGCTAACTAAAGAATCAGTTTGTGCATTCTTTTAAAGGTAAAATACATCTAACTTTACCGATTGTAACTCCTGCTTTCTTTGCAAACAACATATCTTTGTCATATTGAGCAAAGTATTTATGACTTTGTGAAGCACTATGCTCTGGCCAAAATCATTGATTAATTAACCAGCTATAAAAGTATTTATTTAAACTCTTCTACCCTACGCTACTTTGTTCTGCTATCCTGTATTACAGTGTTAAACTATTGCACAAAATGTGATCTTCCAGTGAGCCACAGCCCAGAGGATGACCACGTGATCATCAGCGATCTCCCAGACGTGTGTCAGACCATTGAGGTGATGACGGAAAACGATGAGCAGTCTGTCACCTCCAGCCACCCCTACCCACTGCAGATCTCCCCCGTCTCCACCTACAGAGGTCAGGGCCCTACATTTACTGTATCATCTGTTGAGGCTGTGGGATGTCCTGGGGAAAGTGTAGAATCGTGATAGGGTGGTATATCTTTTACATGGTTGTGTTTTCGCTTTTGTTTCCTTGCTAAATGCTTTCGGACTTTCGGAGTGAGCAGGTTTTTGAAGTTTTGGCAGCAGTCTAGGGCTGATTTAGTCTTCATTGACTGCTTTGCTCAGGGATGTTACACACACACACACACACACTTTATATTCTCATACAGTTTTAAGGGGATTATCATAATATATGCATTCCTGTGTTTATCAATCCTGGGGTCCTCACACACCATATGCAGTCCTAAGCCAGACGCTCTCCAGACCAAACACGAGCTCTCTCTGATCCCTGCCCTCCCACATCCCACAGGTCAGGGCATAATTACTGCAGCTTCCTGTTACTCAGGACAGTGGTGACCACAAAGGTTAATGACTTTTCTCCTCGGCTGCCTCCAAGGCCAAAGTACGCTGTTATTGTTGTTACAAAAAAAAGCAAGAACCGCTCCTTTATTCTGCAAGGATCATGATCTAGGAAAGTTAATGTACAATCAGGGAGTGGCTTCAGCAGCAATGGGACTGTGGATAGACTTTAATCCCGGACCGGTTTGATCTCACGGTTGGCTGTCAAGTTTAGGGTATCTTGAAGCAAAATCTAAGAGGGTGTAATGCTATATTTGAATCATAATCATGTACCAAAAAAAGTTAAAAGTAGACTCTGATCACTGTCCAAATCTGTTTCCCTTGTTAATACATGGAATCCACTTTCAGTTTGAATAATACAATTCTCACACACTCTCACTAACTACTAGTTTTATTTATTGTTGTCACATCTGTTGAAATAAATAAAAGGTTTACTGTAGCAAAAACGCTTTCAGGACTCCCTGAAGTTGTGGTGTGTACAACAGAATGCGGTGACCTTTTACCAACTCAGGCATCAGATATCATGTCAGTGTGCAATATTACAGCAGAGTGCGGACAATGTGTAAAGTAGTCACAGACTTGCTACTTCTTTCTCTTTCTCTCACTCTCTCTGGTTACTCCTCTCTGTCCTTGATTGTACGACAGCAGTCCTAGAGTTGAACTTGTGTCTGTTGGTCTGAAACAGATCTCCCTTTGGCACGCGCGACTCCTCTGACAGCTGTTAATGTGGGAATCTGTTGGGGCGCTCAGAGTCATTTCTCCCCATGCCCCAACATGATAGGGCATGCTGGGCCATGTAGCAGAAGAATTATTTTGCTCAAGGTGGCGAAAATGCTTAAGGTCCCCTTATAGCAGATTGGCCATTAAATAGTAGCTCAATTGGTCTTATTTGCCCCACCCTTGTACAAGCCTGCACACACCCACATGCACTCTCTCTCTCTCTCACACACACACACACATATACACACACACACAGACAAGCACGCTCACAATTCTAACTACCACACACACACACATTCATAAACCTGTTTTACGGGTAGTCCTTGGACTACCTGTTCTCATTCTTTGTCTCTGTCTCTTCTTCCTTATAGACAGCGACACAGACAGTGTTCACAGTGAAGAGGACAGTAAAGAGGTATGGATGATGGCAAGATATTATCTTTCATTATGTGACAAATCACAAATCACACTTGCACAAAACCTCAGAAGCATATGTTGTCTTATAAGTGAGTTATTGTCCAGTCATGTCCAAACCATTTATTAATCACTAGCTTTTTTTTTTTTTTTAAATCACCACCACACCACCTTGAATATAGTGATATATAGTAATATTGTACCTTGTAAAAAACTTAGATAAGTGATTTTCAATAGTTAAATCAGAAAAGTTAAAACTTTTAATAAGTTAATTTTTAAGTTAATTAATAAGTTAAATAAGCAAAAGTTAATACTTATTGATTCAGAATCAGGTTGGTTTATCATAAGGAAGTAGAATAGTAAAAAAAACATTCTGTCAAAGCTTCTGAAGTTACTGTAGCCTATATCTCCTCATTAACGCACTTGTGTTTTAGAGACATATTATTTGTGGGCATTGTTGTCTTTACTTCCTGTCACATGACCCATAGATTTGCTGATTTACGGGTTATGGATTGCCAGGTTCTGTTTTTGAGGTCCCCTGTAAGGGCCTGATAACACATTATTTATTGCTCAGAATAAGCCCTGGGCTCCATGAATGTAATGTTCCTTTTGTCCTTGAGTTATGTGGGGTAAGATATGCACAAGTGTATAAATGTGTTAGTGAGGAACTTTGGAGTTCAGCTTCAGTTTCGAACCGTGCTGTAACTACTGGCAACGGCAGCATCTGCAACCTCAGACACTATTCTCAGTTCCTGTCCTGTCTCAAGCTGACATAAGACATAGAGCAATGAAACACACTCAAAGCTTCTTTCTCTCACTTTCTAAGGCAAATGTGTTACAGCATGTTTTCGAATGATTATGCCTTACACACTGATTCATCTCAGAACTAGTCTCCACCTAATCAGGGCTGGCGAGTATCAGGAAAAGAGAATCAGTTACCAGAAATTTCTCCTGCCGTCTTTTTTATGCCTCACCTTTTGTTCTGTTGTGAGAGAGACAGTCTTACAGTAAAGCCATAGTTTCCATGCTTCATCAAGAGCATAGCATCTGGTAGCTTTTGGCAACAAAAGTGGTTGACAGAATGAAACAATGGAAACCATAACTAAGCTCCATGATTCTGGAAAGGGATACTTAGTCAGAGGTCCTGCATGTGGCAGTTTTAGGTGCAGGTCAAAATGAAACAGGCCTTCCTGTGAGGGAAACTGGGAAATTGGCTCTGAGAGATGAGTAACTTTACAGCAGGAATCATTTGTGTGTATGTGTTTGTGTGTGTATGTGTGTTTGTTTCTGAGTGTGTGTGTGTGTTTTGGGGGTGGTAGGGTTAAGGTCAGTTTGGGCTTATGTGGAGGAAGAAGGGCTTAACCCTGCATTAATACCACATGTTCACAAGCAAATGTAAACAGAATGTATTTAGCGGTTTTGACTAATTCATAAACATTCAGACAGTAAAGGTTGACTTGGAGTGGTGTGTGTTTGTATCCCTTCAGCATCTGGCAAAATCATTACTGCCTAAAGGGACGAATATAGCCACGTTGCTTCCACCAAATGTTCAAGAATTTATTTGACCATTACACAATCATTGTTCAAGCAATGTGGTTTTATTAATTTCTAATTAACTGTAGAGTAAAAGATCCCTAATTTTATTATATCCATATTTTTATTACAATTTAGTTTTTGTGTCTAATGAACACAGTATAAAATTCTTTTATTTGTATTTGATTTTATATTTGAGAACCAGCTGATCTGAATCTGAATTTCCATTCTGTATTTGTACATGATCCCTGTTATTTTGCATTCTAATGGCCACATATCTCTCGGCGACAGGTGTCATGGCACCCTCTCCACGCAGGATTGAGGATGCCCACCACCACCACCATCTCTCTGCCCAGCATGGCATCTTTTGTCTCCCCAAGCAAGGCACCTTTCTCAGTAACTATTAGCCAAAACCCATTACCAACTGGAATGGGCTCCTGGATTGTTCCGGGCGAACCCAGTGTGGCGCCAGGCCCCTCGAGGCAAGCAGCTGTACCTGCACCCGTTCACGAGGCACGGGCTAGTGTCATCATGAAGACGTCTGACGTGTCCAAATCTGTGAAGAGCTGCTGAAGCAAGGACTACAGCCTGGATCTTTTTGTGCATCTTTAGAGAAAACAAATACAAGTAAAACATTCATCACATAGGACCTGGGGTGCATTGTATTAATGCCCTCGCCTCTCTTTCCCTAGGAACATAGGAAATGTAGTGGGATGCTGATTTCCATAGGAAATTAGGATTTTTAATGAACTCCCTGAGTCAGGTGAACTTCAAGGTCATATTTGATCGCAACCACTGGTTGTACATGAGACTAAAGAAAATGGTGTTGATGAAATGAGACTGATGGAATGTTTATGTCTGACATCTCCACTGCAGGGACATTTGCTTTGTGTCAAGAGCAGTCTAAATCAAGTGAGTTTGCTGGTTGGTTTGTACATACCTGTCAGGCATTTGCATAATTGCAATCAGCTTCTGCACCTTACAGACAAAAGTTTAAACGGGTGAATCTGTGGCCTTTCCGGGGGTAATGCAACATGTTATCCTCGGTGGGTGTATCCCTCTGTTGAAAGTTATGAAAATAACTTATAGACTGCCTCAGTGTGGGTACTAAAAAAAAACAATTAAATGCACTCAATCTAAATTAATTTATGTTGGAGGTTTAGGCTAAGCCATTATATTTTTGTATTAAAGGGAATATTTTGCTTTATATTGCTTTATCCCCACACCCCTACCTGTATACTGTTGTACATTTTGATAGTATTTTATAAAAGAACACCATGCAATTTTAGTTGTCCACTGTCTGTGTGTGTGTTGCTGTTACTTATTTGCCCCAATACTATGTTTCTTTTTCTTTTTTATTTGTATGTACATTTGTTAAATGATGTGAAGACATGTCTGTACATTTAGACCATGTACACTCATGAACCACTTTAAATCCTGTGGATCACCTGTTCTACGAATCTTAATGGAAGATTTCTGTTAATTATTTTTTATGTACCATGTTATCTTTGTAATAAATGTCGAACACTGATAAATATTGAACACTTTGTTCTGGTCCATATACATTTGCAGTTTGCATTTGTGTCCATACAATAGAAATGCATTTTGTAAAACTTACAGAACTTCCAACTGCAATGAGTTGAATATGACTGTTGTTTTGTCGTTATATACCTCATAACTTCTTTCTGTGAACGAGTAGGCCTAACATTGTACACTACGTAGCTTACTATCTTTGGGTTCTAACTAAACTGGCCATACCCAGTTGGCACAATACTGGCTCCACAGCCATCGCCCGTGTGTTAGGATTTATGTGCACTTGACCTATCTGGTTCTGTCAGCTACGGGCAAACAGGAAGAACCGGTCTTTTGCCAGTCATAGACAATTTACTGTTTCATCTTTCATCTTGAGCTGTGCATCCTGTTTTGTCAGGTTAAGCAATGAAAATGTGTGTAAAATGAATAAATTATAGTTTCATAGAAGAATTATTTACATATTATTTAGGCTACTTATGTAGGCTAGTATTCTTGGATTAGGCTACACTAAACAGGCTACAATACCCCACAGTAGGCCTACACAACGTCGTGTTTTTAAAGTCGCATGCAACATTCGTGGACAAGTAATACTCAAATATATTTGAGCATTCATAGCTGCACTCACACAGGGCACCAAGAACTTAATTTCACCCTTGGATATGAGTAACAGTTCACAGCTGCAATTTGATACGGTCGTGAAGGCTGTGGGGCGGATGGCGGGATGGGGGTACACGCGCGCCTTTTGGTTTCGGTTGCTGTTCTGCACAGTCGCACAGTTGTAATGCGCATTAACACGAGAAGTGGGAGTATAAAGACCTTTTCGCAATGTTTTCTCTGGGACATGGCCATGAAGTCTGTATTTGCATGTCAGACAAGGTTTTAACCTAATTTCCTTCACATTTATTAAATGATTTATCAAGTAGGCTATTTTTATGTTCAATCTATGTGTGCTTGTGCTTTTTGGTGGAGACGCCTAGGTTAGGTCAAGGTTAGGTTAGGCTTTTTGTCGCCAGTCTGAAACGTAAATGCAACATTTAAGTGACGAGTAAGCTATCAGACAACTAGGCCTACAAAAGAGTGATAACCTCCAAAACACACAAAAACACGTGGCCCAGACTAGTGGTTGGAAAGAGTATTACAATTTTGCAACGCAAAATTCAATATCAAAAACGGCGCAAGGTGGCAGCAGAGTATTGTTTTAAGGGAGAGGTTTTAAGGTAGGTGGACCATGATCATGATCAATTCTTCATATAGGCCTACATTTTTAATGTATGGTTTTGCTTCAGACATTGTCTTGTTAATGTCACTTGACATGTTTTTAGTGCGGTTTAGGTCTAGGTCAGGAGGTTAAGCTTACCTTACCTCAATTCCTTAATGGGGCCTAATTAACCAATCAATTAAATAATCAATCAATCTGGAACCAAAATGTTGCTTATATAGGCCTACTATGCCTACACTAGGCAAAACACAGTTTTCCAAAACCGTAAAAAAAAATCCTCCATGCCTTGAATAATATGGTACTATTGGACACCCATAGTCCAGGTTAGCTCCCACAGACTGCACAACAACGATTGAAAGTATATAAACAGATAGAAAGATAGATGTTTTTAGTCATTGTAAACACAGTCATAGTAAGTAATATGTGGCTTACCCCTCGACCCGTGTTATGTTATGGGTCTGTCATTTTAGTCTCCGCCTCTACTGAGTGTTCAAGCGGCCATCACATCAATTGCAAATGCCCTCATAACGGAGCGATTTCGTAGCGTAACCATTCATCATGACAAAACTCAACCCGGTTTCGTATGCAATAATCCTACTCGTACTCGCTCTTCCAAAGTCCTGCCACGCGACACACAAACTTTTGGTATTTCTCATTGATGGATTCCGCTACGATTACATGGACAATTTGCAGAAACTGCCAGGATTTAGGGAGATCGTGGAAAACGGTGTCAAGGTGGATTATATGACCCCAGATTTTCCAAGCCTGTCCTATCCCAACTACTACTCGCTCATGACAGGTAGGCTGTGCAACATTGATGGAGCTTCACGATATAGCCAAACTATTTTGTGTAAACGTTTCTTAGAAATAGACAGGTCTCGGCAATTAGAGAGCCAAATTTGATAAAGGATTTCCTCCAGAGGAAGTTAAGCAAGTTTGAGGCGGCAAGGTTGTGGAAGGTTGTACGGTAACCACATGTTGCATAGGCAACTGTATTAGATATCCTGAACACACCAAGTGCACTATTATGCTCTTTTTCTTGTTATATACAGCACATAACTTATCTTCTAGTATTTCTATTTACTACAGTGTAGCTGGCTGACGAGCATTTTCTTGCTTACCTAGGATACTTTACACAAGTTTTGAGGGCCTTATAAAGGATAGTATACATACACATGTGCTAAACACACACACAAACTCACACAGATGCACAAGCACAGCCCTTCACATGCATTCTCATGTTCACAAACCCTTCTAATACAGACCCAAACCTTAAAATGGATTGAGATTGCTTGTGGGTTCTCATTTAGCGTTCACTTAAGAATATCATCAAATCTGCATGCCTGTGTGCATCTTTGAGTCAGCCGCCAGAAGGCCTGGTGGTTAGATAACCAAAGCCACATTGCACCGCAAGGCCAAGGCGGGGCATCATTGTGATGCACATCCCAAAGCTTCCCTGTGGAGGACAAAGGGCTTCCCAAGCTCTAAGATAAACGGCCACTGTGCAGTTGCTCCCCACCACTGGACTGCCCCTGTGGACGGGTTCTGCTGATGGTGGTTGTTTTGGTGGGGGCACATTCTCCCCACCACAATGCAGCAATTGGGTCAGAAGTGAATTGGCGGTGACAATTGTGCACAGGAATTATCAACGTAACTGCACAGAAGAGCAGGACAAAAGCCGCTGCCTTGTGTTGCCCAGGGTTTGTATTAGGCTCACAGTGCCAAGCTGTCGGTGGGTAGAGGTCAAGGAGCATCTCTCAAAAGGAGACAGTCACAGCAGCCTGAGGCAACAGGTGGAAAACTTTGCCTTCAGAAAGTAAAAGCCCCACCCCCATATACCTATTGGTAGCTACACAAGCAGATTCTTACTCTTCAGTGAGAGGAAGCAGGAGCTATTTCTCTTTGCCTGTTAGAGTGAGCGTGTGTGTGCAGGGGCCACTAGAATCTTTAGGCCAGTTTTATCAATGATATTATGGACTTTCTTTTATACATGTATTTAATATTGTGGTTTAAATACCTGTTAGGGGACTACAATCTACTTGGACATCAGAAACTTTATGCTGTGTGTATTATAAGAAGGTAATATGTAACTGGCATGTATCAAAGGTGACAATGTTTTAAAACCGCTAAACATATGATGCGAAAACATGCCGCAGAGTGTGATGTGCAAAGTGTACACTACACAACTCCCACTCATCTATGTTTTTTGTTCACGTTCGACTCGTTTCACTAAGAAAGTTGCAAGTATTTGTGGAGTGACGATGTGTTGTTCATTAAGGTAAAGATTTGGCCTCCAACTTCAGGGATATCACTTGAAGCTCACATTCCAGACCGTCACTGTAGTGAAAGAGAATTATGAACGATCATAGAGTTGCCCATATGCAGGGTTTCTCTGACTACTTTTCTTTGGGGCCCCCTTGATGTTAGGCCTTGGCGCTTCAAGGCCCTGCATAGACCTTCACTTCCAGTGCATGTCCAAAGGTTATGTTATATACAATTAGGGTACACTTAGTGCAAGAGGTTATATCCACATATGGACATTGAACCCCATGTATTTTAAAGTGCATCTTTTTTTTTTTTAAAATGTATATCGCTATTGGAATTGTATAATGTATATCAACCCCCATCTGCATCTAACATGATCTCTACCTCTATCGCAAACAACAAATCTGTCTGTTCAGGTCATGTTTATCATCCTGTATTAACCAATATTGCTTAATGAACTGTCTAAAATGTTCTTTCATTGAAGGTCTTTGTTAGGCTGTTTGAAAAATGCTAGCATTAGGGGCATGGTGCTATAAATTGCTAACACATCTTTAGAATCTTGAATTAGAATCAGAATGAATTAGAATCTTATTATCTCATTAAAATGAGGCATAGGGGGTATTGAGAATAAGTAACTACAAATTTTTTTAAAAAATGTAATTGTTTTTATTGTTGGTGAGAAATTTGTGAAGTTTATTAGCTTATTCATAAAACAAACAAGCTAATGCCAGAATTAAAAAAAAAATCTTTGATGAAAACTGTTGGTGTCCTTAAGTGATTGTGTGTGTGCAGGACATAGCTCACATAAAAAAGGACAGGAATTAAGGCATGTCATGCTCACTGGATAGGAATCCCATTTTAAGTAGCAGTGATTTTTCATTTTTATTTCGGTTGAGTGTAATAGTCAGTGGTTAGATAGTCCCAATAACTGATACAGTGTCTTGTTGTAGTAGTCCATACTGCCTTACACTGTTTCTGTAACTCAGATCTGCTCCCGGTCGATGACTGAATTTAAATGGAATAATACATGTGTTTTGGGGAAAACATGCTGCAAAAAGTCAGCTGCCAGCCTTTGCCTCCAAAGGTTGATTAGCACTAACTGCTGCCATATGGGCTAAACCTCATATAAAACCTAAACCATGTCTTCATACTGGGCCAAAACATAATCTTTTCCCCCTTTTTGTCTCTGAAGGCCGTTTTTGTGAAGTGCACCACATGACAGGAAACTACATGTGGGATGAGAACTCCAATAAAGAATTTCTAATCGGCCTCAACCAGGACAGCCGCTTGCCTCTCTGGTGGGATGGATCAGAACCTCTGTGGGTGACTGTGCAGAAACTTCAGAAGCGGGTCTACATGTACTACTGGCCAGGTTGTGTCTAGCGAGCCATTTTTAGAAATACAGGATTGTTGCAGCAGTGTTTTAAGAGAAAAAAAGTTGAAAGTTTTTGTAGTTCAGCGTTTTTTAACCCAGAGTCTTTCACCAGTTTACTATTCCCCAGTAAACTTTAACTATACTCACAGTTGTATGGTTCAATAATAAATTAAGCCGTGCAAAACACATGCTGCAAAAGTAATGGTTTAAGTGGACTTGTTTGTGCTTGTTGTTGTACTGGCTGTCGTCATTTTCTTCTGCATTAAAATGAAAAAAAAAAAGATTTTTTTTTAATCAGGTTGTGAGGTGGAGATTCTTGGAGTGAGATCGGAATTTTGTGAGGAGTATGTCTACGATCCATCTGAGAAGAACTTTACAGACTCGATTGAGAATGCCCTAAATGCATTAAAGTAAGGTTTCACCCTACTATGTTAGCATCTGTCCTTGCGGGTATTCATGTCTGTATCAGCTGTGCTGGTCCAGGATAGTTGGAGATATGGCATTCCATGTCTTTGGTCCAGTGGCTTTAAATATTTAATTCAGTTTGATAACTTATAAAAGAAATATTCATTTAAAAGGACAGTGGTTTACCACAGAGGTTGTACACACCTTCATATGTGGATGAACATATGTGATGATATGACCATCTCTCTCTCTCTCTCTCTCTCTCTTTTTCTCTCTCTCTCTCTCTCTCTCTCTCTCTCTCTGATTTTATGCAGAGATGGAAAAGCCGATATGGCCGGTGTCTACTATGAAAGGATTGATGTGCAGGGTCATCACTTTGGTCCTCGGTCTTCCCAAGTGGAGTATGCCGTGAACAGGCTGGATCTGGCCCTTCAGACCCTCAACCAAAAAATCAAGGTAAAATGTTATTCATTATGGGACATTTAACAAGTTATTTACTAACTTGCTATGTCATGAGTCATCTACAAACATGAATGAAGAAATTTTGGTGAATGAAGGAATTTTGGAGGCACTGTTGATACCCAGTTGATTGCTGTGTGGTTTAACTGTATTATGTAATATGTCTATAACATAATGTGTTTACTGTTAGAAATTAATTATGCAATTATAAAACATTAAATATTAAATAAACTAATCTCTTATTAGAATACACTGCATCTGAAACTGATGTACTCAGTGATATACAATGAAAACTGAACATGCTGGCTATCTTGACATGCATTGAATTGTTGCATTTCAGGACAAGGGCTTAACTGGAAACCTAAATGTCATCTTGTTCTCTGATCACGGCATGACAGACATTGAGTGGATGGACAAAGTAATTGAGCTGGAAAATTTCATAAAAATGTCAGATGTTAGCAAGATGATGGACCGGGGCCCTGTGGTAAACCTCTGGCCAAAAAAAGACAAGTTTGAGGAGGTGAGTAATTTCCCTCCAAACCATCACTCACTTCCTTTCTTTTTTTTTACCGTGACCAAGGACATAGTGAGGGAAAATACAAGTTTATTTTTCTTTATTTATTCCTTGGTTACACCAAACAAAATTTGCAAATGTTTTGATTCAACGGCAGGTCTTGTACTCTCCCATGAAAAAGCCAATTCAGGGGTTGTTTTTTGGCTTGACCTTCAAAGTGTCAAGATGTGCCAAAGTCGTTTTCTTTTAAGCCTTAGACAGTGTTTATATTATAGTCTCCGAAAGCTTGTATTCCATTAATTATAAACCTATTTACAACACTGAGCTTATTACCTGCTGTAAACAGAGTTAATGGAGTACAGACTTACCTTAAAAAACCTTAGGGTAAACCTTTAAAATGCTGGTTTTAAAACAGTATCATCTACAAAATTATAGGAAGTTTTATTTGTTGTTGTTGCCCAATCCTACACAAATTGGAATTTAAGTGCATTTCATTATTTATTTTATTGGGAACTGACCTTGTGCTGTCACATCTGTCTCCAGATATACAACAACCTCAGTGTTGTAGAGAACATGAGGGTTTACCGTAAGGACGAGGTTCCTGATCGCTTTCATTACAGGGCGGGCAAGTTTGTCTCCACATTAACCCTTGTGGCTGAGCCTGGCTGGTTCATCACTGAGGTGAGTTTGCCGTGTCAAATTGCACAATTACAAAATAACAGAAGCATTTGAATCGGAAGCCCACCGGAAGCCCTTGAACACATTACAAAGATCAGTTAAAGGTATGAATTACTTGAATGACATTATTTACATGATCACATTATTTATACAGTATATTTCTGAGGTTCCATATAGGGATACCGCTGTCAGTCAGTTAAAGATCATCCAGTCAGAGGAATAAAGGACATCTTTGAGAGGACTTGCATGCTAACTGTCTTTCTGACAGCAGCTATTACATGGATGGATAGGTGAATGTAGTCTAGGTGAGAAAAATGTTACTTTTGACCACTTCACCAGACAAAATTCCATCATTCTAAAACATTTTTTGCCCTGACTTCCAAAACAAACAGCCAGTCTGTTCAAAGTATTCTGACAGCACAGCCACAGTAAGACTGAGGACTTACTTACTTATTAACTTAACTTAATTACCTAATAGGCAGAAATTCTATTCAGATTTATTTCTTATAATTTTGTCTTATGGAGCTAGAGAAGCCATGAGCAACAGAGGTAAGGAAAAACTATATACTTTTATGTTTTTATATATTTCCACATCCACATTTCTATATAGGTATTCCAAGGTAATCAACGGTAGTTGTGTGGTATTCTGTGGCAACAAGAGTTGTTCTGTGTGGTTGGGTGATTCGAAACATAACAATTCTTTCTACTGTTGATGCAGTCACGACTGAGCCAGACTGGGTAAAACATGTTCAATATTATCTCAACCGGTCTGTTCCATGGTTGCTATGACTTTATGACCTTAAGATACTGATAAAATACTGAAAAAGTTGTGAAGTTTGTTCTTAGCTTTTTTTACTTGCATCTGTAGGCTACTTTTGGGACATTCCTAAACGTCACCTGAATGCAGACTGCACCACAATGGACCGGTGTTTGGCAGCTTGTCAGTTTGCCAATCTTGTACAAATGTTGCATGCTGCTTACAAATAGGTTCTATAGCTCTTACCCAGTTCCCTCTGTTGACAGAGCAAATCCAAGCTGCCTTACTGGAAGAATGACTCAGGACAGGACACATGGCAGCATGGTTGGCATGGCTATGACAACGAGTACATGGACATGAGGGGCTTTTTCATCGCACAGGGTCCAGGTGGGCTAACAGCACTGAAGTCTAAGTCTGAAGTCGGTTGGACTATTTTGAGACAGTGTGACAAAATAGAGTGGTGGCCCTCTAGGAGCCTAGACCTACAGTACAATTAACATCTCAATTCAATTAACATCTGTGAAACATACTGATTAAACAGTCTGCTAAAGACATACCTCAAACATAAGCTGGCTGATGCAGCTTCCAGTTGTAATTCTACAAAGAGCTACAAAAAGTGTTTGGATTGGTTGAATATGATTGTAGATTGTGAAAGGCAAACATATGTGGCTGTTTCCATTGACTTTTTTCCCATTTAAGACGTTTGTAAGAATGTAGGATATGGATATGATGGATTACCTCCTCTTCTCCACAGACTTCAAGAGAAACTATCGGGCCGGACCAATCCGGGCTGTGGATGTGTACAACCTCCTGTGCCACACCCTGGGTATAAAGCCGCTCCCCAACAATGGCTCGTGGTCACGCGTGGAGTGCATGCTGTCTGGATCAGCCAGTACGGTCCGACCCAACCTGCTGCACAGCTGTGTTCTGATCCTACTGACCCTCCTGTGCTACACACAGGCCTAGAACCTCTCGGAATGCTACGGTATTTACTCCTGTGCAGAATTCCTGCACTCTCTCATACTGTGCAGGTCTTATCCAGACATAACTATATTTTTCAAGGTGTACCATGACACACTGTGCCTTTCTCCTAGATGCTGTAGATTACATCCCATCCCTGCCTCCTGTTATAGATGCACTGAATGAAGAAATACATTAAGTTCTGACCATACACTGGGATACAGTTGTTTTGTGTATGTAGTATTGAGGAAAAAAGTACACATGGAGGACCCCAAAATGCAACAACACTGGTTGAATAAATGCATATTTATAGTATGCTGCATATGTAGCACTTTAAAACATAGTGCTCTTAATTGTTTTATTTTTTATCAAATGTATACAACTGATTGGTTTATCTGTTCTGTAATTTCTACAAATACATCAAAAGTAACGATTATGTAGTCTGCTGACGATGCTTGTTAAAAGTATAGCACTGTCAACTTTGATGTTGATTTCATATTAAAAGTAATACCATCAAGTGTTTTTTTTTTTTTTTAATAAACAGGATGAAGATTGAGTGTTGTACCACATAGTAAATGTTTTGTACAACTGAGGTAAAAAAAAGCTATTTTTGTTTAAATATAAGGAATTATGCTTTGAATGTAATATGTACACCACAATTGATACAGTTCTTAATGATACATTTAATTGCAATTAATAAAGTTGTTGTTTGATACATTTGTTTTAATTACAGTTTTTCTCTCTGTTTTTAGGCTGCTTTTCCAAAGCATGAGATTAATCTGCACTTAACTCACTAACACTGTGGAGTGAATTTGTGACTCATGCAAGCATAGCTGAAAAAGATTGACCCTGAATTTACACTGTCTAATTTGAACCATTTTGATAAGTTTCACAAGTTTCCTGGTCACCTTTAATATGTTTCACACAAACACTATAGCCGGCTTGAGATAAAATGTTATTAAGATGAGGTTAAATTTCACTTGTGTATTTTTACACCGCTGGCGTGTTACACATTAGCTAGCCTTGCAGGTGTACACAGCGTTTGTTGGAGAGGATGTGCTAGTACTAGTTCAGTAACCTGCAGTAATAAAGAAGTAGTAAGACAGGTAAGCAGTCAGTGCTAAACTATATCATTAAAATGCTAATGTTTATCTCTACAAACTGGCAAAAGGAATGTGGAAAGTGTGCAGATGACAAAATTGAACAAAGTTTGAAAATCAGTGAAGAGACGGCATTATGTTTTGCCTGTTCTGAAAGCATTTATGTGTCTCTATGTGTGTGTGTGTGTGTGTTATAACTTATTTACAAACTAACATATGAAATGGCATGTTGTTCATTCATATTTTGTGTAAAAAGGTGAATTAATTTTGTCTGTCTGATACATGACATATGCTACAAGAATCATTGAAGCTCAGTAGAAAAAACTCAAACCTGGGAATTTTCTTTTTCACTGTTATTTACTATGGAGGCAGACAGCACATAAAAAACACAATTTTCCCTCAGACAAAATGACATAGGTCAAACAATGGACACACACAGACAGACACACACACACAGTCATTTCTCTGAGTCATCAGTTCACAGACCTCGCTGTCTGCAAACGTGCCTAAAGACCACATGGTGCGTTGCATGACTTTTAATGGTCCCGTATGCATTTGTTCTGGATCATAATAGACAAAACACTGTTCTGGAAATAAATTAGTCCCAGATGCTCCTGGTTTTCATCAGATCCACAGTAGCCATGTGAAACGTGCTGCACAGTGGAAAGGCAGACACTGCATTGCATAGCCTGCATCTACTTGTAGACAAAACATCTGCACTGTAAAAGCGACATCTGATGGTTTGGAACACAATCTACTACCAATGATGATAAAACATTTACAAAGCAAAATGGCGCCCCCATCGGCAACAACAGTTCTACTACAACTGCTTTGTGATATTTGACCTCACATGGAGGCTTATGTATAGTTTTAGATACAAAGGACTATTACAATGAGTTGATTTAGTGAATGATAAACATACAGGTGTAGTGAATAATTACATTTGACTAGAATGAATAACATTTGACTAGAAACTGAAGAATGCAGAATAAGAGTAAACTTAACAGAGATCACAAACCTCATCACACTGGACAAACACATCAACTGTGATATCATCAAGATGATGGACACATCAGTCCTGTGGTGTGCCTGTGGCGAATACAAAGCCTAGTCATGAAGCTCAAGTTTCAGATTTGTATTCAGTCTGAGGTACAGATAGCCATATGATTTCCCTCCAGCCTTCTTGACACCTAAAAGAAAGGCTTAGGAACCTAGGCTATACACTGTTTATGATCAATCATTATTTCTCTCTTTATTTCCTGCTTTAGCAGATGGGCCGGTAAGTCTAGTAGGACTACTGTACAAGCTTACAGACATCGTTCTGCTGGTTAGTACATTACACTGAGACGTAGATGTCTATAATGTTATTATGTGTTAGACTCTCTTTACCCTCTGACAGTCATGCTGACAGGGTCCCGGTATAGCTGTCTGGTTTTGCTAGGACTGTTTGTTCCACAGTATATCTAGCCTACCTCTATTAAAAGAGCTACTCACTTGTTGCAGTTACTTGTAAGTGTTCTACTACCACTGTTATTGAGCAGTAATCACTGTAATCCCAGTTAGACTTAGTTCGAAAGGTTTAGAGATAGCTTAGCTTAAATAATCTTAAAAGGAGTTCATAACATGTTTATGTGTGTGGGTAACTTAAACCCACTATGTGTAAGTTTTGTTTTTTTCGTATGAGAATTTCTCCCATCTATCGGCGAAGTGGTATGCTGAACACGTTTGAATAAAATGTATTAGCCCTTCCCTTCCCACGGTCCTCATTTCCCATGGTCCTCATTTTGAAAATGGCGGCGCAAAATGGATATTCTCATTTGGTACCCAACCACATCTACATATAAATGGAAATTACCAAGTTTACGGGAACACTACAATTTATTCATGGAGGTAATTACCATCATTTTACATTATATTTTTAAAATAAAAAAAATATTTTTAATAAAAGACGAAGATAAATAGAAGATAAATCCTACACATAGTGGCTTTAAAATATAAAATGCAGGTACATAAAATACAAATGGCATTTTCAAGCAGAATGATTTGTGTCAATTAATATGCATCTCCCAAACAAAAAAACTATTTCATTCAAACCTCCTTGGTCTCTGGTGAGATACTTGCAGGACCAAAGTAATATGATTTATACTGGAACAAACTCTACCCCTTAAGGCACACCCGCCCATATCTGGGACGCCCCCCCCCC
>JAGFZM010000285.1:397281-485339 GCA_017657215.1 Limnothrissa miodon | reverse complement strand
ACTTTTGAATGTCAGTAGGCCCTCTTGTTTACAAAAAGTCTCTATGGGAATTTACATAGGGGTCCCAATCAAAACGCATAAACATATTTTTCAAAAATGTATATTCAAAAATCATATTTTTGGTCTTTTTACTTCAATTTGTTTGTGTAACAGGTTGAGAGATGGAGTTAGGACTTAGATTTTTTTATTTGGGGGTATCATATGGATGGACCAGGAAAAAAAACTTAGTTCCAACCTCTATAACTCTGTATAGTCCATATGTCACAGAAACATACATATTCCTCTAGAAAAAACTTGAGGGTGTCACCTTTCCAATGGTATGAGGCACATCCCTGAGTCTAAAACTATGTAGGAACTGTCAAGCTTTCAATTTGGGTATGCCGTTGTTTTGAAAAAAAGGAAAAATAGGGGTGTGCCTTAAGAGGTTAAAGTATAATAACCTCGACTTTGAGAATAAAAATAAATATTAGAAAAAGCAACTAGAGTGCTGAAACCATCCATTGTACTACTATGCTCTGGGCCACTAGGGAACCTCATTTGTAGAGAAACCTGAAAATTCAGAAGTGAGATATTCACTAACAACGGAAGCCAATATGCTGGCATACAGGTCATGTCCATTGTTGTGGGAGTCTAAAGCCTCCAAACGGGGCCAAGCTGTGGGGAAAACATGAAACCCAACAGAACTTGTACACACCCAAACAGGTAGCCGACACACAGTTTTCCATGCAGGTGGTTGCACTCGTGACTTTTCAACTTAATAATGAATCTATTATTTATTTATTTGTGTGTGTGTGTGTGTGTGTGTGTGTGTGTGTGCGTGTGTGTGTTTTGGAGTGTGTTGTTGTGACATATGTTTGTTGTAACACCTATGTTAATACATCCATTTTGTTTTGTCCTGAAATTTGATGAGCATGAGAAGCACCCTAACTCTTCCTGCTTTGTGTTGGCTTCCTTCAGAGAGATAGACATTCAATCACTCCACCTACTGTGAGAACCTGTTTATAGTTGAAACATGACAACTCATCCCTTCAGGAAGTGTCTGATTGCAAGTTACCTGTAGCTCTTGTCCGAACCATTAGTTTTGTTCATTATGAAATACACTACCATTTCTGTCATCTTACTGAGCATACTAAGCTCTTACAATATCAGTGGCAAACTTTTGGTTTTCCTGATTGATGGACTCCGCTATGACTACCTTGATAATCTGGAAGGTTTGCCAGGATTTCGGGAGATTATTGGAAATGGAGTTAAAGTGGATTACCTGATTCCAGAATTCCCAAGTCTGTCCTATCCGAACTACTACTCACTCATGACAGGTAAGGGTTTTTCTACATAGAAAATGGGAGGTCAGTGCACTAAGACTGTATTACTAAAATAATTGATTACTCATGATTATAGAGTGCATTCCAAATATTATTAAAAGAACGTGTGTAAAGATGAAAATTAAAATTTATATTAGATATGGTTCGACTTTATTGTCCTTACAAATACAGGGTAACAAAGTGCAGTGAATTGGAAGTGTGGTAAAAATGTAGATTCAAAGAAGATCCCAGGGCAGGCGCAGATGAGACACAGAACAATTTAAACGATCAACTGGATACCTGACTAAGACCATAGCAGTCTGATTATAAAAAAACATTCACAAAGATTATTTACAGAAAGTCCGTACAGATTGTTTATAGTTTTTTAACCACATGACCCGAACCCCTAGTCTGTGTGTCGCCACCCGACCATATCGGCCATCCTACCTTATCACCTTCGGCCATAAAAGTGTGTCAGGCTAGGAGACACAGACACGAACCATTATCGTCCATAGCGGCCCATTTTTCTAATAATCAGAATAAAAAGGACACAGTGTGCAAAATTTCAAGGCAATCATCGCTTCACAAGTAACACAACACATTTCACAGACTAAATGGCACTAAAAAGGATTTGTTTAACATAATGCCAAATTAAATAATCATTAGTAATCATTGGCATGGTTAAAACCGTATCCCTACAATAAAGCTGTATAAATATGTATAAATAAATAGAGGACAGTATGCACAGGTGGATTAGTTATGATATACATAATATACACACGATATAAAAAGATGTATTCTACATTAAAGATGAAATTGGGATGACATTAGAAAGCAACTAGAATTCTACATAGTTCTACCCCAAATCCTTTAAACCAGGGATTAATCTAGACGTAGGTGTGGACATTTTGTCTTCTGGTGATACTTATTTCAAAATTCACCAGGTCGAAAGACTGGACATCACCAGATGACTGGAAACTACATGTGGGATACAAGATCAAATACGGAGTTCCAGAGCGGCAGAAACCCAGACAGCCATTTGCCTCTGTGGTGGAATGGATCTGAGCCCCTCTGGGTGACCATGGAGAAAATGAACAAGAGTGTCTACATGTACTACTGGCCAGGTCTGTGCACCACTTACATTAAACACACTTATCAACACACGTCTGCTTGTGATACTTCACACATTTCATGCTGGGTCATTCCAAAACACCAACACTCTAAGAACACGGGCTGTTCCCCCACAGCAGGACCACCTAGCCAGTTACACTGCTTGAAGTCATGAATTATACGCCTTTATGAGCTATATGATTAGATACTGTAAATGAGCATACATACACATACCACACTGTATAATAATGCAGTATGAAATATGTAATTTCTTAGAAAAACTGTGGAAAATTAAAAGACATGTGGAAACTGCAGTCTTATTGACAAAGATAGGTTAATCTCCAAATCTGCTAATCTGAAATGTCCAATGGTGCACTGATGTATGTCAGACTGTGGTTATGCACATGCGCGATGACTGATGGTTGCAAACCCTCACAGGTCGATCACAGATCTGTGGCAGACCCTAGCACATGCATGCATTTATGTACAGTATAACTTTGTTTCAGGATGTGAGGTGGAGATTATGGGAGTGAGACCATCTCTTTGTGAACCATACCAGCCAAATGCAAATGAGGGGAATTTGACAAATGCCATGGAACGTGCCCTTGACGCACTTAAGTAAGTGTGGTCTTATACTGTCTCAACTGTATGCTCTACACTCACACCTTTCTCAATGTACATCAGAAAATATGATCAGTTAATGGTGTTACTGTAGTCAGGTGAATTGCTGAATTGCTTCAATTGCTTTTGTAGAAGTGGCCAAGCAGACATGGCTGCGGTGTATTATGAGAGGGTGGATCTCGTGGGTCATTTGTTTGGGCCACAGTCTCTTCAGACAGCAGGAACTGTTCTTGGGCTAGATGGTGCCATGCAGTTTCTCAACCAGAAGATCTTGGTGAGAATTTGACCCTAATGCAAAGCTCCTGTTGTACAGAAGTATATGCAGACCATGGCATTGCAATGATGAAACATATGTATTCCGATATTATGATACTGCTGTCCACACTGACCAATGAGGTTTATGTCTGTTTTAATGTAAATGAAACAATGTTCTAATTTATGGTGAATCGTTGTCAACTTTTTATAGTTATCTCGGAACAAGATCCCAATTATTTAATTGCACTTGTCGTCGTTATAATTACAGTGTGGAAATTGTCATTAGTATTAATTAGAGCAATATTTATAGTTATAGTTAGCCCCATCTGCTGTACAGTATGCATGGTATTATATTGTCATAAAATAAACAAGCTAACCAAATACAGTTGAGTTGGCACCATGTCATGGGCACATGCATTAATGGGTAATTGGTGCCTAACAATGTTGCAGGAAAAAAACATGATCAGCGATTTGAACATTGTCATGTTCTCCGA
Source organism: Limnothrissa miodon (assembly GCA_017657215.1). Lineage (NCBI taxonomy): Eukaryota > Metazoa > Chordata > Actinopteri > Clupeiformes > Clupeidae > Limnothrissa > Limnothrissa miodon. Next base: position 481,558 of record JAGFZM010000285.1, on the reverse strand, counting down.
TCATGGCATGTCAGAGATCACAAACCTCATTGAACTGGACAACTACATCAAGCTGTCCGATGTCATCAAGGTGCTGGACATCGGTCCTGTGGTGAGCCTGTGGCCTAAACAAGAAAAGTTTGAAGAGGTGAATTGTTGATCTTGTTATGGACATAATTTATTTACGATTCATGGTTACACTGTGAAATACACACAACTAGCTGTTTCCTATATTTTGGTGTTTTATATGTCAATTAAATTGGAAACTCAATCCTTCCCTCTCAAGATATTCACTAATCTAAGCGCTGTGGGAAATATGACAACCTACCGCAGAAGTGACATCCCTGATCGATTCCATTACAAGGAAGGGAAATTTGTTTCAACTCTGACCCTCATAGCCAATCCAGGCTGGATAATCACTCCCGTAAGATGTTTGTGTGACTTCTATTTTGATTTTAACTCTGCTAATTTCTTCATCTGTTTCTGTCCATATTTCAGCTTGGAGAAATTACCCAGTGATGATGGGTGATCAGGGCTGTTAATATAAGTTCAGTTCATGGAAATAAATAAACAAATAAGGAAATAGACTGCATGCTAAAGCAGAGGGACAAAGACAATCCAGTAATGGGGAAACTGCAAGACAACACATCCTGTTTGCAGCAACCAAAACAATTGCATTTTTGTAATGCATTTTTAACAGGTGCCACACAGGCTTGGAAAGACATGTTTGATATGCAGTATGAAATGAGTTGTGAGCGGTTCAAATTACATGCTACCAACATGTTTCTATTCTACTTCTATTCACAACTTTATCATGCTCCTGCTCAGTCAAAATCACAAGGATCAAATATTTTACAGGGTAATTCTACTCTATTTTTGTACTGGATGTTTTGTTTATTCTATTGATGTTATTTGTCAGAACATATCGGCCCTGCCTTTCCAACCAAATGTCACTGGAGGCAGGAAGTATGGTGCACATGGCTATGACAATGAACTTGTTGAGATGAGAGGTTTCTTTGTGGCAAAAGGCCCAGGTAAGGGAATCTATAAGTAGTGTGTTACATTCCTTTATGTTACACTTTTTATGAAGTGGGATACATTCCTTTATGTTACTTATGGTAACATTAACACTTCAAATAATAACTTGCAATGAGTTGACTGACTTAGAGGTTTTAACAGCAGGCGGTGGATTGTTGTAGCTCTGATTTGCCTCTCCATGAAGGGCAGGGAGATCCGCAGAACAGAGCCATACCGCCAAAGACATATTATTGTATCCATGCTGTCTCTTATTTAACTGATGTGGTTCTGACAGAAACATAAGGCCAAGCTGATCCTTTAACTTTTGTCTCACAGATTTCAAAAGAAACTTCAGAGCTGGACCCATCAGAGCAGTAGATGTCTACAGTGTCATGTGCCACACTCTTGGGATAGATCCGCTTCCCAATAATGGTTCCTTTGACCGTGTGAGGGCCATGCTGAATGAATTATCCAGTATAGCTGTCCCACTATCCCAGCACAGCTGGCTTCTGAATTTGCTTGCGCTTGCGTTTAATTATGTTTACATGTTTGACCTAAACCAATATTGTTAACATAGTTTCTTCTTGTTGTATTAACAATGCATTTTTAGCTTGCATTGATGAGCTTCAATGCCATTGCAAAAATAAACCTAGATGTGAACAATTTAAATTTTATTTTTATGCTTCAAAAATTGAGGATGATTTATTCATAAGGCATATTCACTGTATGCCTGCATTCATATTTGAGATACATGAGATCCGTTGATCCGTAGATACATGAGTCTTTGCCAATCCTATTTACCCTAAAAACATCTACTGTAGTCTCAGTATAGTTCCTGATGATCAACACACATTAAGGTTTATGCATGTTTTTATCGTTGATACGCTATTGAAGGCCATAAACCCCATTGGGACACTGGTGTAATACATGCTGCATGGTGGAAGGCCTTTTGTGGGCCCCAAACGTCAAGTCACGTGACATCTCCCTTTTGACACATGCCACAATACAGAGCGTCGGCTAAAAATCATGTGACATGTTCGATACATAATTTGAAATCTCAATACAATCTGGCCATCACTAGTGTTAACCTAATGTTTGATGTGCAAGACTGCAGCAGTAATTCTTACCACTGTAGTGGTGCACTTGGTTTACTTCTAGAAATTCTCTCCAACGCTCTTCTCTCAAAATACATAGACAGACAGACATTCCTAGGATTCCTGAAGACACAAGTTCACTTCAATTTACTTGAGATACAGCATAGAATTACAATGACAAAAATAAACAGATGACAATTTTGCAAGGGTCACAGTCATTACAGGACTTCATGTGTTGCATGGCAATTTGATTTACATACATATCGACAATGTATATAGATAAAAATGCTTTATTTATCCAGAAGTAGGCAAAAGACTTTTGGACTGAACATATCCCATTATTCTCATCAATACACTCGCTTCTCAGGTTCTTTTTCGCACTTACAGGTAATTCGTTGTTACTATGTCTTCGTTCAATGTGTTTTCTGATGTTTCGCTTGTTCATAACTAAACTACACATGGGGCACTTTGACCGGATCACAGGTCTCACATGAACCTTTTAGACTTTAGGGGATGGAAGGCGCAGCTCCACTAGCACTCGGGCCGGTGGTGGGCGCAGCTCTAGTAAGGCTCAGGACGGTGGTGGGCACAGGTCCAGTTAGGACAGTGGTGGGCAGAGGTCCATTAACAATCAGTGTGGTGGTGGCCGTGGGTCCACTTACACTTGGGGTGGTGGTGGGTGGTGGGCGCAGCTCCATGACGCAGCTCCACATCTGCTTGGGGGGTGGTGGTCGATGCAAAATTCAAGGTCTCAAAATATTTATTATTATGAGACCTATGAGATTTATTATTATTATTATTTAGTATTATGCCTTTTGAGCATCGCTTAAGCTAGGTTTAAAAATCGAAGGGGGCAATGAAATTTCTGACAACATGAGTTGCACTGATTAATCCTAGGTAAATTCCCTCTGACCTATACCGTAATATGCATGGTACATTCTGACAAACCAGCGTGATTCATCATGTCGGTACACGATCCGGCCCATAGATATACATACACGTCTATAATTCTATGATCAGACCCACAGACCTTAAAAAATAAGTTGTTCTTTAGAGACCAGTGGGTCAGACTATAGCTCAGTGGTGAGACCCTTTAGTCATCACTATGTGGTGACAGATCAGCAGCAGATGGCGCAAGAGCACGAGGAACATGGCAGGCATGATTAAAAGGCGACACAAAGTGAAAAAGGATGGCTGAAAAAGACCAATGAAGCGTTTTAATTAGGTATGATAAGTTAATACTTTCCATTGTACTCCGAAATATTTTGGATTTCACAAATCACAATTGCATTGAGTATAACTTCTCTGTCATGACTGTCAAAACAATTTTCAGACCATTTGAATGCCATGTTGCAACTAACCCTGGGCCCATGGACTACGGCTACATACCTCCTGTTCCCTATAACAATATAAGTTGCATTATTTGTAAGACTGTTAAAATGTTATTTTGTTTGGATTTAATCGATACAAAAACATTTGTTAAATCTGTCAGTCACAAAACTTTCTGTAACTGAACAAAATTATCTTGACCATTAAACATATTAGCTATAGGCCTACTGGGCTATACTACAGTACCTGATTCCACCAAAAAACTCAGTTTCCAGTTCAAGGAATTTGCCCTCGCTAGGTGTTTGGCTCTCTACACAAGCAACAAGGATATCAGCACATTCAGTGCAATACGTACACATGATGGACATCAAGACAATATACAACATAGGCAAGGTAACATTGTAATATTATAATACAAGTAATAAACTGACCCAAACCAGATGTAGTGGCAGTGAGGTGAGGAAGATGAAAGTTTCTGATTGCCATGCTTACGCAGTAAAAGGCCCACTATGCAACATGTTTCATACTGTTTAGGATGCTAAAATGAGTCATTACACGGCGAGCGAACGGTGTAGAATGCGCGGTAGATACAGCACTTGCAATGTTCAGCAGCGCGGACTGCCTCCAATAGAATGCAGTGCAATACAATGCAATACAGCGGTCTTTAGAGGGAGCTCGTGAGAGAAAAAAACAGAACGTTGCTTAGTCCTTCTTTAACGTAGGAAATATATCCTCTGCTGTACTTTTTTTTGAAGATGGAGTCGATGTTTTACTCCCCCTTAAGATCCTGGGAGATCAGCACTGTGGGGTTCTTCCACAACCATCTCCACAGTCTTTTGAGTGCCATTTAGGCTACATCTTCTTTTCCTAGTGATAAATAAAAAAATAAGTGAAATAAAGAGACTAAAGTCTTTTTTTCTAAGATATTACAGATAATCGAAGATATTTATTTATTTCAGGTAAAGTCGGAAAAAAAATGTACTTTCAGGTAACTTACTGCAAAAGCTATTCTAAGTGCGGCATTTAAAGCAAAAGTGCACACGCGTGGAATGGGGCTGTTGATTCTCTCTGCCGATTGGTCCACACTTTTCACGTGTATCTGGGATATTTGTTTCCTCCCGAATGGTTGGAGTGACAGAGAAGAGGACCAGTGAGCTGCATGGCTGAAGACTTAAGGATTGATAGGGCAGAAATTGTTTGAACTGACATGTAACGAAACCCAGATGGATATAGCAGTCGCCGTCGATGTCGGAAAACAGCAATCTGTTGTTTAGATATTGTTTACTTTTTATAGGTTTTACCTGTGGCAGACCGAAACTTAAGACATGGCATACTGAAGGATAGCCTTAGCTAGCTGCCGAGCTAGCTCTGTAAATAGAACCTTATTTTTTTAATTAGCAACCACGCTGGCTAACGTTTTTGCCTTGCTCTAGCGTCACTTTCCTTGTTGTTGCAGTTATCGTAATCTGTATTTTAATTATTGTTTCAAAAGAAATACTTGAAATCCGCTAATTTGGCTTTCTAATTAGGCACCGGTAGAATTACCTTGCAAACTTATTGTGGCAACACCTATTATGCAGCTAGCTACCGTCCGTTACCGCGTATTATGGCTAATGTTACGATAAGGTTAAACGACATCTTCAGCTAGTGTGGGTGTTTTTTTGTCACAAGCTAGTACACGTAATAACACCTTTGCCTACTTACCGTCACTTGTGAAGTGTGGAACGTAAGGACATTAATGTGACCGTAAACTGAGTATAGCATGGGATGTGTGATTCTGACCGTTCTTTTTCGAGATCTCATTCCATGCCCTGCAGAATGACTTTCTTGCTTATAAGGCTACATGGTGATGCATGAAAGGTGGACAAATTCAAGAGGCATAAAGCCTGTCCTCTTTGCGCCTTTGAGGACATGTCATTTACAGCAGCATGCAGCATCATCTTGATGGCAGAAGCAGCAATAGTGCCGATGCCCCGATGCCGAGCGGCGCCTCTGCATATTCCTCTTTTAGATTTTTACCAGCTGTCGCCTTTGGAATCGCAGCAGCCGCCCTCTTTCAGTTTGGATATGGGGGAATCAGCGTTACGTCCTTCTTTCTGAAGCTATTTATTTATGTGTCCTTCGCGTTGCTCTGTTTTCTTTTGGGAAGCATCGCATTGCTTGTGAAAAAAAGTCCCCCCAAAATCAGCAGTTTTGACACATCAAAAAGACAGTCTTCTCATCTGTCGGATTTCTTCAACAAATTGATGGTATGTGCTGATGTAAAAAAGTTTTCCGTAATTATTAAATATCGTATGTTTAGGCAGTACTGCTATCTATTTTGCCGTCATGATTCATGCTTTCTTCACTCCTTATGTCTTCAACATTAAATGCAAATAGAAGTCTAAAAAGGAATTTGAATTTTGGTCATAATTTAAAAGTGCTTTTGCTCTGGGTGACCTGAAGGAAGAAATCAGTTGATATCCACGCTTTCGTTTATGTCCGCTTTGTAGAGACGGCTTTATTGAAGTCCTCCTCATTAGACAACAATTTTGCAGTCAGCTATCTTTTGATACTATTTTTTTTATACTAAGTAAAAAGATAGCTGTTAAAGAGATCCTACCACACCGAGATAAATAATGTTTGTGTCCTCCCTGTTTGTGTAGCATGTTGCACACGTGGTGAGGCTGTTATGACAATTATGACATTTATTTTATTGTTAATCTACGACATCCCCCAACCATCTGTGTCTGAGTGTCTTTTAAAACCAAATTTACAGTAGTCTCCATTGAAAGTAAATCAGCCATTTACCTCTGGCACATGTTTATTGAAAGGAAACGGCAATGCATAGCCACTGTCATATCCCATCTGTTTTATCTGTACCCACTCAATGTGCTACCAATCAGCTTGTATCAAGGTTGTTTTCATGATTTGCTTTTTTACAGGCACGATTCTCTGTGCCCATATTGGACTCTGCACAAACAAGAAGAGTGGTGGTGTCACACAATGTGGATAAAGCCCTTAAAGAAGGTGAGTAATCCCTTTGCCAGAATGTTTGGTATGCAGAAGAAAATGCTCCCTCACACCACAGCAGGGATAAAGACCATCATGACTGTGGATTTATTTTTCTGGTGTATTGCATCACCACAACCAGGAAGTATTGGCTGATTTTCTGCAGTTTGATTAGCAAGGAAATAAGTGCTTATAATGCAGTACCCATTCTTTCAGGGGCACCTTCTAAAATTCTTACAAAATTTACAAATGGTCTGTCTGTATTTGAAGATGGAGTAAAGTATTAGCTGTAGCCAAGAAAGTAATGAACACCTGATCTAAAAAGATGTCATCTTAATTTCCATCATCTTTATATTTATATCCTCATATTTCAGCTTCCAGCACGTCCCAGTTCTGCCAGTTTTTCATGTCACATTTTAGCTGAATAGTGTGTGACTTCAGGAGGCACACTTGTTGTATGTTCACATTTGACAAGTGTCCATTTGTGGTGACTCCCTCTGGGGAAATGGGGAAAATTGCCACAGACAGATCTGTCAAAGTAAAGGCAACCTTCGCTCGCCCAAACAATGGATGAGACGAGGGAGACTGACGCACTTGACAGTCTCACACCAAGAAAGGAGAGAATGGATAGAAAAAAAACAGTTGCGGAGCAGAGAGTGAGTGAGAGCCTATCGACTTGGATGGCAAACATGATCTAAACACTGTCCTTCCTTGTAGCAGGCTGGAGTTTTATGGCTTTATGGCTTAATGGCTGGACTGTGTCAGTGTTTGCTAGGGTTACAAGTACTGTGAAATGCCAATCACGAAAGCAAGTGTTCCTAGGCCCATAATTTAGAGCATATCCATGGGAGTTTAGTTTGTGGACATAGTCCAGCTACCACTCGGATGATGCAGAAATCACTTCTTCAAACCAAACTGCATGTTCCCTTTTTATTTTTTGAATGTTGCTTATTATCTGCACACATTGCAGTCGAACTCCATACAAATAAGCAGAGATGATTGGGCTTGAGGAAGGCATTATCTAATATTTGGAGGACTTGGCTTTGGCCTATGTATGACATTGCATTTACCATGGCAGTTGATAGAGAAATATGACCCAACTAGACTGTGTGGGTAGGCAAACCTCTCCTTCAGATAAAAACTCTTGTGTTGAAGCCTTAGATTGGGTAAATGTAATGGTAGAAAATAAAATCTGTTCTTCAGATTTCCATGGCAATGGGCCTATGCTGAGTTTAGCTATCAGCAGGAAAATGAAGCTTCATTACTCACAAAAGGATTTTTTTTATCTCTTACTAACACCACCCTCCCCCCCACACACCTTCATCTTCCTTCTTCATATGCCATGTGTGTAATTAGATTAAACCAGAGGCGACTGACTAATAGTATCCTCTGTCCTCTCATTTTCACAATTGATGGAGGGGAGGAGGGGAGTGATTTTGTTTTTTTTTCACCCCGGCAGACAAACCTGAAATAACTCTTGAAATAGCCGAGCTTTTAAGCTGAGTGGCGATGGATCTCTTTGAAGCAATGGTGATTGGGTTTTCGGGCAGTCGCTTCGGGCTAATTGGAAGCACCACTAGGCTAGTTCCCCATCCTTCTCGCCCCCTTTTCACGCCTTTTCTTCCTTTTCCGTACCTTCTTTCAATCTTTCTTGCTTTCGATAGTGTTTGCCAATGACGTGGTCAGCGTGGTGAGTCATAGCACATATTAATGGGATCATGTTGGCGTAATGTCCATTACATCCCCATGTGAGTAGAACTGTTAGCAAAGAGGATTATCAGTAACAACAACAAAATCTGCCATCATTAGCCTCTTTTTTTTTTTTTTTTTGTCTTCCTTGCACAGGCTGTGCAGTATGCGCTCATGTTAATTAGTAAGCTTAGACCCATTCGCTCACACACTGTACACTCGTGCACACTGATCCTCTCTCGGTTATGCTCTGCTTCAGGGTTTTATAATGCTGGAGTGGGACCACTCATGGTGCCATTGGAGAGAGAGAGAATGTTTGTGTGTGTGTGTGCGTATGCGTGTCATCAATTACCCCCGTGTATTCAAGGAGAACAGGCCATTGTTGACTGCCAGTGTAGATCTAATAATTCTTTTTTTTCTCTTTTGTGTTCGTTTGTGAATGGGTTCTCTTACTCTTTCTTTTGAGTTCTCTCTCTCTCACTCGCACACACACAAACACACTGCCCATGCTCTTTTGACAGTGCAGTGTCTGTTTGAATCAGGGGTATCCCACTATTAGGCTGTAAAAGAAATAGGCTAGGCCTTGTAACTGATTTTTACAGTGATATTAACTCCAGCCACTCTAATGGGAGCGCTCGGCCAAACTCGTTATTGTACATGCCACAGAATGTCCAGTGAACATGAATGAATGGATGCAGGTGGGATTGTTGATGTGTAGCTGCTTGTCTGCACGTGTGGCAAGAGGTGGTGCACTCTCAGTGGGGTGCGTTGGCGTCAAGGCTGAGACGCACATGAGACCCGGAGGCACTAGGCTTGTACTTCAGACAATGTTTACCTGGGAAAGAAATTTGCGACTTTCATCAAAGGGGGTATGTCATATCAAACATTTAGAAAACCCAGACTTCAGTTTGTCTGTATTTAAGACATATGCCTATAAAATATGCCAACTTTCCTTTGTTTGGGATATCTGTCTGTATTACAGTTGAGTGATAGAGTTTCACAGTTATTACGTTTAGTGTCACTTTCGTCTTCCTTATCTCAGGCATTTGTGGTTTGCACTTGTGGCTTGCGTGAGTCTTTATCTCGTATCTTGCATGTCTGCAACTCTGCATTCAGTTATGCTACATTCATGGAACAGACTCTCTTATCTGAGCACAGAGACAGTGTTGGGTGACCATAGTATTGTCCTTTCTTGGCTTTAATAGTTAGGCGTCAGTGAATTGTTGGATGCTTCCGTTTATGTAGTCTTGCATTTTTGCATGTATGAATATCTGTAAGGCAAGGCAAGTTTATTTATATAGCGCATTTCCTACACAAAGGCAGTTCAATGTGATTTTACAAAGATAAAAATAAAAACATAGTGGATAAAATGAAGTAGGAAAAGAAACAAGTAAGATTAAAGGACAGAATATACAAAGAGCAAAAAAGTTAAAAAGAATAAAGTTAATAAAGGACAGAAAATAAAAATAATTTTAGAATAAGGATTTTCCCAAATAATCTGAATAAATTAATCATTAAGATAGAGCATCTGAGAGAAGTTTGGTCTTAAATTTGGTTTTGAAACTGGTAACAGTAGGGCGTTTTTTTATGTCTTCAGGAAGTTGGTTCCAAATCTGAGCTGCATAGTAGCTGAAAGCTGCTTCACACTTTGTTTTGACCACAGGTTTTGACCTAGGTGGTATGAATTTTTGAAACATATCAGACAAGTAACTTGGTCCTATCCCATTTAGTGATTTAAACACAAGTAGTAATGCTTTGAAATCAATTCTGTAACCTACAGGAAGCCAATGCAATAACTTTAAAATTGGGGTAATGTGGCTGGTTCTTTTTGTACTTGTACAAACCCTGGCAGCTGCATTTTGGATCAGATGATCAGATGTTTTATGGTATTTTTAGGAATGCAGTATGTTGTGATCAACAGTATCGAAAGCAGCGCTGAGGTCTAGTAACACCAAGACAGAAATTTTTTGCTTGCATCAGTATTAAGACGTATGTCATTTACAACTTTAATAAGCGATGTTTCAGTGCTGTGATTGGCCCAGAAACCTGATTGGAACTTATCAAAACAACAATTCAATGTCAAGAAAGCAGTAAATTGATTGAAGACTATTTTTTCAATTATCTTCCCAATGAATGGTATATTTGATATTGGCCTGTTGTTGTTAAGCACTGATACATCCAGGTTATTCTTTTTCAGCAGTGGTCTAACAACTGCTGTTTTTAGTGAATTAGGGAAAATGCCACTTTGCAAAGATGAATTTATAATTTGGAGCACACGAGTGCCACAAGGTGTAGAACAGTTTTAAAAAAGCTGGTTGGCAGGATGTCAAATTGGGATGTGGAAGAACTTAGATTTTGTACTGTTTTCTCAAGTGTTCCATAGTCAATAAAGCTAAATGTTGACATTATGTTTAGTTCCCCTCTCTTTGAAGACATTGGTTTTAGGGTTTGAGATATTTGTGAAGATATTTAGTCTTATTTTATCACCTTTACCTCTGAAAAACAAACAATCTGTTCTGTACATCTGCCCTCATTAGAATCTAAATCACTGATCATGTATCTGATCATGTTGCTTTCACTTAGCTTCTTATCACAAGGCCCATGCTTTCAGTCAGTCTTCGGTCACATGGGGTCAACTCTATTATTATTTGTTAGGATGCTCTTTTGTGAATGGTGGAGACGGGAGCCTGAGTGAATGGTTGTTTTGCTGGCAGGATATGTTTTGAAATATTCACAGAGCAGTTCATTAACTGCACCCCGCGTGGTTCTGCTATTCCGTAGGCTAAATAGTCCTTTATTGTAGCCTAGAGATTTGGGTTAGTCTGAAAACATTCTGCGACATAGCTTTTTCAAGAGTTTTTGTCATGATTCATTATGCTGTCAGTCATCCCAGTTTGGTATATGCCAGGGCTATTCAATTAAAATTTAATTCGGGCCACATTTCAAAACCAAGATCTTAAGTTGGGCCGCACATTTTCAGCAGTCATCAACAGTTGGTAATGACACTTCACAAACTTTAATTATAAAACATTAACATACCCTTTAAATTGATGACATTGAATACTCAAAAAGATTGAGAATGCATGCAATTTATATGCATTATATATCTGTAAAATAAGGTAGGGTTGAGGGGGAGGCCTTAAATAGCTGGTTTGTTTTTTTGATATTCGTGGTGCGATCAAAAATTCATTCTGCCACTCTGAAAATGGAATCTTACCCCACAGTTTGAGAAAGACGAGCATAACGTTACGATTTTTCTGTGACTAAACAAACTGTTTCTGATAGATTAAAATGGACATAAACACATAGAGCAGGTTATAGCGGTTAATGTTGAAATCGGTTGCTTGACAAGTGAGGACCATGAACAATTCTTACCTGCCAATTATGAGCTTTATTTCATAAAAGCTCGAGAATGGTGTTTGACTTTTATTGCTGCAGCGTCATCTGGTCCGCATGTGGACCAGATCTGGGCCGCATGTGGCCCATGGGCCGCCAGTTGAATAGGCATGCTATGTTTTCTGTCCCTTGTGCATGGGGATATAATACTTTAAAGAATACCTTAAAGTGTCTGTGGGCATCAGCTGAGGTCTCGCTTCTGGCAGACAAAAGCCCTGCTCTGTGTAGTTGATGATGATGATGATGATGATGATGATGCCCAGAGAATCCCCGCCTGGCACGATTGTGTATTTGTGTGTGTGTGCGCGCATGATCTCCGTTGACGTCAGCAGAGAGTGGAGAAGGCGGACTGGGAAAAGCAGGTGTTGGACGCAGCAGTTGTTCGGCATCGCCTGCTGACGCATACACATTGTAAGAATTTGATTAAAAGGCCTGTCTTAATGAGAGGGGAGGCAGTGAAGGGAGGGAGACAAAGAAAGAAAGAAAGAAAAGAAGATGCAGTGATGGAGAGTGAGATGAAGATGAATGGAGAGGGAGGGAGAGAGCACAAGGAGCCTGATGATAAACGGTAAAAGAGGCCTACAGAGAGCATGGGTGATTTGAAGAAAATCTCTCTGCTCGATCTGTCTATTCCAGAGTATGGAGAGAGGTCTTTAAATAATGCAAAGAAAGCACACTTTCTCTCATGCAGAATTAATGATCAGGTGTCTTTTATTTCAGTCTTGAAAAATGCCAGTTCCTGTGGGAATTTGGCAAGCTGTGTTTTTATGCGAGCCTCGTCATGCTGGCTTAAGCATCCATCATAATAAAATTTTTATCAGCTTTTGATGTTTCCTCGTGGGTTGCATGCACATTGACACGGTGCTTCTGCATTGCATGATGGGATAGAATTTCCTCTCGAGCCATATTTTGGTTCCTTGAAGCTAGACGTCAAACAGATACTTCTACTCAAAGCTCGTCATCGTTACTCTCTACAATCAATGATGTGCGGTGGTCAGGTCTTTTCTGTTAACAACCGTCATGCCCTTGTTCTCTTGTAATTTTATCTATTTTAATTATGCAGTCGAAACCTAGATGGACGAATAGGGATACAAACTTTTATTTGTTTGATTCTTCATGCTCTTTATGACTGCAAAAGAACCCGGAGGATTTGGCAGTCTTCTCCACCATGTTAATATGCCATGAGCACCGGGCAATATCCCAGGCTAGTTAGATCACTGAAACACTCTGACCTTTCAATGATGGAATAATCATTGTGTGAACGCTGCTTGATCTCCAAAGACTTGGCTCAGAAAGCGCCTTAATGAATTTGGAAACTTTTTCTTTTTCTTATTCAAGAGATGTCGGGGAGCCGGAGATTCTCGTCCCAAAGCTCTGTTCTGTGAGGGCGTTTCCATGCGCAGTGCTCAGCGTGCTCTGCAGCTTGTTGGCCTCTGATACTTTGTTTTGCTCCAGAGAGGTAACCCCGCAGGAAATGACTTGCATATTTTGCAGGTGGTGCAGCAGGAGGTAGCAAAAAGATTGGCCAACACTTGAGAGGGTGAAACAAGAACTTGAAAGTGAAGCTGTGGCTAGGTTCCTGTGCTTTTACACTGTGGCTGCCTGTTTAGTGGGACGATAAGGCAGTGTTTCAAATGTCACTCAAACATGTGATGCGCATGATACTGCCTTATCTGTGACACCGCAGACTTTATCAGAAATGGTCCCTGTTCAGTTTTTAAGTGAAACCAGTTTTCTTTTCACGGATGTCTAATGTAGTGGTGGAAAATACAGCACTTTGGACACATTACCATATAGGATGTTGACCCCCCTCTTGGTATCTTTATAGCAGCACAGTGCCGAGGATTTGTTGCAGAGCGGTCAAGTATCACAGAATATTTTAACATTTTGCAGGGTGGTGAAATTGAATTAAACTTCGTTTGGCCTTGAAAGCTATTATAAACTCAGAGGTGTTGTCAGTGTTCCACAGTGAATCACGGTCAGAACCCCAGTGCAAAGCCCAAGCTTGTGTTTGGAGGTTGAGAGTCTATGTGAAGAAGGGCTGTGGGCTGGGAGGTGGACGGAAGGCCTCCTTTTATCTCTTGAGCGTCGCCATGGTAATTCTTTGGCTGCTGTAGTAGCCTACTAGACATTTGTTACCTGGAAACTACCTCCCATTGTTTAGCCACAGACCTCTCAACAAGGGTGTTCGGACTGTGGATAGAGATGGGCAAATTTCACTTGGTTTGTCCATGAGCTGGGGGATGGTTATACCTATACCTATAACTATGGCTGTAGAATAATGGTTAAAGAACCTGGCTAGTGCTCTACTAGTAGGGCTGTGTGATTTTGCCAAAAATCTAAATTGCGATCTTTCTCAACCAATATTGCGTTTGTGATTTTATTGCGATTTTTCACAAAAACCACCAGCACCAAATATGTCCCATTATTGCATATTTGTACAAAATCTCTAATTAAAAATAGAAAATGAACATGAACTATTCTCGTTAATTTAAAATATTTTTATTCCAAGATAATATCTTGTTGCAAACCCCAATCCTTGTTTAACATAGTGCAGAGTGTAGCTAACAAACAAGTCAATGCATTAAGTCTATGCAGTTACAAAACAAAATAATTGCGCGCCTCTGCGATTTCGAAATTTCGATTTTCAAAATTGCGATTATGTTGCAAATGAGATTTATTGTCCAGCCCTATCTACTAGCCTGGAAATTTGACCCCATTGTGCCAGGGGGGATATGACCCCATTGTGCTAGGTGGGATTGTGCAAAGCCTTTAACTCCAAGTTGCTCTAGAGGAGAATGCCCCTGAATTGTTTGATAGTTGATAGGATAAATGCCTTTGAGGCATATAAATGTAATGCACTGTCCCTTTCATCTTTCTTGGCACTTTCTTTTTGTGAGCAGGGTGTAGCGCAGAAAAACAGATTTACTCTTAAAGTGAAGCACCGTTGCTGATGCCATTAATTCTCCTTTTTAGTATGAACATGAGTCAAACTGTAGTTCAAACGAAGCGTTGCCTTGGGTTTTAATTGTGACCAACGGCCCACAGTGGGGTTCATCAAGCGCATAAATGCCACTTGGACAGATGCATCCAAAAAAGGGTTTGAGATGGCATGACGGTTTGTGTGTGGGAAAGTATGGAAAATATGGCAAGTTTTTTTATTTATTTCTGATAACAATTGGATCCTGGTTCATTATAAGGAATGTTTTAATTTAGGTAACAAAATACACAATAGGGATAATACCTGTGAATGTACTGTCCTCCTGGTCAGATGAGCTAACGTTTCCCCCCTTTCCTCTCCTCCCTCAGTGTTTGACTACAGCTACAGGGACTACATTCTGTCTTGGTACGTGCCTCTCAGTCGGGACGAGGGACAGCTCTATCAAATGCTGTCAGAGGACTTCTGGGAGATGACCAAACAGCTTCGCTCACGTCTGGCTGAAGTTGACATGGTGAATCTGGTCTGCATTGACATCGTCAAGGCCCTGCACGCCCATTTCTGTGACCTCAAGGCAGCCAACACCAGGTAATTCTCCAGAGGTTAAGCCATACACGGTTATTTTCAGATTTGATTAGAGGGGAATTTCTTTAAAGTGAGTAAAATCCATATGGTGCTGTTCATAGCCCAACACATCCGGTCTGGATAAGATAATCTACTGCATAATTCCAAATCCTGTTTACTGTAACCAAGACTCGGCTCATTTGGCATCTAATTCATTCTTTTCAGTATGGAGACACATGGCAACAGAGGGTAAAAAATATGCGGACCAGACAGATTCCCTGTGGAGATAATACTATGTAGCCTACCCTCATTGGAGAGGGTAGAAGACAGTGTGAAATTCTTCAACCATTAAGTTTATATTACGGTCTTTCTCCAAGCAGGGCATACAGATGGTTAAAAGCTGAAAAAGCAGAAGTAAACTCTGCCCCATTTAAGTGTTGTGTTGACCTAGGTCAGCCTCTCCCCAGCTTGCTGTAGGGATGTGCTTGCAGTTAAAAGTGCAGTGTTGTCACCATTCTTCAGTTCTCCGGCACCCCCCCACCCCCTTCCTGGAAGACACATGGGAACGTGCTTTGCTCCTCCTCGTTGATGTAATGAGGGCCCAGCGATGCACTGTTTGCTGTTTTGTTTGTTTCCTTTCATGAACTTGCACTCTGGAATGTGTGTAAACTGGTGTCTCTTGGGTAGATGTTATTTATTTTTAGGTGGTTTGGAGAGGTGCCCGAAGGCTGAAAACTACTGCTGCAACACTAATAAAAACAAGTAAAAACGATGGGAGGACTACTAGTGCTTTTTCAAGTCAAGCCCTGAGAATGGACAGCTTCAGCTGCCTGCAATTGAACCATTAGGAAGTGGGATATGGAAAACCTCTGACTAAGCAAATACTTCCTAGACTAGAACAGGTTGGCATAGTCCGTGAAAAACGTCTTTTTTTGGTGGGTGGTACTTCATTGCTTGAAAAAGGGGGAAAATGAGAGGAAAGGTGCTGATGTTGGTAAGTTAGGATTTAGCAAGAATGCCTACCTAATCAAATTCATGGGTAGAGAAAAGTTTTGGTGAAACTTCAATTTCAGTAATGTGTGTAGCACTGTAGGCTGAGGAAGACGTTGGAAAACTTGAAGGTCTGAATTCAGATGAACTCTTCATTCTGTACTTCAAGTAAAATGTAAGCTTATTTTTTTGTGTCAGAGACTAGCCTAACCTTCACATATGGCTAAATATTGTCACTCTCTTCAAGAGATCCCCACACTGTTCAAAATGAATGAATATCAGTTGAATTCATTGAATTCTTAATAGCCCTTTGCCTACACACCTAAGCCTTTGGTGCATGCAACAGCATTGTTTCTCTAGGGTTCTCCCAAGGGTGTTAAACTTTGCATCTGAGTGGTGTCATTATTCCCTCAGTCATTTCTCTGTTGAGATGGTAGTGCACAACTAAGGTGAAGACGGGGAACATGATATGATCCGAGGTGACAAATATTCTCTTGCAACATCCATTTTCCCATAGCATAGCTGATGGTGCCCAGTACTGACAACCGAATCGATGGACATACCAGCAGCATTTATCAAGCCATATGTTGCTATGGATGGAATACCACAAATGAATGCATGTACATACAGCAGTGAAAATAAGTATTGAGCAATTTTGACCAGATGTTGGTATTAACCCAAGAAATCCCTAAATAAAAAACACACAAAACAGAAAATCAATCGAAGAAAAAACAAATGAGCTGCAATCCATTAGTAGTTTTAATGTAATTCTTCCTCCTATATGTGCATAATATCAGTCAGGTTAGTATAATTTGGTGGGCCACAAAAAGATTTTTCTATACTGAGGTGTGGCACAAGAATGTGTCATCGTGGTGAAGGCATGCAGCTGAAAATGCATGAAATATTGTGACATTGTATTGGATTTATATATATATATATATATATATATATATGTGTGTGTGTATATAAATAAATAAATAATGGGCTGTATTTGTATGTAAGGTTGAAAATGACAACTTTTTGTCTTCAGTAATCATGAGATCTTCTTGTGCAGTCTTTGTAACAGAAGAGCATTTTGTAGGCAATTGAGATCTACTGGCTAGGCTTAGATTTATATGTCTGGTCCGTTAGAAAGACTGACACACACCCACATGGAATACAAATTAACAACACACTAGAAAATAAAACACCAGATAAGATGGTTTGTCCTCAGAATACCCATGTTGACTTTATGACTCATTCCTTTGACTTGACTGTTTTCTTGTGGCGCTGACCAAGTCCAGTCGTTTAATGTTGGCACACACACATACACACACAATGCATAAATATGCGCTTATCATGTCTTCATTGTAGCTGCCCTCTGTGGATCAATTATCAGAGCTCATTAGTGGTACTATTATGTCTAGTGAATGGCAAGCTCTTTATCATCTTCATCCTCCTTTAATCCCCCACCCCTTACTCTCTGGTTGTTGTCTAAGGAACACAACAACAGCAAATATTAGGGTAATATTGCTCGGCAGAACAAAAAGCTCTTTAATTCTAGGGGGGAATATTTTCCTGTAATGACCAGCAGAGAAAACATTATCCTGATTATTGGACAGCTACGGCAAAAACGGCAACAGAAAACTTTACACAAATGTCTGTTAAATTTATTCTGTTAACGTTTTGCGGCTTCGGTACATGAAGCATTCTTTAGAATGCAACTAGTCTCGTCACTGTTGATGAACTGTGAATGTGGAATGTGTGAACTGTGTACTTGTGGAATGACTTGCAGATGTGAATCTGAGGTGAAAGACCTGTTGCCATTATACTTTCGCAGGTGTGATCACGTAAAGGATAACAGTCGAGGGGTTAACTAGTTAATTAGGCTAGAACCGCCGCCACCAAACGATTAATTTTGTATTACTGGTTTAATCAAAGGTGTTGTCCGCTTATCTCCCATTTCTAAATGTAGGATGTATATATTTTTTTTACTTACAACTTATACATACTGATATGCTAATCTAAAATTTCTGAAAAACTGACTACCTTTAATCACCACCTCATCAGTCCATCATATAAAAGAATCCCATTGTTGAGAGAGATGAAGAGAAATAAATGACCCCCAAACGTTAGACCATACTAGTCTATGTGCTCCATACTAGCAATGATGGTGAACAGCTGTTAGCAGTGTTATAAGTAAATGGAACCACCTGCAGCATTCTGGAGAGCCATATAATCATTTATTTTATTGTTCCCCTGATCTAGCTCCCACAGGTAAACTCTCCTGCCTTTGATTGGTTGTGTTTTTTTTGTGGTTTGTTCCTGTTCTCTTTGTACTCTCTGCTATCACTCTGTTCTGAGATAATTGTGCTAGCCCTCCTCTGTTTGTAGTCTGTCCTGTTCTTGTATTTTCATTTGTGTATTACTTTTGTTTATTATGTTTTTGTAATTCAATGAATTGTTACTTATACATCTGCAGTAATAAAATTGTCTCAAGATGCTTTGCAGAAGCAACTCGACAGATTTTTTTTTTTCCATTGGAGAACTACCTAGAAAGAAAGCTTCCGCTGCTTATGCTGTCATTAATCTTTCCTTTTGTTCTTAAGATCTGTCTCCATTGTCAATCTATTTCCCTGTCTCTCTCCTCCTGTCCTTCTCTCTCTTTGATCAATACACCTTCTCATTCCTTATTTCTTTTTCTCTCACGCTCTGCAGACAGGAGGAGCTGGTGCGTGCTTTCCGCCTGCACCCGTGCCTGCATGATTCGGAGGAGGAACAGCGTTACCTGCGTTGTTGCGCCCGCCTGCTGCTGTTGTGCCTGCTGCCTGCCCGTGATGCCCGCTCCCACAGCCTACGTGCCGTGCTTGTTGAGATTGTTGCAAACAAAGGTGAAACAAAATGCACCATAATTCATCAGATAAAATATACCCCTTTAATATAGAGCTGGGTTTCACAATAAAGGAAAGGTTAGAGGTAAACCAACCCAATCCCTTTTGTTTGAGGTTACCAAGTGCTTTGAGTAAAATAAGAATGGCAAGATTTGATACGTACCGACAGAACTTGTTTGAGACAACACAGATAGTATGTGAAATGCAGGTTTTTTTTTTTTTTTTTTTTTTTTTTTTTATTTTTAGGGACTCCTTGCCAAGGCATTGTAAATAATTCGGAAAACAAAGCAGCATTTTTTTTTTTATTATTATATTTTTTTTTTTTTTATTATTATTTACCATTGTCACGTCGATTGAAGGACTCATTCTAGGTAACGGTATCTTCAAAACGGATAGTTTTTTTATTAAATTGGTTGGCCAATAGACCTTAGAGTGGTGAGTTCAGGCAATGACCGACATGTTGGCAACTAAAGCAAATAAAAAGAATAATGTGTAGGTATGTTATTAGCATATCTGGTAAAAAATAAGCTTGTGGACAATAAGCTAATGTAACTGACATGTCCATAATGCTACAACTAGTTTACTTGGTGGTCCATTTATTCTACTGCACACACTAGACTTGATACTGCAGCATTCTGCACCTTATAGAAGATGATTCAAGTTCATTTTTATTTGGATGTATTACTAGTTATAATGTCATACTTAAAGTCTGTATAAATTTTTCACATCACTAATATAACAGTACTAGAGGTTCTCTATTATCTCCTCTCTGGTTCACACACCTGCTAGCTGCTGGCTTTGAGGCCACAGTACATCCTGTTTACATGACGTGGTGGCACACGTGACGGGTTTCTCGTGATTAGGTCTGCCACAAGGCCAGAAGTATTTGCTCTTTACACCACAAGAATAGGGCCGTTTTTTTTGTTTTTTTTTTTTTCCCAGATTTTGATGGCACAGCAACATTTCATCTGTGTGCAGTTTCAACAGCTCAGTGTTGGAAATGGGGTGATTTCCACTGCAACGCTCAGCACTTTGCCACACACTAGTATTGTAACAGGTGTCTGCTTTCATATGCAACTGTTGATCATACCTTTTTTATTACACTGCTGGCACTGCTTTCTGCCTTATGTCACTATGCCAGAGCATACAAATTGGCTTCATAGGAAAGTATATACATACACACGCATACATACACACACACACACACACAGACTGATATATAAACCTTTTTTTTTTTTTTACTGTATTTGTAACCAAGTCTATCTTAGACATGTTTTGTGCAGTCTGGTTTCTGTGGAAACACACTTCAGCGCCGAGTGGTTGATTCTCGGGCTGTGTGAGCGGGGGCGTGCAGTGAGTGACAGTTCAGTCTCAGGGACATAATTGGGTTTGCCTCAGAGATGCAGCCTTTATATAATATGATGACACTGCTGTGTTAATGTTACAAAAATAAACCTTGTTGCAATCTTTTGGGTAGGAGTAGCCTTCAGATGATGCACACAGACAGCCACTCAAACACACACACACACACACACAGGGACTTTTGATGCCTTTTCCATGCTGCCTGATTAAGACAGACGAAAATTCTTTTAAAGGAGACATTGTATGAAAAAACATTTTTGCTATGGCTTGATTAAATTGTGAGCAGTTGAGCATAGCCAAAGGGCCATCTTGAACATGAGGCACGATTGTGCCCTCCTCCATATGGGAATTTGATCAAAGCCTACAAGTGATGTCAAATAGCACAAAGCCATTGTGTCATGTCAGTACACAGCCTAAATAAAGGTTTTAGATAGACTGGTAAAATTGCGCTACAAACTAAAGTTCAATATATAAAGTTCAATATATATTCTATTTTACCATCAGAGAACAAGAAACAATTTGTGCCCCCTTAAAAGCAACTCTAAAAGTCAAAGTCAGTTTTATTTGTCAATTTCTTCACATGTACTTGACATACAAAGGAATCAAAATTACGTTTCACACATAGACGTTGACAACAATAAAGTGCAGATGCACAACAAAAACAGTTCTAAACATTGAGGTAATGTTAAGTAAAAAAATTGCAAGTAGGCTTAGGGCATTATACTTAGGTAACATACAGGATATAACAAGACGACAAGTCTACTTGAGGTAATCCCAGGTTGTGGTTGGTAAGGGTTTTTTTTGTTTTTAGTGCAACATCAGATTGTAGCAGCAGTAGTAGTAATATAAATGGTGGTAAAAAGAATACAAAAATATATAGCAGCAGGTGTGTGCAATTTGCAATGCAGAGGTAGTTATTTTCAGTCAAAAGTGTTGTTTTTAGTTCTTAGTTCAGAGTGTTTGTTTCTTTGTCGGGGAGTGTGTGTGGGTGGGGGGGTGGGGGGGGGGAAAGAGTCCAACCTGTCTTCCTTAGACATTATCATCTGTGTGTCCAACCTCCATAGAGGTATGATGTGATAAAATGCAAATACCTTATGTTTGTGATTTCTAGCTTCTGCCAATGAAAAAGATAAAAGATCTTCCTGAGACCAAAATCCCTGCTGTGAAACGTGACAAAAATCTAAGGCTTGAGACTGGCAGTAATGCGGAGAAGTGCAAATTGAATTGAACGCTTATTTTTGGTGTCTCCTCAAATTACGGCCATATCAGTTTTTGATTTCATCTATGTAGCACAATGCCGCCTTCTGTGGTTTCGGCTGGCTTAAACTAGGGATTGCATGCCCTGCTTTCATCAAGCTTACAAGAAGGCTTTCAGACAGGAGGTGTGTTTTTTTCCTCTTTTTCATATGGGCCCTTTAGAGCTTTAATATGTCATCTGTTCCAGTCAACATGAGCCTCATTCATCATCACTGTCATTTTATCTAGCCAATTCCCAAAGATAAGCCTTTGAAATGGCTGTTATATAGGCCTTCTTTGTATGTCAGGCAGCCTGGCAGATATTGTGTGTCGCTATTTCTTCTGTGTTGCTTTCGTGTGTTTATGCTTTTTTTCATGTGTTTATGATTTTTTTTTTTTTTTTTTTTTTTTTTATTAATTGAAGTTTGAATTAATTCATTTACAATACCATTCATGATTTTACAGTTACAAAATTACATTCACAATTTGTTTTTAAAATGTTTGTTAGCTGTGTGTCTAAGAGATTCTGGGCAGTCTTTAGGTTAAAGATGTGTGCTGGGACTGCTGTCTTGGCCTCAAATCAACAAGCCCAAACCTGCTAGTCTTTGATGCTTTGGATAAAACCGCTTTAATCACACACGCGCGCGCACACACCCTATAGCAGAAACCCCCCCACACAAAAAAGGTTAAAAAAAAGCATAGAAAAAGAAAATCAATGGATATTGAGCTTTCCAAAGCCACACATACTCATTGTGAGTCTCTCACTCACTTTGTTTCTACCATCAAGCCTCTGGGCTGGCATAGATCTCCCTTCTGCTCTGCTTGCTTGTTCTATCAGTATGCATGAATCTTCCCCCTCCTATGAAAGGGTTTGTTGCCCCTCTTACATAAAGCCGCTGGGAAGATGGAAGAGTTTGTGTTGGTCGTGATTTGCATTGGAGCATTTCTGAATGACTACATTTGTGTGGGCGTATTTGTGTGACAGGATGTCTCTGTGTGTTTGTTTGTTTGTTTGTTTGCTTGCATGGAAATTCTGGAATTATTTTGAATTTGTTACTCAGTTCTCCTTAGTCCTGCATAATGTCATCTCTCTGTATGCTAAAGTAGGATTTTTTGTGTGAGCTCTTGGTATATGCAGCTTTTTTGTATATTTTTGTTTGCTTGTTTTCTTGATAAGTAACAGGTGAAAGGTGGGGTGATCTTTGCGTGTTCTGCGTGTAAAATGTGTGAGTGACGCTCATCCTAACTGGTCTTTCTCTGGCGCGTTTGGTCATGCAGTGCTGAAGCCAATGGTGGAGCTGCTGAGCGACCCAGACTACATCAACCGCATGCTGCTGGCCCAGCTGGAGCACCGCGAGCAGGTTAACGAGCACCACAAGAAGGCCTACACCTACGCGCCCTCCTATGAGGAGTTCATCAAGCTCATCAGCACCAGCTCTGATATCGACTTCCTCAAACAGCTCAGGTGAGGACGCGTGAAAGGGTGCTGAGGCTAGTCGCATTTATTCCACATTCAGCCGTAGGGCATAGCCATCCACAACCCTCTTTGCTGCCCCTGCTGGTCCTGCCGGTCTGCTGGTGTCTGCCTCCATCTGTCCGTCTGCTGAGTTGCAGGAGAGGATGAGGGTTTAGTTGAGGTGGTTTGGGCTGCACAGTGACTTTGCTCAGACCTGCGTCTTTGGCATTGAGTGAGGGGGATTTAATCTCCGTGACTTTAAGTTGCACGGCGAGGGAGATAAAGACAGAACAGGTAAGGCTGTGTCTCAGGAATTGGATTAGAGCTTAGTGACAAGACGTCCTCATGAGAGGGTTGCCTTTCTCTGTCTTGCCTGTGTGACTAGTTCCATAGGCTCCAGAGAGCTCCCTCAAGCATCTACAATGCTGGGGAAATTCCAGGAACTGTTGATTTGGAGACTGTGTGGTAGACACTGAAAATGTATCACATTTTCACTGTTTTGTACCAAATAAATCACAGATGAGGGTTTAGGCAGTTGAGATGTCTCAGAATAAAGATAAACCAGGTATTTTATGCTCCACCTATTTGTGACTAGACACTGAAAAATCTAAATTGAAGTCAATTTGGCCAATAGCAGAGTACTAGGCTATTTTAAACTATCTTTGGTTAAGCTAACACTGGCTGTATGCAATGTGTGATGTTTCGGTTTGACAAACGGCTTATGGGAGATAGAAATGCATTAATAAATCATAGTCGCAGAACTTCTGAATATTTGATTTTATTTTTTCATCTGAATAGTGATGTGGATTTGTCATCATGCACCACATCTGTTCCTTGGACGTTGCCTCCAAGCATGCAAACACAGCAATATGATATAAGCAGTTTTTGAGCAGTTCGCTTCAAAGGTTTAAACCAGTTAATGGAACAGAAACGAGAAGCAAATACTTGTGCCATTATGCTAGGAACAGTACCAAATCAAAAAACGTGTTCCAGAACAGAAACGTGAATTTCACCAGTTTTCTCACTTTCCCTGGCCATGACAAACATAGTCGGAAACGGCTAAGCTAACGTTAACATTAACTTAAATTTATTTTGAAGACCTAGTAGTTTGAACAATTGTGTTTAGATAGATTTATGTGTTATCTCTAGGATTAGCATTTATTTTGAGCAGGTTGAGTAGGTTGCAGATCTTTGTTATTGCTGGTGTTGAAAAAAATGTAATTGGATATGGGTTTATTTATTGTGGTTAAATGTTTTTATGTCCCACAGTGGACATAGAATATCATTGACCTGTTCAGGGACGTCAATTTAAAATATGTAAACAGTAAAATACTGTTTTTGTTCAAAACAAACCAATAGTCAAAACATTCTGGTTCAAAGCTCTGATTTGCAGCACGTACAATGGCTTCATCTATGCGCAGGAAACCCAATTTGACACCCAGAGTAGACCTGTGTGAATGCATTTGTCATTTTGATGTTGCCATTTCCTGAAAGGGAGCACACTTCAGTTTCCTTCCACCCTGACATGTAGAGGAATGAATCAGACCATCCTGACATTTGAATGTAGCTTTGGCAGTGGGGAAGAATAAATGGTTAAATAAATAAATAAATAATTCTGCAGAGTTGTCAGCTTTATCGATCTTGGGCAGCAAAGAATGCTTTTTGAGGTTCCTGTAGGTTTCAGTATGCTTTCCCATGGTGGCCTGTAGCCTTTTTTGCAAAGCTGAACAGGGCTTTAAGTTTTTTTTCCCCACTCTGTACACTTTGGTACACACCAACAGAGCCCTTGAAAATGAGGTCCTTGATGCCACAGAATGGCTGATGTGCCCAAGTGTACAGGTTTTACTATTTTGGTCACTGATTCAATTTTTTCAGACACAATGTGCTATTCTCTCCAGAGCAAGGAGCACAAGCTTGCTGCAACTGCAGGGCTCCTCTTCTGTCACACAGAGTCAAAAACAAGACACGAATACGAATGTTGGCACAGATTTCTTACATGCTTAGCACTCGCTTAGCTCTGCTCTGCACGGTGTCTGTGTCACTAAAGAGGATCACCGCAGATGAGATGGGCCCAGTTTTCCCAAAAATTCTATTAAAAATCTTGAAACCACAGTCATCCTCACATGGATATCCAGTGGTTTCCAATGTGTAATCCAGTGTCTCTTTTTATGCAGATAAAACTGTTTTGAACTGGGCCCTGGAGTATTGAGACTAAAATCCAGACTTGTACTTGTATTTACTGCAATTTTTAAATAATTATTTTAAGATCATACTGTTTGAAAAGGCAGGTGTATGTTTATTTGCAACATATTGTCATAATAAAACCAGTGCGATGGGTTCATAGACTATACCGCTAGTCATGGGTTCGCTGTTAGAACCATACTATTCTTTTTTTGAATTGGTTTAATTTTTTTTCAGAAATTGCCTGGATGCGATTGTATTATTAGCATTGCAGACTGGGTGCTTTCTTCTCCAGGTCTCTGTTTTAGAAAATAAATCATTGCTTTCTGTTTTTCTGCAGACAAACAGTGCACATGGTATTTTTGGGTCTCTGTACATCTCAGAGTGTCTGAACTAAATCAGTTGTAGCCAGTAACAATCCTGTTTATGAACAGAAACCAATTTTACCCGCCTACATTTCTGGGTTATTTTGAAATGTTGGTTTTTAAGGTTTTGCAACTGCGATCTTGTTACAGGAGTCTGTCTTGATTGGTCTCTGACACATTGAGCAAGGCAAAAAAAATCAGGAGGTAAAAGAAGAGGATTGCTTGACTTCTGATCAGATTTTTTTTTTCTGAAAGTGGATAGGCTTGATAACAAAAGTATCTCTGGAATGCATTTCCAGATCTCTGTTTGCTGATTGTCCATCCCATATTCTAGGCTGAGTGAACCTAAGCTTATGGGTCTTGACCGAGCTGCTGGAGGCGCAAGCCTGCCTAACCAACACACACAAAAAATAGGCAGCAGAGTTGGTACTTTATACCATAAACCATCTTGCAGATATTCAGAAATGCTGATTTGTTGGATACTGAAACATGGTAAAGACATGAAAAGTTTAGGTCCAAAACTAATTTACAGATTTACAGAAAGATATTACGAGAGGGAGAGCCGAAATGATCTGGTTTTCGAAGTACTGTCGTGCCAAAAGTTTGCTGCTTCACTGCTTTTAGATCTTTTTGTCAGTTGTTTCTGTGATGTACTGAAATACAAGTACAAGCACTTCCTAAGTTTTAAAGGCTTTCATGGACAATTACATCATGTTTATGCAAACAGTCAATATTTGCAGTGTTGGCCCTTCTTGCGATTCTTTAGGTTGACCCCTGCGATTTTTGCTGGCAAGCTGTCTATCAATTTCTGGGCCAGATTCTGATGACTGGCAACCCACTCTTTCATAATCAATGCTTGGAGTTTGTGAGAATTCGTGTTTTTTTTTGTTTGTCCACCCACCTTCTGAGGATTGACCACAATTTCTTAATTGGATTAAGGTCTGGTGAGTTTCCTCGCTATGGACCCAAAATTTCAATGTTTCCTGAGTCACTTGGTTATCACTTTGACCTAGGGTTGGGCGATATACCGGTATACATGAGTAACCGGTAGAAATTTGTCAACCGATAGAGATTAATGTCTACCGTCTTAATTGCGATTGGGATCACGAGACCTTGACGTTACGTATATTGTAGCCTAGCAGCACACACTGACAAACCCATACTGCCGTGCTGAGCATCATGTTTTAGAGTCGTCATTGTACTGTACCGTTATAGTTTACTTCTCTATGATATTTCTTCATTTTTTCAAAAGTTACAAATAATTCCTTTGGGCATAGAAGTAGACCCAAATTAAAATTGGATGAATTTTTCAGGGAGCTAAAGTTTGGCATAGCAAAAGTTACTAAGGGGGCTGGGGCTTGTGGAACGGTGAATGAGACAGAGACAAACGTGATTTGAGTGAATTGAGTGCTGTATTTTCCGCACTATAACGCGCACTGCATTATAAGGCGTCCACATCTTTTTCCACATGTAAGGCGCACCGGACTATAAGGCGCTTTAAGCTAAACAAAACAGTCAGATAAGCCAGTCAACGAAAATGTGTTTTACATCACGTGTTCACTGTCAACATTGTTTAAATGTTTATGAGCGTCTTCACGAGTCCTATACCGCTAAAGTAAAAGTCTGCCTATTAACAATAACTCAAAATTTAAACTTATAGCCTAATACGGTCCTACTGCTTTACTTGGCGCAGGTCATCATCTTCTTGCTTTCTCCACTTGCACTCCAATTCTCTCTCAGCTGCTCTATTTCCATGTTGTACTGCGTGACTGACGCAAGTTTGAATTCGGTGTCGTAAGCGTATCTCTTGACAGGGGCTGTATCTAGGCTGTTACTCTGCGACACACCTGATTACTGTAGCCTTAATGCTAGTGATGCGGCTTTGCAGTTTACCAAAGTCATTCTAAAACATTCAAATCGCTTCGAGTTCAGTATGCGCAACAGAAATTAATCCTCGTTTAAGGCGCACTGTTATTTATTTATTTATTTATTTTTAATTAAGGCTTTTTAGTGCCTTCTTATAGTGCGGAAAATATGGTGGGCTTTAGTAAATAAGTATGTAAGTAACACTTATAGTGTATTTTTCTATTCCATTCTGTGGTAGGCTACATGTACAGTAGGCATTGTGTGCTCTTATCAAAAATCGTCAGGCCTGCAATTTCTAGTTGATTCGCATTAATGCCTACTAGACTTTAACATCAGAATGTATAGTCTGCTCATGGTCGTTTATGCTAGGCTCAATCCAAAGGGGCGGATATCCTGGTTGTCTTTCAAACTGCCTCTCCATGCTGATAAGCTCATAAGCCTGTAAGCTACCGCTAGGGTACGTTTAGCCGACTGTCTGACAGGATAGAGTGATGTGATTGGTCCAACCCAAGAAGAGCTATTGATGACCTATGACTCGTTTCTAGCTGTTCTGGCTGAGCAAAACTATTTGCTACGGCTGAAGTATGTCTAAATTTCCATAGAAAACAATCAGAACGGAAGGTTAGTAAAATTCCTGAACTTATATTAAAAAAATTTTGGAATTCACTGGAAATTCACCAAAATGTTCTGCCCAATGACTGCATAGTCAATGGTTTTGCCCCTTTGCAATTCTGACAAACATCCAATCAGATCGCAGTATTCCATTCCTCCAGGTGTTAATGATGCGCATCAACAGCAATTATTTGAGTAACAGGCAATGTTCAGCAGCACAATATCTACCCATTTACACAACAACAATTGTAAATGACCATGATATGATTTTGCATTTACTGGATTTCATATAGGCTACTGTTTGATCTTCCAGTTGTTGTTTTTTGACATGCTGTATAAATGGACCAATATGGAGCCTGTATGTTGTTCTTTTCCTGTCTGCTATAATACACATTATTGATATAATCTGTATTACCTGCCAGCTTTAGCCATTGATGTGCACAGCATGGCCAGACACATAGCTGCTCGGAGCATTAGTTCTCCCTGAATAGACCTCTTGCAGGTCTAATAGAGCCGTGCCATTTACTGATTTATTACTACTAATTTGTCGTCATTGACTGGCCACTGACTTTTGCCAGTAATGCACTGTCTTGACGAGTCCATTATGTTTGTGCATCAGTTCCTCTTATGTTTTTCGTGTGCTACGAAGGCCAGTTTTCCCCTATTGCTCCGATCTCAGTGTCTCAACTTCTAGGCAGTATTGTCCGTCAAGTCCCTATTTTAGACTCTGGACCATTCAGACCAGGCAGTTATCAGAAAACATGAAGAAAAGAACCGGTTTGTAATTCAGGAGGAAGAGTTGTTGTTATTTCAGTTACCAGCCAGTTTGTAGTTCTGCTGGAGTATGTTTACTGGCAGACAATAATGGTTGGGCCTCTGAACGGTCCAGTTTACCTTAGGACTGCACGATGTGTTATCAGACTTAATGTCAAAATTCATTTTATAGATTGGTGAATGTTGGCTGCACTGACGTGTCTGTTGGCTGCACTGAAGTGTCTGCTCCGGCCACTTCCATTGATAACAGTGAAAGCTCACTTTTAAGGTGGATACATCTTTTGACCTTGAGCATCTGTAACATAATCAGTGTAGCCTCTCTTTTAGTGTCCATTTCCACACAGGGGGAAGTAACAGACAAGAACTGGGGCTGGTTGACTGAATTTCATCTTGAAAGTGTCTAGTATGGAAATTACTGGCTGGACTTTTAATTGTTACCCTGTCTACAACCAAGCTAATGTGTTTCCCTGTCTGCTAAGTTACTTTTGTTTGACTTTCATAAGCCCATTAAATTCAGTGAGGGTTTATCACATCACTTCCTACAAGTGCCAACAGAAGCAATCATTTTTAATGAATATTTAGCACCTTTTTTATTACTTTGTCAGTTTCATTTATTTGGAATGAGACTCGTGTCACCCGTGACCCACAAGTCCCCATTTCTCAATGAAATGCAACTTGCACTGTGATCTTAATCACCAATTTTCTCCCCATGAGTCAAGGTTTATTGATGGCGTTGCCATTTGCCCAAAGGACAAAATGGAACTAAATTTCACCCACTGTGTCGTCGTCTGGTCTTCTGATTAGCCTGTTTGATTTTGGAGCCTTTAAGTTGCTCATTTAGTCTAGTTCCTGTCAGCTAGCACTTAACTATTTACTGTATTGAAACTCATGTATAGTGTAAGGTACTAAAGGTATATAGTATATAAGTGCAGACAAGTTGTATTAGTTTGTCAGCCTACCAATAGGCTGTATGGAATTGAATACCCATATTTTCCAGGGTTGATTGGATTTTTTTTTTTTAAAGCTGTTGCACAGAATACAAAGGGGGGGGGGGACCTCACCAGAGCCTGATGTTTGTGTTGTTCTGTGTTCTCTCCAGGTACCAGATTGTTGTGGAGATCATCCAAGCGACAACGCTCAGTAGCATTCCACAGCTGAAGAAACAGAAAGGTTAGGCGGCGGGGAGTGGTCCTTTTTTGTTTGTTTGTTTACCCTGCGTTTGGTTGGGGGGAGATTATGGGCGAGTAATGGGTGACGAGCGAACAAGCGATGCGAGCGTCGCGCTTTGCTGAGCAGTGGCATTTTAATATTCTCCTCCCATGAGTCAGACCACAGTCTACAGGAAGTGGCTGACGGCTGACCGCCAGCTGCGCAGGGAAATGTCACTCACTGTTCGACCTCTCCCTCTCTCTCTTGTCATTTGTGTCTCGTCTTTTTTTTTTTTTTTTTGCTGGAATATCCAATCGTTGAGCTTAGCTTGCCGAGAAAGGGGAGGGTGGGGTTGAAGGTCGGTGAGCTGTGTGAGTGCCCTGATGAATGTAAGAGGGTGCTGACGGATGAACACAATGCACCAGCAGGTCAATAGAGGCAGATTGCTCCTGTCTGCTGTTTGCCGTTTTGAAGTCTGTTGTTTGTTGCAGTACTTTCTTTTTCTTTCCCCCCCCCCCCCCCATACACTCATTTTATTTAAATGGAAACTGCAGTCCACTAGATCGCTGAGTCATACTGAACTGTGCTGTTCCGAGCGAGGCCATTTCTTATTTTTTCTCTGTGAGGAGGGACTCTTCATTTGTTTTCTGCTTCCTGCTCCTGACTTTCCCCTCCGAAAAAAAAGAGTGGAGAAAAATGATGCCATCTTTAATCTCAGTGGTGGGTGGCCACAGCAGTAGTGTTCATTAAATGAAGCAGAGGGGAAATTGGCTCTATGGATGTGTCATTGGAGCTGTCTCTCTCCTCGCCTTTCTGTTTTGTCCTGCTCTGTTCCCCTGCTCCACCCTCTCTCTCTCTCTCTCTCTCTCTCACACACACACACTCACACCCCTCCCTTTTTGTCTTCAGTCTGCAGTTGTTTTGTCAACCCAAAGGTGCTTGTGGGAGATGTTATGGTAGATGGTATTGCCAGTGATGAGTTGCACTTGCTTCAAAGAACTGGAGCTACCCACAACATTCTGGTTGGGGTGGGAAAGATTTCAATCTCTCTTTTAAAATGCCTAATTTAAGAAATGGGAAGCAGATTTACATTAAAGTATGTTCTTACACGGTTGCAGAATTAAAATTATCTACTGTATTTGTTTGATTTTGTCACTGTCTTCTGACTAAGCTTTTCACTGAGCCATATCCTTTATCCTCACTAAACCAAAATCCCCTCCCAAGATGCCAATAATACAATAATGGAATAGTCGTAATATTACAATACTGCTATAGGAATTATGTTGGGAGGGTTTACTGAAGATATCACCCAGAAGCCTTGTGTGGATGAAGGAGGATGTAATAAGGAATTCTAAACATTATGCATTTAGAAATGCTTTTTTGATCACCCATCACTAGCTCTATTCCAGCTGATTCCAACTGCTCGCAATAACACAGCGAACACTTATTTAAAAAACTAGCTAGCTTGCTAACTGCTCTGTAATCTATGTATTGCATCCAGGTTTTCCCTTGGGGTCAAGTTCATTCTGCAGTCATTGACAGATCCCAGACTATTAGTCATCAGCCTGGTTTCTGTTGATGTTCACAATCTCAGTAAAGCCAAATACCCCAAAAATAATGACTATACCTGAAATAAACAATGTAATGGTATATGAATGTAAATGAACGAATGAAATAGTAGTGAATGAATAATGTATGTATAATGTATCCTATTAGTGACCTTGACGTTGGTGCCCTGGGGTTTTTGCTAGTGTCAGAGTCATGAATCTGCCTTGTGTGCTGATGTCAAACACCCACTGCTCATGGCAGCATGTAGGCAGGCCTTCCCCAACTATATCACAAGATGCAGACAGATAATATTTCACCCAAAAGCCCTTTTTAGAGATAAAAAAAACCACTTGATATGCTGACTCAATTGACAGATCATTTGACTTAATGCAATAGTCTAGTCTTATACTTATATTAGTGGTGTTCAGTTCTGCAGCTGCCTCTCTCTCCCAGGGGCTCTGTCCTACTTACTGTAGGGTAGTCATGACAGAGATTTATTAGCATTGTTAGCTTCTGTTCATTAATTCTCTCTTCTTGCTATCTCTTCTTTCCTCCTCTCCATTCTTTCATTCAGTACCTTATTTTTCTTCCTGTTTGCATGTCTGTTTCCTTTCCTTCGTGCGTTCTTCTTTTTAACCTCTACACTCCCTTCATTCTTACTCTCTTTTCTCTCCCCCTCCCCCTAGTCCTCCCATCCCTCCTGCCCCGTGGCCTGTGCAGAACCTGTCTGATCTGAGCTGGCATGTGACAGCCCTGTTCTCCCGCTCCTCTCTCCCCACAGACAGCAAAGGGAAGGAGACGGCGGCCATGAAGGCGGACCTGCTGCGCGCGCGCAACATGAAGCGCTACATCAACCAGCTGACGGTGGCCAAGAAGCAGTGCGAGAAGCGCATCCGGCTGCTGGGCGGCCCAAACTACGAGCAGCAGGAGGAAGGCGCCGGGGACGAGGCCGACGGCCCGCAGAGCCAAAGGGTGAGTCTCTGTCCGGGTCGGAATCGGGGGCCGGAGTCAGGGTGGAACGTGCCCCCAGTAGGTGGTTAGACTATGGTCAGAACACGCTAGTGCACAGACATACATATGCATGTACACATACGTACACACGCAACGTATGCACTCACACTCAAGCACACACACACACACATACATACATACATACATACCAATGGTCAACACACACAGATCCTGTCAGGCTCTGTGAAGAAATTAATTCCACACAAAAAAATCAGAGAGGGATTGGTCCTGCTTTTTAGGTTGAAAGGCTGGATTTCAGTGTTTTTTTTTTTTTTTTTTCACGTAGGAACGGAATTCAGTTTGCTCTTCATGTTGCCCCTAGTTATTCTGTGTGAGTGTGGATAAGTGGTTAAATGGGGTTTGTGTTCGAATGAAATCATAAAGCTTTCATTTGTACATGCGGTGACACAGTGGGCCATGTTTTGACCAATTTTGATTGATCCAGATGAACCAGCTTTTAAAGTGGTTTCCAAATGGAAAGCGAGGGCAAAGGTTGCCGTGGGTAATTGTGAAGATGGTGTTAGTAAGGCAGAGAAGGGAGGTTGTTAGTGTGTTGCTGAGGAGTGCCTTATTTGTGCCCCCTACTCCATCTCAGGTCTCCAGGTG
This sequence comes from Limnothrissa miodon, assembly GCA_017657215.1. Taxonomy (NCBI): domain Eukaryota; kingdom Metazoa; phylum Chordata; class Actinopteri; order Clupeiformes; family Clupeidae; genus Limnothrissa; species Limnothrissa miodon. Next base: position 448,535 of record JAGFZM010000285.1, on the reverse strand, counting down.
TGACCTGTGTGGGGGTGTGTTGAACTGGGTGTTGTGGACTTACTCCAAAAATAGAATTAGTCATAAAGATCTGGTGCTATCCATATCCACACAAAGCCTGGATAGTATATCTGAGAGATCTCTCTGCAGCCCACCCTGCACACAGAATAAAGCCTGAATCACAGAGATCTGGCTCCTAAGTTCAGTGCTATCGTGATGTGACCTGTGTGCTCCATCTTTTTCTCCAGATTCTTCAGTTTGAGGAGATCATGTCAACTGGGACATTCCGAGAGCACTTCAGAGCTTACATGGAACGCGTGGACAAGAGGGCCCTCATCAGCTTCTGGGAGCTTGTGGAGACTCTGAAGACTGCCAATAAGGTAAAGACATCTACTCCAAAATAAAAGTAAAAAGTAAAAATAAAAATATTTTCATACTTACCTGCATTCAAAAACAGGTCAGATTAAGACACAGTAAAACACAAGTATTCCATTTTCCATTTTATCTTATTCACTCATTCTCAAAACTTTGTCGCATTTAGTAATGCATTGTACACCGTTTGCACACTGGTGCAGGTAGTAATCAAAACACAAAAGGCTGCTGAAAGGTTTCTGTCAGGCTTTGTTGAGCCGTCACTGTCTTCAAACTATAATTTTTCCATTTTTCATGCTTAAATTAACGTTTCTTTGGCATTTCTTATTCATTAATAAAAGTGTTTATTGTTTCACAATTCTTGTCTTTTTCTTTCTTTTGTTTCTTTCTTTTCTCTCTCTTTCTGAGTTGAATCAGAAGAAGTGTTGAAGTGCTTTTAATCAGCAGCCTGCAGTGCTACCTTTTGAGAGGCTAAAAGCAGACTGTGTTGGCTGGCTCTGTAATAGATGGAAATCCATTTTTTTGTTGCCTTACTAGATAAGCAGCCAATGTTTGTCAATTCAGTGGAAAATTTTCAATTAACAGGCGGCTGTACTTTGTGTACCAAAGCATTGTTTTTTGGTATTTTTATCAATATGTACGTCTGATCAAACGTGATCAAACAAAAGTTTTCTGTGCTGTTTTGTTTTTGTCTCCACCACCATCACCACACACACACAAACACACACACACACACACACACACACACACACATACTCACACAGAATGAAGTGCCCCAATTGGTGGGGGAGATCTACCAGAACTTCTTTGTAGAGAGCCGTGAGATCCCCGTGGAGAAGGCCCTGCTCAAGGAGATCCAGCAGACCCTGGTGGGTAACAAGGGCACGGACGTGTTCCACAAGATCCAGGCCGACGTGTACGAGACCATGAAGGAGCGCTACTATCCTTCCTTCCTGGTGAGCGACCTCTATGAGCGGCTGATCCGTCGCGAGGAACAACGGAGCAGCTCCCAGTCCAGCAGCGAGGACAAGGACGAGACTGTGAGTACCACATCTGCAGATAGACACACTGTTAGTCATTTAAATGCCAATCATTTGATTTTCCTTATATGTGTTGGTGGGAAGAAACCACAAATGGTAAAACTTTCACAGTCACTTCAATGACTTTCTGTTGGCCTAAGGGGCCATTCACACGGAACGCGCTTTACACCCCAAAAAAAGCCTTCTGTCTCGCAACCATTCCAAAAACTCGGCGTTTGCAAAGCTGTTAGGAACGTAAACGCCCATTGTTAATAAAAATGCAACCTCAAAAGTTCAACCATTTTCAACTCTGAGCACTTCGCGATTTTAGAAGCCTCACGGTTTTTGAAGGAGACGCAAGCGACAAAAAAGGAGTATGCATCACAGCAGTTTAACTTTTTGAAAGACACTAAAAGATACCATTAGGTAGTACCATTAGGTATCGCTCACACGGACACACTTTTTTTTTTTTTTACCTCCAGGTGCTCGATTTCAATTGTTTCCTTATGGTAGGTTCCATTGGGAAACAATTGAAATCGAGCACCTGGAGGTAAAAACAAAAGCGTGTCCGTTTGAGCGATACCTAATGGTATGACGGAACTCTGTTATTAGATTTTATAGCAAGCTAGGGGAAGAAAGGAGGTACGCAGTAAAATGAGCATATATATACTCAGCACAGTTGATGTCTATGTGATCTTTGCATTGCACGGCAAACTTGGCACTAACAGCCTTCTGTCAGGAGTATTTCATTAGTCCGTTTCCTAGATATATGGTGTGATATATATTAAATATATATACAGAGCCAGACCATGGAAGGCACGGAGGAAGGGCTTGACGAGGGCAGCAAGGGCATCAACGAGCAAGCCAGCTACGCTGCCAACAAGCTACGGCAGCTCTACGACAAGCTGGAGTACAAGCGGCAGGCCCTCGGCTCCATCCAGAACGCACCAAAGCCAGACAAAAAGGTCAGTCATCACAACCAGCCAGCCGTCTGCGGAGCTGGGTGGAAACCAAAAGTGTGGCGATGATATAATTAGTTCATTCAGTTGGTCAGTTGGACTGATGTAGTTGTTGTGGTGTGGTGTTCCAGGACATTGGGCCAGACATTTGGGTCTGACTGGGTAATCAGCAGGTCATCTGATTAATTGGTGTTGAATGATATTTAAAGGAATAATTTGCCACCCAGGAGCTTTTCTTGTCCTCTCTAATGGGTTCCACGAGGAGGAATAGCAGCATTGAATTGCATTCATAGCAAATTCTTCCAAAGATGGATGTCATGGAAGGTCTTCATTCAGCCTCGCAAATGGTATTCACACACAAGGACACTCTGGGTATTGTCACCAGGTGTGCCATCAAGACATCCCCCATCTCTCTCTCTCACTCACACAGACAGACACACACACACACACACACACACACACACACATACATACACATACACCTTGGTTTGGTGTTATTTATAGCCTGTTCCTACCAGTGCCACGAAGGCCATTAGTATTCCCCTTCAGCAGAGATCCCTCTGTCTCACACACACACACACACACACACACACACACACACACACACACAGACACACACACACACACAACCCTGTTTGAAGACTGCTAGCGAATTAAGCAGAGCCTCTTCAGACAGGGATTGTGGGTCGGAAGTACAACATGCTGCTTATTGTCTTAGAGCACAGACCTTGGACGGAGACGGTAGAACAAATTGGAAGAAAGCTTTCAAAATGACAAGTGCCTTGCCTCAAGTGGAAAGGCTAAAATGAAATCTAGGGAAGGAGTCTATAGAATATCGAATATTAGGCCATAAATATCAATGTAAAAAGGGCTTGCTGTAGTCTGATGTATTCAGGTTTGAGCCCTTAGGAAACCTGGCTTGCTCTTGGCAGGTATCTCTCTTACTCTGTCCAAACCCACTTTATCAGGGAACAAGAGATTCCTGTTTCTATAAAACCTGTTCCTAAAAATGTGTTCTCCGGGTCATGGGTTGCAACATCAGTAGATAAAATGCAATGAAGCAATGGCACATTAAGTGGGTTCACATGCACAGATTTTTTCAATTGAATTATTTTCACATTCCGCTTTTTAAGCATGGAAACGTGGATGGGGTTTCAATTAAGCTGTGCTGATGTCACTGCGGAGGTGTAATGAACATGGGCCGTGGTTTCTCTCATTGTTCATTTAGATTCATCTTTATGACCATTACGACTACGTCCCCCAGGTAGCATCCCTTAGCCTCCTGCCAGTCATGGACTAAAAGATGTTTATGAAAAGTGCTTTGTAACAAATTAAGTAGTTTAACTTCCGTTTACAGTTACGTATTTTTATGGGTAGCAATCAGATTATCTAAAGGTGTACACCACCCTTTCTCAGTGCGAGTCAAAATTCTATCCAATTGGGCTAAATCTGATTGGGTGACTTGGATGCATAAGGTATTTTGAAGGAGTTGTGTGGTGGCACATCTTCTTCCAGAGAAAGGTTTAAGCCAAATTACTGATGCCTCATGAATAAAATGACTTATGCCTCATGAATGAATGATTGAATTGAATGTTGAAAAGTAACTGTGTGTGTGTGTGTTAGATTGTGTTAAAGCTGAAGGAGGAAATTGGGGCCATGGAGAAGGAGCACAGCGACCTGCAGCTGCACATCTCGCGCACAGACCTGTGGTGTGAGAACCTGGGCACGTGGAGGGCCGTCATCAGTGCAGCCGAGGTGAACCGGAGCTCCACACTCTCATACTACAAACAGATCACTCACACATATTTATGGACCATGCAGAATCGATAGGCAGCTACCACAGCATTTTGGCTTAGGTGGTTTAGGGGTATTTTAAGTCATATCATCAAAGGAAAAAAAATCAATGATTTTTGCATCAAGCACTAAGGTTGTAAGAACATCATTCATGTGAAAAAGATGAGCTGTTCACGCATCGTGATGTAATGCACTTCTTTTTCTGTCCTTACTGTCTAAAGGAAGGACATGTTTGTCCTTGAATATGAACTGATATTCTTTATAATTTTTGCTGTCACTGAAAGTCTTTTTTTTTTGTTTGTTTCTCTTCTTATTTTATCCGTGTGTGTGTGTGTGTGTGTGTGTGTGTGTGTGTAGAATTTTGTTTCTAATCAAAGCCTATTCATTAGAGCACTGATTGCCATTTGCCTATTCACCTGAGTTGCAATGGAGCCATTGGTCTGTGGACTGTGATTGGCTTTTTGTTTGTTTAATTGGTCGTTAGCTAGTCAAAAGGTGCAGTCATTCAGGTTCACAGCTCTTTTGTTGTGCCTTCATTGACATTTTAGGGTTATCATGTTTGTCATAATCATTACGACACCAACTGTCCAGGAGTTCCTTTCAAACACATGTTGGTCTTTTGATAAAGTTCATAGGTTTCTATAGCTTTTTATAGTGTAAAGATGCAGTCATTTTTCTGAAACCCAGTTTGTGATTTTGTGATTTAGCTTTTTAATAATGTAGAAGAATGCCATATACATAAATAATTGATGAGGAGGTTTGCAGACCCTGAACATTATTCTGTGCAATGAGACGGGGGCTGTCCTATGTTCCTGTGCTCGGCCCATTAGTGATTTAAAGCCTGCCTTGGCTTACAGCATATTGGCTCATGGCAAGTCAGATATGTTGGCTGTTTGCCCTCTTCATCAGTCATTACAGCCAAGTGGACCTTGGGTGCGGTTCTCTCTCCGTAAGCCATCATCCTTCCTTTTTTTTTTTTTGCTCTTCCTTTTGTTTGCTTCGTTGTTTCCGTCTTGCTCCTTAATTTCTTCCTCTTCCTCTGTCTTCTTCACTTTCAATTAACATGAGTTTTATCAACATGTTTTTTTCTGAAATAGACTGAACTGCTTGCTTGTTTGTTTGCGATTGTGTATGTGTGTGTATGTGTGTGCATGCCTATGTGTGTACTTCTACTGGACTCATGATTGTCTGTACTCTGCAGGCATCGGAGGAGAATGGTGAACAGGTGCCCTTCTACTCGGTGGCCGTCAATCTGCCGGAGGGGGAGGACACCAAGAACAGCCGCTGGACCGTCACTAGGAAACTCCCCGAGTTCCAAGCCCTCCACAGGAAGCTCACTGAGGTATCGCCTAGAGCACCACTAAAATTTTTGGCAGAGTTTGGCATTTGGCAGAGTTAATGGTTTTTATAGCTTAAGCTGCACATACATCTAAGCTACCCTTTTTTTCCGAAAAAAATATGAATGGACTGTGTGTGTGTGTGTGTGTGTGTGTGTGTGTGTGAGAGGGAGAAAAACTGAGCACAAAATAAATGGTGGAAAGTTTAACTGTGCCCGATGAGAATGTCCAGTCCACTCAAGTCTAGCTTAGTGATAGCTAGTTGTATGGAGAGTTCCAGGTGAAGAATCTTTAATAATATGGATGTTGTCATGTCTAATTCAAGCACAGCTGGTTTGTTTTTAGTCTTGTTTTGTTTCAAAGGATTATTATTATTTACTCTTTGGAGGCCCATATATGGATTTTTTGTCTTACATTTCGCAAAAACTGAAAGTTGGTAGTGTCCACTATGCAAAAAAATTAATCCGCCATGATCGTTAATATTTTTTTTCCTTGGGATTTCTCGTTTTGTTTTCTGTGATTCTCAAAAATAACCAATTACTATTGGTGTGGTGCATGTACAACTCAGAACAGAAAAGACCATGGTCAAAAGCATAATGCAGTGCCCCATGGCCATGGTGGTGAGTGTCTCTTAACTCAGAAGCTAAGGGATTAGAAATGGGGACTAGTGCCTTCTCCTTTCACCACCACCCCACCAGATGTGTGGCTATGCTTTATCAACAGCCTGCTACATTAGAATGCCACGGAGATGATGCTGATGGCAGAGATGATGCAGCGCATCCAGTGACAGCTAAGGCAGCAAAGATGACTCATCCCACAATCGCATATGCACAGATGTGTCACAAAAGATGGCACACTATGCTACTGTAGACAAACACTGAATCAGTGATTTTCTTCTGTACTCAGTTTCACATTCTATTCCTCTTTTCTCCCTCCTTCCCCTCTTTCCCCAATTTCTCTTTTGCAGTGTTTTCCCTCCTTGAAAAAGGTCCAGCTGCCATCGCTGAGTAAACTGCCATTCAAATCCATCGACCAAAAATTCCTTGAGAAATCCAAAAACCAGCTCAATGCCTTCTTACAGGTATGACTTTGTCTTTCTCGCACTACTGAATGTCAACCCTTCCCTAAACAGAAATGGAGCGAGGAAAAAAAGTCTAAAACTTAAAAGTGTGTGGTTTTCCCGGAGAGTCTTTGTTTTCCCATTCACAGGTTGTAGCACCAGTAAAGTGGATGTATGCAAGAAATACGAGTTCTCCTTTAAGTAGCAGTCATACTGCCAACTCTTCTTAAGCAGTGTTTGATTCCCCCCCCCCCACCACTGAAAGGATGACTCCATAATGCGTGTTCTTCTGTCATTCGTTCGTGTTATGTGCGCCGTCTCCTCTCCCAGTATCCTCCCCCCAGGCCGCATGTTTTCACAGACGACAATGAAAGGCAGCCCCAGGCTCTCCAGGTGCCCTGCTTTTATTGGCAGTAGCTGAAGGGCGCCTGCACAGTGCCATCCGCCACACCCGGCTGTAAATGAAAGCCATAGGCTTCAATCTGCCAGCTGCTGTATTCAGCCCCAGCCTTGTCTCCTAACTGGCCCGTATGGAGGGAACCTGCTGGGAGGAAATGGAGTCAGACGTTATAATGGGGGTCTTGTTGCGAAAAGCCTGCCATAGTGGTGTGTGTGTGTGTGTGGCTTCAGGCCTGACTGGCATAAAGCAGAGATATTTATGTTCTCAAGCGTCTGCTTGATGCTCCTGCTACCAACATCCACCTGATTATTGGCTGTGCATACTACAGGGAGTTTGTTGTTCTGAAAATGATTTGCATTTAGTCATTGTGTTTGCTCGATGTGACCAGGTTTTTAATTGTTAAGGACTAGCAATCAAATTTGATGGTGGTTTTGAAGCCTTGTGATGCAAGCGTGTGTGGTGTTCCACAAGGGGAAATTTTTCGCTTGGTTTGATTGCTCCCAAAAAAAAAAAAAAAAAAACCCAATACAATAAACATTTATTTTTCAAAGGCTAAAGAGATGTTTTGGTTTTACCATCCCCGAGCTTTCCTATGTTTTCGTGCTGGGATTTCTTTTTTCATTTAGGTGCCAATGTTTTTTTAACACTGCCATATGCAATCTATTTTAATAACTGTAGAGTAAAACAGGCACCATTTAAAAACAGAGAGCATGGATTGGGCGATAATTCAATGCCATAAAGTTGACCAACTTTTTACAATTTATCTTAATTTTCTGTTTATCATTACATAGGCTAATATAGTCAGTAGAGGTCTGGTCCAGATATGGCTTGCAAAAGAAAATGGGAAAATGTAAAAAAGTCGACCAGGTGAGGTCAAGGCATATCACACTGTGATGTCGAATCAAGCCCAGCAGTCTGTCTCCCTCCACCACTGTGGGTGTTGCAGAGCTGTGTGGCACGCATCACTAATGCTGCTGGACATATTCCTCTGTCAGGAGAGTGTGCTGTGCAGGAGCTGGTGTTCATTGTCTAAGAGAGACATTAGTGTGCTCTAGGGTCCGCTTTTCTTCTTCTGTGACTCCAGTTTAATGCCAACAATAGAGCCTGCATGAGGTTGTACTACCTTTCGACTTGCCTTGCTGACCAACCCAAATTATTACCTTATACATTTTTGGCTAAGGTTTTATTCAGCAGGTTTAAGATCTTCCCTGTCAGTCATAGGATCATAACGGTTTACTTCTCTTTGTGGCCTTTTCCCTGAACAATGTCACTCGTAGAGACCCAATGCCCCTGACTGTTTAATGGCAGGACTGATAATCATTACCCACCCATACGTGTCTCACGCAACTGGGCTGGATGTCAGTTGCAGCCATTGTATCCGTATAGCCTACTCATCACACATGGGGTTACCTTGACGGCAAGGAAATGCATGTGTATCATTTTTTTTAGCTCTTATTGGTCTGTTATCTCGTCCTTGTTTTTGCTGTAGAAAATGCTGACGGACGAGCGCATGTGCCAGAGCGAGGCGCTGTATGCCTTCCTCAGCCCCTCCCCAGAGCACCTCAAGGTCATGGACATCCAGAAGAAGTCCTCCTTCTCGCTGGCCTCTTTCCTAGAGAGGCTGCCCGGGGACTTCTTCTCCCATCAGGAGGTAAGAGATGCTCCCCACTCGTGTATAAAACACTTAGCACTCAGGGTGGGGATGGTTAGGATTGAAAGGATTGTTTTATCTATTTCTCTTTTTAGAAAAAGAATTCCACACATTTTTCATGACATGAATCTATAATGCATCTTATATTACAGGACACCACAAAAGGCTTATTAGAATGAGATGAAACTACAACTGTATTTCTGTTTCTACCTTCAGAAAGACTAATTGGGCATGATCTGAAAAACCTGCTGAATTTGATAAGAGGAATTATAGGATTAGTTTTTGATGAGCCTACAATTCCAGTCAAAGCATTCGATTCTCAGTTCTTTTTGATACCCAGTTCTCGATTCCCACCTCTACTTAACGTCAGCTGTATTAGTTTTAGATTTTTTTTTTTTTAAATTTCGTATAAATAAATATGGGAACAACATTGAACTGGGACATATTATATGTGTATGTTAAATGCATTATAAAATAGGTTATGGTACAGAATTATGTCACTGCTGTGCACATTACATAAAGCTTGCTTTGTGCTCAGCTTTCCTTTACAGTAGTGTCTCTCCATATGCTGTTACTGCATCTGAAGCAGGCCAAGGCCTCGTGTGCAGCCAGTATTGCTGTGCTCAGACTCATCACCATAACCCAAGGCCCCCTGTTTTACAGTCACGCCATTTGAGAACAACAGGTCTTGTTTGCCTGCTATTTCTGTTGGGTAGTATGACTCACCCGAGCCGGGGCCAAATAAGGAAAGCTTGTAATGGTGCACTATAGGTGATTTTTATTCCGTCTCCACTGGGGAGCCGGAGTGGGAAATATTCATGAGGCTGGTTTCCTGGTCATGTGATTTGATTCCCTGTGCCGTCAGGAGGAGGCGGAGGACGACAGCGACCTCTCTGACTACGGCGACGAGGCTGACGGGAAGAAGGACGCCCTCGCCGAGCCGTGCTTTATGCTTATCGGAGAGATCTTCGAACTCAGGGGCAGTGAGTGTCACCTTTGCCGCAGCTCCCATAGCAGAGGGGATTGTGTGTTAGTGTGTGCGCATGTATATGTCAGGTGTTGCAGACTGCTTTCCACATACATAATTATGCACATCAGAATCCTGTGGCTGTCATCTGTAACTGGGTGTGCACATGCATAAATACATGTTAAGGTGTATACATTTTTGCGCGTGTGTGATCTCTCCTTTTTTTTTTTTTTTTTTTAATAAGTAAAACCGTACTAGATTGTGTTTATCTTATGAAAGTAGAGTTAAGGTTCTGTGCCCATTAAGTGTGCTGACTCTATGTTTTTAAATTATATTATTTATTAGCAGTGGAGCATTGGAGAGTCAACCAATAATGTTAGAGACAGACATGTCCCTAGCTAGTCCTTTCCATTGTTTCAAGTGTGTGTGTGTGCTTTACTGTATTTGTTTGCTTCAAACGAGGTATGGCGATTGTGCCCGTCTCCGTGTCTTCAGCGCAGCAAGTCACTTCCTCTCGGTTCCCTAATGGGAGCGGAAGGTTGTCGCTGCCGATAGGTCATTCCATCAGGCGACAGTCCCCCTGCAGCCCAGCTCATTAGGCTCGCATCGATCCCGACTGGCAGGGAAACTTACTTGGGTTCACTTCCAAGACTCTCTCATCAGGGAGTGTCAACACGAACACAGGCAAACACAGAAGGAAGGGACACTTTTGTCCCTTCCTTGTGCATAATGTTATCAGCCAAGGGCTCAGTGGGGATGGTATGATTTCATAACGCTCTGACGTGGTAACGCAGGAAGATCAACACCCTAAAGTATTTCTTTTCACCAGCCTGCTATTTCCACAGGCCTGAGTCACAGAATGACGGAATACCGGTGTCCCCCCCCCCCCCAACCCTTTAAAGACCTCACTGGCATGAGCCAGCTTTCATGGTTGGCAGTCATGCCAGTGGGTTGGCTGATTCATGGCCTTTTTGAGGGTGCAGGGCTTTGGGTTAAGGAGGATTCAGACAAAGCACTTAGTAATGTGGAGGAATATTTTATTTATTTATTTGTTTATTTATTTATTTATTTGTGTCAGATTTTGATATGCTGTTATGGGGTCGGTTGAATCTTGTGCCTTTAAAAATAGCTGATAAAGGCACAACGACTTACTGTATAGGCGCACTGATTTTTCTCCTCTCACCTGTCCCAGCCCTGATTGGGGAAGTGGCCCCATCAGCAGTAAATACCCACAAACCTCCCATGTGTCTGTGCGTGGAAGCTTCACTTCTGCTTTTTCAAACATGCAGCTAATTTACGTTTTCGTTTTCGTTCAGAGGGGATAAAATTAGACCAGCACAAGTTTGAGTGACACTGAAATCGAAAGTAGTTCAGAGAATTGTCCGGAACACCTTCAGGAAGCCTGTAACAAAAATGTCTGCCTTTGTTTATTGTTAAACCAAACTCATCTGAAAAAGAATGTGCTGGAATTCCGTTCACTGGCACGTAGGGGATGCGCAGGTTGCCGTAGCAGCTTGTGATTTGAGGCCCTCTCTAAGCTGCTGATGGTGTAGACGTTTCTGTGGGAGAGACAGGCCAACAGACTAGGGCATTGAGCGTGCCAATACTCAGCTGTCCCGCTCACAGCAGGAGCTCTGTCTGGGCATCTTTGTCTGGACACAGGAGCACATTCATGCCTCCAGCTTAGCCGCCTCAGTGTGTTAAGGCAAGCATGTTGCCTATGCGGAATATGCAGAGGATTGGATGCAGAATTGGACTCTGTTGTGTGAATGTCTCTCGGCTGTGAAGAGGTAGTGAAAGGGAATCGTGCTGGGTGCAGTCGTGCTGCTGTTGTGCAGCTGTTTGGCCACAGGTGTGGGGACATGAGTAAGTGCGATCCTGGAGACTTTCACCACTGCGTGGCCCAGCAAAGCTTTGCTTCCTCCTACACATACTACTTTCAACCCAAAACCACTTGATACCATAAATGGCACATAAATAGGGTTTTTAAGAATGTATATAATGTAATGTTTTATAATGTAGTGCATACTCTGTGTTGCTTTAGGGTACTGACATTTCCTTCAGGATAATACAAGTATCTGTCTGTCTGTCAGCAAGTCAATTCACTTAGAACCATTATGTTCTCAAAGATTTGTGGGGCATGGAAATGAAATTACGCTACATTATTGCTCATTCTAATTGTTTTTGGACACAAAACTCCCCGTTATGTCTCTGTGAGAGGGCTCTGCCTGTGTTGCTCTGTGGAGCTTATGTCCCTTCCTTGCGTGGACGTTTGTTTTTTCTTAGTACAAGACCAGAATTGATTGTTAAAGCCTGCATTTACCCCTTGCTTTCCCCTTTCTCTCTCTATCTTCCAGTGTTCAAATGGGTGAGAAAGACACTAATTGCACTAGTTCAAGTCACATTTGGACGGACCATCAACAAGTAAGTTCCAGCAGTTTCTTTCCTCTTGCCCACTAGTTGGGATTGCGTCTGGTGTGCACAAATCATTCAAAAAGTACGAATGAATGAATGAATGAATGAATGATTATCTACCTAGAACTGAGAAAATCAAATGAAACTCATTGTTTTATTATGAAAAGCCGTACAAAACATAGATGAAAAATGTACAAAGTTAAAGTAAAGTTTAACTGTGCTCCAACAAAGAGCTACTAAAGCTGTAAAATTGCTTTTGTCACTTACTTATTAAAAATCACTGCTACAGTATAATTTCTGCGTTCGCTAATTTCAGTCTAATTGCTCATGATTGTGCCCACTGACAGTTCATTCACAGCCCAAAAAGCCGGAGCTCATTTGCACAAAGTTGTTCACTTGTTTTAGTCGCTTGTTTTAGTTTTCATCATCATTTTTGTCGCTCTGCCACTTTAGTTGATCTTGTCCGTGCAGCTGAATTACTCGCAGCTCTTGATGTGAATGCACAGTTGAGATGGAGCCGTGAGTCATCAGTCTGTAATCAAATGGCAGTAAATGGAGAGACGGGGCTATTGATGGAGTATGGTGGCTGAGTTTTGTGCTCTGTTATTGCGTGCGACGGGTGACCTGGTGCCATTAACCTAGTCAACAGAGAGGCCTGAGTTGGAAGAGCCATGACTTTGTCCATAGTAACCCCCAGCCTCCACACAACTACACCTCACACACTCACCCCTCCTTCTGCTCAAACTACACATGTCCATGCTCACAGAGACGGATACACACACACATACAGAGACACACACACACACAGACACTGAACATACACTAAAACCCAAGTATGAGTCATGTGCATACATACATTTTCTAAGACTGTTCTAAGCACCTTAACACACTTTTAAGTCATAGACACACACACACACCATCAGTTTTATAATAGCAGCTCATTACTGGCCCTTGTCAAAGAGCGCCTGCAAGAGCTGGTGTCCATGGGGGTGCTGGGGATGAAAGGTCTTTGCTTCCTGAGCGCTTGTGTTCTGTTTGAATCATCTTTGGACAAACCATTTCCACTATTGTTTGGTTGGCCTGCTTTTTGCACATCTCAACTTTTAACAATGCACAAAAACCAATGATGTTCAGATTCAGAATTCAGGGCATTCAGAATACCCTTTTGGGATTATGTGTGTGTGTGTGTGTGTGTGTGTGTGTGTGTGTCAGACAACTGTTCATTACAGTCGTGGTAGACTAACCCATTTTTCCCCCCTCTCTTTTTTTTTTTTTTTTTGTATGACTGCATTGATCGCTCTTTAATGGAGCTGCTTGTTTGCTGCTTTTTAAACAAAAAATGTGAGAGATGGCCCAGTGTCACATTTTTGTCATTTTCCATTCTATTTATTGGATTTTCTCGTAATATTTATGTGCTTTGTTAAAACGCTTTTTTGCCCTCCACCCCTGTCTGTCTGTCTGTCTATCCGTCTGTCTGTCTCTGCGTGCTCCTTAGGCAGATCAGAGACACAGTAAACTGGATCTTCTGTGAGCAGATGCTTGTTTACTACATCAACATTTTCCGGGACGCCTTCTGGCCCAACGGCAAGCTGGCGCCCCGCGCCGAATCTCGCTCCGACTCGGAGCGGCGCGAGACCAAGGAGCGAGCCCAGCAGAAGCTGCTGGATAATATCCCAGGTAAGCGCCGCCTTCTCTCCCCTCCGTCTCTGCTATATTTGTGTTAATCATCTCCATGAAATATTAGCCCTCATATGGCCTCCCCGAGGAATAATGCCGATGTGCAACCAAAAGAGCATTTCTCCCTTTCAGCCACCCGGCAAACAGGGCTCATTGACACAGGCCATTTCAAGGTGCTGCGCTCACTTATCTCCAAGGCAACCGTCTTTATGAGTTGAACTGTAGGTTAAGAGCTCGGCTGAAGGGGTTCTCAGAAACATAAATGGGCCATACAGTGAACAAGGAACACTTTTAGCAGGCAAAATAGCAGTTGCGAAACATGCATGGATTAACAACACAGCAATGAACAATAGTTAAATCTGGACCACTGAAAGCCCATTGAGAGAACCATTTAGTCAAATGAGCATTTTCTCATCTACAGTGTCATGTGCAATTGAGAGCTGAGCTTCCCTCTTGTGTGAATGTGTTGTTTATCAGAGACACTTGGGTGCTCAAGGTGACTGAGCAGAGAGAGAGAGGGGGAGAGAGAGAGAAAGAAAGAGAGAGAACAATGGAGTAGAGGGAGGCTGAGTAAGAATGAGAAACAGTGAAAGGAGGAGATAAATGGAGGGAAGAAGGAGAGATGGAGGGATGCAAAGGGGAAAAAAGTACAAAGGAGACTATGAGGAGAGGGGGTTGGAGAGAGAGAAGAAAAAAGAGAGGGAGAAAGGGTGATTATACCTCTCAACTGGAGAGCCTGTGTTAATCACGTTCCACTCCACCGCCTCCTCTAATAACACCACTCTGAGTGTTTGCATTTTAGTGGGTACAGAAAACACAACTCAGCACACACACACACACACACACACACACACACACTTTGTTGGATGGACATACACACAGATGGACCTAGTAGGGACTAGCACAAAATCTATCATAAAGACAAGGATGATTACTGATATGTACATGTGCAAAAAAGTTAACTTCCCAAATATTCAACTGATATGAAAGGTTTCATCAGTTTTATGACACATGGCTGGATGGTAGATGACGCGGTGTGTTTTAGTTTTTTGTTTTTAAGTGTCCCTGTTGCCGTTGACAGATGCACTACAGAATCTTGTGGGACAGCAGAACGCCAGATACGGCATCATCAAAATCTTCAATGCACTTCAGGAAGCCAGTGCCAACAAACATCTCCTCTATGTGAGTCTCAGCTTTTTTGAATCGGTCTTGTTCCTCATCAGCCTCTTAAAAGATCACTTTATTTACTACACATTTGTGTGTGTGTGTGTGTGTGTGTGTGTGCGCGTGTGAACAAAGCATGAAGTGTGTATACTTTGGCTCTGGTTTCCCCTGCCTGCTTTCGTTTCCGTATTCTGCAATGCTGAAACCCAGTACTGCTGAATGTTCACATTTACTGTAGACCATGGCGCAGATGCATAGTGCTTAGATAGTGTCAAGATCAGTGTTGGTGCACCAGTGCGGGACTGATATTCTGATTTTCTCTGAGCTTTAAAGGAATCAATCTGCATAATGTCTTAAGGAATCAATGGAGTCAATGCAACAGGCAGTGATTGATGCACTACTGAGATTGCAAAGTTGGAAATATTTAGTTTGGTTTTGTGCTGCCATCTAGTGTTGATATAAAGAACACTGCAAACTTTCTCACAAGTCGTAGAGGTGTTTGACTTTACTTAAAATAGTTTTGATTGACCTTTCCTCTGCGTCTCTACCCTACAGATCTTACTTGAGATGCTTCTCAAAGAACTCTGTCCTGAACTAAATGGAGAAAAGGACCACGTTCGGTAGAGCACTCACAAAAATGGATACAGAAACTCACAAAATGCAAAAGAAACAGACATTCCCACATCCACACACACCCTGGATGACCTTCAAGCGCCGTTTTTCTCTCTTTTTCCCTCTGGTCCTTTGACCACTAGTGTTCAGTGTAGTGGGCTCTGATTATTGTTTTCCAATCCACATCACCACATTTAGTTCTGCTGAGGAGACACACGTCAGGTTTTTGCTTATGTTTGTCATTTACCTCTACTTTTTTTTTTTATACTAAAAGGAAGGTCGTATGACATGTGAATAGCTGTGAATTGAGTGTTGTGTCTGTAAAAACACAAAAAAAATGAAGAATAAATAAATCATAAAACAAGAGTAACCATGGACCTCATACAACCCCCTACCTACAGTACAGTACATTCATTCTGAAGGCTTTTTATTGTGCAATATGTCATGTCAAGTTATTATTGTGAAAATTTTATTTGTGATTATATGATAGATTTTTATTTTTACCTAAACTAGTTTAGAGCATTTGTAAGCAATAAACTGCAAAACTTACCATTGCTGTTACCATTGCCTATTGTCCATTGTTTTCATATAGAGAAATTGCTATACCATTTACATTTACATTTACATTTATGCATTTAGCAGACGCTTTTATCCAAAGCGACTTACAAAACGAGGATAACAATCAAGCTACATAGCAGAAACCTTAAGGAGCATAGTGCTAGGGGATAGTGCTTCAGTTCATTTTACAGATCCAGATCCACAAATCCTTACTTGATTCAGTACTATTTTAATTACAATTACTGAAATTAATTATTATTATTACATGCCATTTTCTAGTACAATAATGGTTGACTAAGTCAGTTATAGTTACTTATATATTTACAGATTTCCCTGAAAACATTTCAACTCATAATTGCCCTTTGACACGGGCACATACAGTATGTTAATATTATAAGACAATAACAACAACCACCATGGGCTTAAGAGAGTTGGAAAAGATGGTTTAGAAGTCATGGAGTATTGTGAGGTCATGTCTGTCATGTCTTAACTAGGAGTTCATAGTTTCCCCAGGGCAATGTCCATCTGCAGCCATTTGCACACCTCGCTGTCTAGCTTCACTGCCTGGGAGAAACACACATCAGATGAAGGGGTCATAAAGGATGTATTGCCGTTAAATGATATAAAGGAACAGCAATTGTCATGTTTTTAAAATTAGTTAAACAGTTATTTACTATGTTATTTTTTACAACAGAATGGTTTCTGTTTGGCGAGCCATTGGAGAGGTTTCCCTTTTCTCATGTGTGCCATTAACCACACTGTGGCCTGCCCTCTGCATGGTACACCTGGTTTACCTTGGTGAAACAGAGCTCTGCCTGTGTCTTGTCCTGTGGGACTCCATGTCCCAGCTGCAGGCATCGGCCATAGTGGAAGAGAGCAATGGTGATGCCCTTAGCAATAAACTCTGGCAGACAGCCGGTCACCCTGGCAATGGCACTGATGTCTTGGTACTCTGAGATTCTGCACCATGCCAAAAACAATAACATTAAACAAAAAAAACACACAAAAATCCATATGTAATGCATATGCTGTTGTGCATTTTGTGCTCAACTGAAAGTGTTTCATGGAGGTATTTCCAAATTAGTGACGGTCTTTGAGAATTTAGGTTAAGGAAGGACACTGTAAATTCAACTACGGTATCTCTAATAATCTCTAATGACATTCTTTAATTACAAATATTATATGTCTTGTGTTTGATACAGTACAAATACAATTTAGAGAGAGAAAATGAACAGGGTACCTCTTGGCAAGTGCCACAGCCTTGGAGTACAACTTTGCTTGGTAGTAGTACGCCACCAAATGCCCTTGGGCGTACACGTTGCCGCGCTCTGCTGCTGCCTTCAGGCAGTACAGGGCAGACTCCTTGTCCTTGTGTATGCCTTGGCCGTGCAGGTACATGATCCCCAGGGCGCCCTGGGACTCCAGACTGCCGTTCCCACAGGCCTCCGAGTGCCAGAAAAATGCCTAAGGAGAGGGCAGGAAAAACATTGACCTGGCACACCCTTCAAACCCCCATGCCAAGAAGCCATTAATTAGGCCTTAATCCGCCATAATTGCAGGTGTCTCGTTCCTGGCCAGACCAACCGCAGCATGTATCTTCTCCAGGGAATGGGGACGGGAATTAATGCCCTTGCTATTAGGTAATGAAAATGGCACAAATACCTTCTTGAGGTCCAAGGTCTCAGGCCTGGAGTAGAACATCCCAAGGGCGGTCTGGGCCTTGATGCTGGCGTCAGGACTTCCATCAGCGGCTGCTTGTAACCAGTATCTGGAAACAGTATTTGCACCAAGAGTTCCTTTAAAAGTACAGGAACGGAACTAATGGTTTTTACATAAATATGGCTCTGAAAGGATTACAAGATTCTAATACAAGTTCAGTATAAGACCTATGTTGTGTTAGTACAAAATGCATGCATAGCAGATGCTAAACTGGTCCTGTTTATGTTGTAATCAATCTAGTCAATACACTTATTTTATAACTGCATTTATGTAGGTGTTATAAAACACATCTCTCTTTAATATCCATTACTGAGCTGCATCTACCTTTGGCATTTCTGACCAATAGACTCCATAAACCACTCCAACCACAAATTCATTTGCCCAGCCACAGTGGTTTGTGTACCATATCATTAACCACACTCACAAATAATTCCCTGCACACAGCCACGCTGAGGCTACCTAATGTACTGTAGCAAGTATACCTCCCATCTACTGTCCAATTAAGTTCATGAATAACAGGCAGGTCTTACTTTGCGCTTACCTCTCGGCCCCTGCACTGGAAGCAGGCACTCCATACCCCTCCAGGTAAGCCAGGCCTATGTTGTACAGGGCGGCATATTTGATGTGACCTGCCTGAGGGCTGTCAGACTGGGCAACTCTCCTCATGTACTCGATGGCCAGACTCTACTCGGAGAAGGAGAGCAAGGACACCAGAGAGAACCTGCAAGATCTTTTGCCTTTGTCCATTTGCAGGGAAATGTTCTTATAATCTTATCATACCATATCCTCTGCCTAATTTCAAATGTACTGTATAGCACCTAAATATTTTGAGTTCTTTCAAAATAACATGAAAACACAGAAGGTATCACTCAAGTGCTAGATGTACCCAGGAACATTTTATCAGTCACATTTTGTGTATATAGCATGTGTGATCCTCAGGCCAACAATGATACCAGTTAATACCAGTTTACTAACAATGATAGGCTATAGCTTTTTCTTTTTGCTAAATTGGCCCATGAGCAGCTGAAACAAACGTAGCAAACTACTGTCCAAATACCAATAGGCTCAAACATGGAATGTGGTATAGAACACTTTAACACTGTCTCCACTTTTCTATCACTAAGATAGAGCGCTGTGTTATATATACTTGTGAATAGAGGTAGTGTATTTAAGGTTCTTCAGTAATGAATGACCTTGTCCAATACTCACTAGGTCAGCAGGGGTCCCCAACCCATCAAAATGCATAACTCCAAGCTGGTAGAGAGCTTGTGGGTCTTGATCCTTGATGGAGTTGAAGGCTTTAAGTGCCTCTGCGTAATTGTGCTATAACGTGAATTGAAATGTTACAGACAGAGACTGACTCTGTGAGCCACAAAGACTGTTGAACATCACAAAGTCTCGTGTCTAATCATGAAGTACTCATGATTCTAGACTATGATTTCCAGGCAGTGAGGGGATGGGCTATAAGTACCCTGGTCCTCAGACTTATACCTTCACCTATTTACTCACTACCCCCTGCTGATGTTTATTTAATGTTTTACTAAGATGTATTATTTTCCAAAAGCTTGTCCGTTAACAACTAATCTAAATTTAATCCACAACAGAATAAATATCTAGAAGCCAATACTTGAAAATTATTATTATTATATATTATTATTATTCTATTATTATTATTAATAATAATAATAAAAAAAACATAATAGCTCAAACATAGTCTTCCCATGCCCTGTAGTAAAGAGATGTCAGAAGTACATTAGAAACGGAGTATACTATACCTTCTCAAAATGTACTAGTCCTAGAAGTAATATGGCCTGCGGGTCGCCTGTCTCCTCCCTGGGTCTCAATAACTTTTCAGCCCTCTCCAGCAAAGTGATATGAGTGGAATCTATGTAATAAATGGGAGGACCTAATGAGTTAGGCGACTGGTTTTAATATTGATTCTAGTGCAGTACACGACAGAATGCCTATATGTACTTGGGACGTGTTGGACCCAGTTCACACAACACGAACTTGTGTCTTTTCGATTTGGCCCTTGCTGTTAAAAAGTGCGCATAAGAAACTTGAATACTGAATGCATACCATGTGAGTGAGGAAAAATAAAACACCTGAATGCCCGTGAGCTTCTTCATTCACATCCTCGCTTGGATAAATAGCTTCGACCGCTTTAAAAATACTTTTCGCTGATCTGATTTGTTCCTCTAACGAGACCTGATATTCAAACTCCATTGCCCTTTATGGACCTGGACATGCCGGGATTTTGTAGAGTTTCTAATAAAAAGGAACAGAAATGTTATCACAATTTGTCTGTTTACAACAAAAACAGGGATTATAGCAAAAACCTGTCTTACTTCACACATCCAGTGCGCTGACTTTTTTGATGCTGTGAATATCAATGTTGCCTTTTTGCGCGCTTCTTCAACCCCCGCGTCATAAAAGCTTGTTGCTAGTAACATTTTCCTAGGAAACAGGACACGGAATTCTCTTTGAAGTCGATGCATGTTCAACCAAGATTTCAAAGAAGAGGGGATCTTTGTTCTGCAGCTTTTTCCTTGCACACAGCTTCACGTTTAGCCACTCTTTGATTTACTAGGTATTAAGGCAGAAGGTGGATCAAGTGCACTAAGGTGTTACCTGAGATTCCCAAGTGACACATATCAAAAAGAATAGACTATAGCCTACGTTTAGACTGGGCCTATAGGTGAACAAGACAGGGCACAATACTTTGCTAGCAACATGCTAATGATGCGCATTAGCACATAGGCTTGGGCAGTAACATAAGCAGCTACACTAAATGTAAAATATTTTGATGACAATATTTGTTTCAGTTTTTTATATTGTAGACTACGCTGTAATAAAGAAAACACAAACAGGCTGCTAGCTATTGATTTGATAACATGTAGTCTCCATTATATCCGGGGAACAGCATCAGAATAGTTCGGCCTACAGAGAAATAAGATTGTGTGAATTAAGATTGTGTGATTATCTTAATGGAAGACAAAATGGAAAAACGAGGCTGCCTGAATGGTGCTATAATCAACTGCCTCAATTGTTCTGTCAGATACCCAGTTATAGGGCACGAATTACCTCTGCCCTCTGCTGGGCACTTAAGACAATTTTATTCTGTATATTTTTCTCCATGAAGGTGATGTATCCCCGAGATGAAGGCCGTTTAATAACCAGACACTCATATAAAAGGATAGGGAAATTACCCGCAAAGAATAGAAATAGGCCTAACTACATTTTAAGACAAATATTCAGATTGAATAAATTATAATGCACCGCACAAATCTTCAGAAATTTGCAGTGCTGTCATATTTTTATTTCTTAACTAGTAGTCTATGCCTAATATAGTAGGCTATTTTGATTCAGTTAGGGTAGCCTACTCCTCCCAAAAAGCGTCAAGGTTGATCCTCCATAATGTTAGGCTATAGCCTAGCTCCACCATCAGGTCACGGATAAAATTTCAATTAAAACTCACATAATTTCATACACATTAGGCTATACGTTTGATTACATTTTGTCCATGTTAACTTTATGCTTAAAAGCGACAATAACTATTTGGAAAACTTTTTTCTATCGCCAATCGTGTCATGCTTGGTCGCATTATCACCGCCCTCCTTGACAGCGTGCGTCTAGATAATGATCACCACGGATGCCAAGGAAACAACATGTACACAGACCTTGAACATTTCGTGCTTTCTGTGTGTCATATAATATTAAAACGTTACTTAATCGATATTTTTTGACCTGACCAGTGCATCTTCATACGTCAAGGTAAGTGCGCAAATTTAGATACGCAAAACGAATTGCAACGATTTAACTCTTAAGCGTAGCGCAGACGTGTTCCTACAACCTGGGTTAGGTGATCATATAAGTAATTTCATAATAAGCTTGATTCAGATCGTTTAGATTTCCTAATGTTGGGGCCATGTAACAACTCATAAACTTGAGGCGCTATAGTGTGCAAACTGCCAAATGTATTTCAATAAACCACAGTCCACATGTGCTCTTCCAAACAGGAACAATGCCGCCTGAGGGCAAGTCCGATATGGAAAGAGTGGGTATTTTCCAGGAGATGGGCTACATTTCCATCGGAGATAAATACATCCCGTTTGTTTACCGTGAGTTCGACTATTAAGAGAAAATCTGCAGGCTTTGTATTGTGGTTTATTTTCATATAAAAGCTGCCGTGCAACATTCTTCCTCCTTAATAGGTCCATTTAACGACTCGGCGCACAAGAATAAACAGATGCAGACGTCAGGGCCTAAGAGAAAGTCCGGGCTACAGGCTGGGTATTTTGATACTCAGTTCAAAAGGATCTTTGAGCGGGAAGCCCTCAGTGACCCAGTGAGACTAAACAGGCAATACAGGATCCAGCAGTCTAAAAAGAATATCGGAAAGGCCTTCCTCCCAAGCAATGGAGAGAAAAAACCGTAAGGCCAAAACTATCCTTTTTATTCGGGAAATGCAATGCTTTAATAGTGCTCTGTTTTCAGTAAAGAATACACCATAATCTGACACCATAGAGACCATTGTGTCTGAGGGTGTCCATTGGTAATCTCACATGTGAGACAGGACAGCCAAGCCTGCGCAGACTTTCCATTTCATCATGCTCTCTCAGGAAGGAGATTTAGCCAACTTCAATCAGGGACGCCTGTCAGGAGCTTTGGTTAAGGGTCAGGCTACATTAAACAGACGATTGAGTAAAAACATTTCACCATTTTTAGTTAAATCAGAATGAAACAATTAAAATCACACAGCCTTGTTCACAATGTGTGAATCCAAGACTTGTGTGAATTAAAAACTCATTTAGAGTCTACTTTATAACTCTGAGTAGTTTGTTTCTTGAATATGCCTACTCTACCCAGAAAGGCACACCAAGTGAAAATGTAGAATAAAAATGTATTGTATCTCCCATCACACAGCTCAGGGGTGGGCAGCTACTATGGCACCATCAGTGGTCCTGTGGAGGCCATGAGTGCTCAACACGTGCCCAGACAACCCTACAAATCCCCAGGGAAAAACATGTACACCAGTCCATCCAAGAAGGGAAGTGGTTATGGGTATGTATTTTTTTAATGTACCGCTGCAATGTTTGTACTGTACTCGTTACAGTTATAATACTGGACCTTGGGCCAAATTCTTGAAACTGTTTAAAGAAAAAAGTATGTTTTTAATTGGTGTCTTCCCCTTAACTTGATTTGGAATTCATAAATTATTCTTTTATGTTTAGTTTTTTACTTAATTTTTGTTTCATCCTAAAAAAAATACTTGAAAAAGAAGTTGGCTGTTTGTTTTCATCAGCATTATCTAAATATAAGTATATATGAAAATCTGATAATTTGTGATAATCAATTTGTGGCCTGATGTTTTTTCTCAAGTGTTTGCTATTACACTTCTAGCTATCCATAATAGGCTTGCTGTACATCGAGTATCAACACAAAGTGAGGTGACCAATCACTGTCTTAGCAGGCGCTAATCTGGAGAGCTCTTAAGTAATAAAACAAAGAAGTTGTTAACACTTATTACACTTATAAAAAATGTCTATGAATATGGCCCCTGGTCTTTGCCTTTATTTTTCCTGTAACATGCAGTACGATTTAATTGTGATCACTGTAGTAATTCTTGCAATGTTATTGTCTGGATTTACTAGATACCCAAATGTCACCATATCCAAACTTGACCTGTATTCCCCAGACCCTTATGACAGAGCTAAGGAACTACTTAAGGTCAGAGCCAGGAAACTCATTGCTAAGTTAGTGACTGACATAAATCACTGTGTTCTGTCAGTGTGATATGGAGTTTTCCCCCCTCTTTCTAGAGGGAGATGGTTAACCACAAGACAATGTTGAAAGGAGGACAGTTCCGCTTGAACCTCCACCCAAAGGACTATTTTGACAACAATCCCTTCAAGGTGGACAAGCCTCTCCCACCTGCTAAAAGGACAGAGGAGAGAAAACATCACTTTGCTGTCCCCTTCAAACCATCCTCTCCCTGCAAATTGGTGAGACTGTTGAGCCACGTTACCTAGGCAACACAGTTAGTGTGTAAGCCTCTGTGACCTTTTGTTCAGTGTGTATTGTTGAAAGTTGCTATTGGACTGAATGTTCATGTTCGTTATTTGCTTGGACACAAACAAAACACAAAAAAACATAAACAGCTAAGGCGAAGATGTCAAAGAAGATAATTCCTGGATACTCTCTTGACACCCACACCCTCTTCCTTGAACCTCTCAGATTGGAGGAATGAAAGCGGGAACATTTGACACTTACCCCAGCCACTCAGCGGATCCCTACATCTCCCGGAAGGCAAGGACACTCCCCACAAACAGGGAGGGAAAGATATTTCGGCCATCTCCTGGGCCCAAGAGCACTCCAGTTAAAAGCATCATCTCTCTCAACGTCAACAAGTAGGCTTCTTGTTGAGTAATTCTTCTAGACTTCAAGACTTATTATTGTCATTGTACAGACAAAAGAATTAAGTATTTTGTTATTTGACATTTTTAAATTGTGCATTGTATTGTCTTTTTATCTTGCAGGATAGTGAATGCAACAAACTTCAACACCATGTCATCTGTAATGGTGTATTGATAATCTAACTGCACTCTACGAGAGATTCAATGGGACTGGGCTCTGGGACTCTGTGAAACCTGTTGTTTTCATTGCACCACTTGAAATGTGGCAAGGTTATCCCTGAAGGTTATAAATATCAGATTTTCTGGATGTGGTGTAATATGAAAACAAGCTGAAAGTATATATGGATGTCTGTGACTGGTGAAGAGATTGGAAGATATAAAAAAGTGTGTTTAGTCTTACCAGTGATGTGTTGTATTGCACATATACCTGATGATATGGGTCAGTTAAGGTAACCTTTTCCCTTTTGTCAACGATACCATTATCCTCTGTTTAAATAATTCATTAGACTGACTTACTATGTCGTGGAGAGGGAACATGGCTGAGTTTTGAAAAATTCATGCTGCTCAAATGATACAAATACACAGAAAGTAGGCCTGTTCTACATGATCCACTCACCAGTGGGAACAACCTGAATATGGTTGGCTATAAACTGAAATGTGTTACCAAAACAAAACAAGACAAACAAAAAAACTACTCATCATATCAGCCTTTGCTGTGTCTTGAAAGGTTTGCTGTCTGCCACCTTGCAGACACACCTGGGTAGACTGATGACTAAAATGTGGTGCAGCAGGGAGGCTCTTGGGAAGGTGCTGAAAACCCCATTAGGAATTCCACTCTAGACATCCATCTGTATCTGCTGACTGAGTCAGGGCTTGACTGACAGATTCCCCTAGCAAGTTTCCATTCCATGCGAGCAACTAGTGGATGTAAAAAGGCAAATATCATTGACATGAGAGATGCTTGGTCGAGTTCAGAATGCATTTATTTTGGTAATGAAAGTGAGAAATAACAATTCAGCTGTAATAGGACAACAAAATTGTTTTAGGACATAATTAACTATCACGTTATAGAACATAATGAACTAGATCATTCAAAGAGAAGAATATTAAAATAAAATGCATGTATTCTGTTTTATTCAGCATTTCTATCGTAAGATATTAACATTAAAACATGAATCATAACAGTAATGAGCTGAGGACTGAAATATATCACCTCAGGTGCAGTAAGACAGCCATCATGTCTCAGACCCATTCTCAGTCATTTTAGAATTTAATTAAAGAGATTGTCTAGAGCCAATCTACTTATAAACCTTTTGGCAGCGGTAAGAATGAGAAAATTTGGTACAACATAACAAAATAGTGGCTAATGCAAAAACATGTTGGCTGTTGTTTTGCTGTTTGGTCTATGTTGTACCAAACACTCTCCTAATTCTTACCTGCAGTATTTGGAACCCTGGAGGCCTCCAAATTCAACAAGGCACAATTATTGCATTGAGGATTCTGATGGTGTGTATCGAGGAGTGGGCATCTCAACAGTTGAGTTTGCAGCATGTTCACTGGTACTGACCAGTACTCCTCACCAATTCATACACACTCAAACCTAAAGAGTATGAAACATTCTCAGTGCAGTTAAGGCAACCCAAGATGGCACAGCTGTCTTCCCCTTTATCATAGCCGTAGCCTATGTGCTAATTCTTTGTTCTTGTTCACATCTCCCCGACTCTTTAACTTGAGGGGTATACAGTGACCAGGTCATGACCCTCCATGGGTGCCATGCGGACACGGGCGTGGGCCTCGCAATAGAGCTGGCCTTCCACAAAGAAGTAGCCCTTCTGCTTCAGGTTGATGCCACAGTCGGAGCACACAAAACAAGCAGGGTGTCTGTACTTGTCCCGGGCCTTTACCACTGTGCCCCTGGTGGACCAAACACAGAGTTAGTGACAAACTGGTCACTACAAACTGTAGGAAATGGCTAAAGACTGAAAATGATAAGTGTTTATAACATGCATGAAATAAGAAGTATGTTTCTCAATCACTGTTTCATAAATCAAGATTTTTACAACTGTAGAGTACAGACCACATTGCATGCACTGGGACATTACTCTCCTGATAAAAAAAATCAGTGAAGAGGAATTTTTTAAATTGGACCGGAAAATAAAATCTAGTTTTTATTAAAGTCTAATTTTAAGATTCGGGAGGCTAGAGGGATGCATTCTGGACTAATGCTTAAATCTAAAGTCATTACAATTTGAAGTCTCCACAGTAAATTGGTCATATATGACTTTTTCATTGCAAACCGTGGTTTGTTTTAGCAATGGAACATGAAAGTATGCACTAATAATGTTATACAGGGTACTGTAGCCTAAATCTCAGTCTGCAATGAACCGATATACACACATCATACTTAGCCAAGTCATTTTAATGGCATAATAGCCATGGCATTACATCCATTCATGACACAAAAGCTGTCATGTGAAGACCTAGCGCTCTCAGACAAATGGGGCTTTTATTGCTTCATGAAGGACCTTTGAATAAGGGAAGTGGTATGCTGATTCTGTCATGCTGACGTTCTTTATAGCTGTCATTTATAGTACTGTAGTGTGTGTGTGTGTGTGCGTGCTCATGCTCATATGTGTGTCTGTGTTTTGTTGTGGTTAATAAGCTTTTGGAATGAATGACAAAAACTGGTGCTAGAACCTAGCAAACTCTCATCTGATCTGGGCCACAGTTGGCTCAGATTCAGTGCACATTTGTGGCTGTTGCAGTAGCAACTTGGTTTGGCATCACATCCTCTCCAGTCCACCATGACTGGCTGATACTTACACAATGCCTTGGCCACATTTATCACACAGTGGCAGTTTGGACAGCGTGCTGGCGGCCGGGGTGGGCTTTGTCACTGGGGCTCGGACGCTTCTTGTCACCAGCGGTCTGCTGCCTACAACAGAGGAAATGTTACACCAGTGCGGCACACTAATGTTACGTTCTTGTATGAGTTACATATGGCGGATTAACATGGCTCAGATGATGTCATGGGTCATATGGCCTTGAGTTTGTCTGTGCTTAGATCAGGACATGTCTAACCCAACCCAGCCCATCCCCTGGTACAGGTCTTGGTTATCTGTCGTATTGACTATTGCAATGCCCTCCTAGAACTCTCCCAGCCTGTGCAGCAGTTGAGACCATTACAGATGACCTAGAATACAACAGCATGTCTGGTTTTTCAACCAACAGAAAAAAGCATTTTACACAGTTGTTCATTGAGCTCCACCGAGTATCCACAGCTCACATGTTGGTCTCCCACCTACTTCAATACCCTCTTAAAAGCCAGACTATCCTCATCTCTTATTATCCTTTCTAAGTCCTACCAGAGCAAGAGATGCCGTTTTCACCTTCAAGAAATTCTTGAAGAGCCGGCTCTTCCGAGTTTATCTCTTGCCCCCAAAGACTTAAATTTGGAATACACTTACAATGCACCCCCACACCACCACCACACACTCACTATCTTCTGCCAGCTATAAAAGCATCTGCTAAATGCATCAAAATTATATTGTATATTTGAAGTATCTCATAATTGCACTGGCGATTCTGGACACCTCATTTTCTGTCAGTTTAGTGTGGAATACTTTGGGTTAACATTTTTGCCAGTCATTCACATTAAGTCTATCTTGTCTGTGTCTCACCATCACTTTCGATGTAGTCCTGCAGAGCACGGAATGATCCGGACTGCCGGGGCTGGTGGTCCGGTTCCGGGTTGTCCTGGAGCATGCGGTAAACGTGGGAGTCTTCTATTGATGACAGCATTTTTCCACTGTGAGGACAGAGCAGCCAACACCTGAGCCACAGCTCCACATGCCTAGCCACTGACAAAACAATAGCTCTGTCGGTATTAACTGCAACTAAATGGAAACTTTACAGACAGAAGTGATCCAAATATGTGCAGGAAAAATAACAGGAAAAAGACAATGTGAAAAAGGCTTAGTGTTGTCTGTGATGGTGGGCAGGGATGAGTGACAGTGAAATTCTGTGTTTTAAAATGATCCCTAGATAGTAAGACATATTGGCCTTATAAGGCTGACATTGGATTTAAAAACACTATGTTTTTAAAAATCCGTATCTAGAGGTTGAAAGCTACCATGGCATTTACATGTCAATAATTTCTTCGTGACAACTTTGTTAGTGTCTATAGGCAGGGACAGCTTGCAGCTAGATTGGACCTTGATCAGATGCATCCAACTGATGTCTTTTTTTTTTTTTTCCAACCGGGGCAGCTTACGATAAAAGGATTTTCTAAACATTTAAGAATCAAAAATATCAGTATTTTAAAATCATGTTTATTAGCCGACACCAAGAGGTCAATAGTATAAGACCAACATGTCTTACTTTGATTAATCCACATTGTTACTGACAAGTAAATCCTCACTATTTCAGGATTTTGTCACAGCACTTGTGGCCTTTATTAGATGTACGAGTGCAGCCAGATGGGTATGACTGCCAGGAAGTTACTTTTGGCCAAGTGCTGCAAGTATGGATAGATAGTTACCTTGGAGATGGGCTGTCTTCCACAACAGACATCTGAGCCTGCTGTTGAGCACTGGTAATATTGGCATCTGAGTACAAAGCGATGGGGGAGTTATACTGAGCTGCTGGGACCATGACTTGGTCGGGGCCAGGGTTAGCTACCAGTGGCTGGGGCTGAGTACTGTCACTCTGAACTACATTTCCCATGGACCCTTGGGCTGGTGAGCTGTCAGTGCAGGATGTGGAGGTTCCAAAGTGGTAAAGTCAGGAAGGCCAGAAGAGAAGCAGGGGAGAGTGGATCAGCATTGGTCAGATAGAAGCCAGGGCACAGCCGGATTGGTGAGGTAGAATATAGGGTGCACCGGGATTGGTCAGATAGAGGAACAGTGACAAACAGGATAGAAGAGAATCAAAAAGATGTCAATACTGAAAACAGAAGAAACCTATTGGCAATTATTGAGTTTATTACAATAATGTTGTGAAATCATCCATAGTGACAAGTGTACACAAATTCAGTGGTTATGAAGCTTAAGTATAGTTATCAACAGCACATTAATGTTTTCGTTTGGCTTCGAAAAACAGTGTTAAAATCTGTAAAAACATGCAGGTAAATGAGACCAGTAACCTGTGTAGGGCTGAGAGAGAGAAGGGCTTGGGCCTGACATTAAACTTGTGTTCAAAGTAACCTAGATCCTGCAAGAAAGAGAGAACAAGAAAGGAAAGGAGGAGGCAGGGGTTAGGAAAGTTAAGGGAGATTAGATAGAGGCAGGTTTCCTGTGCCATTCAAAAGAGAAGCCAAGGCAGATGCAAGCAGCACTAGCAGACACAGTCCAAGATGAAAGCCTTTTGTTTGGGAGTCGATGAGGCGCCACGGAGCTGACCCAGGGAGCACTCACCCCTCGGGTATATCGTTAGCGAGGCCCCGGATCTGTCCGTGGAGGGCATCCTGGATGTTGCCCGGCGAGTAGAGGCCTATGGGCGTGTTGTAGGACGAGCTAACCACCTGTCGCTTGTCATCCAGGCTGGCGGAAACGAATGGCTGGGCTCGCCGGTTGTGCCCGGTGCCGATCGGTTTGTACTCCTGAGCGCGCCGGGCAGAGAAACACACAAGGCATGCTCCAACGCAAGGCACTAGACAGGCATCCTACACAGCACGTTTAGCATGTTTGGTCACCAAACCAAACATAGCCTCTGACTAGATCAAATACACAGTCACACACACCTATGGATGTGTATTGTCTATGCATCACAAAGCAAGCCGTTGACTATTATACCACAAAAACATATAGCTGAGCATCGGCTTGTTTGCGAATAAACCCATGCTTTTGGAATCACAGTGGAATCAATGACTAGAACTAAGCATAGTCAGTAGGCTAAACTAATCTTAGCTCGAGCTGAGCTCAGCCTTAAGTCGAATATGTTAAACCTAATCACAAAACCAACAGCCAACATTCATACATACATACATACATACATTAAACAATATGCAATATGCATTGGAGGAGGTGTGTTTGCATTG
This sequence comes from Limnothrissa miodon, assembly GCA_017657215.1. NCBI lineage: Eukaryota > Metazoa > Chordata > Actinopteri > Clupeiformes > Clupeidae > Limnothrissa > Limnothrissa miodon. The sequence goes on along the minus strand of JAGFZM010000285.1, from coordinate 418,399 downwards.
TCAGGCAAGTATTTCTCAATAGAACAGGAAACAGAATACAGTGTAGGATGACACCATGGCTTTATGAAAGAAACTTTCTAACCATGACCGTCCGTGTTTGCTTATACATGAGCATCTAAGTCACCATGCCAAACAGCATCTCATTGTATAAAATATACAGACACAAGGAACCATGAAATTGCCACACATCAGTAGGTTTTTGCTTTTCTGTGGATCAACTGATTCACATGAGCATTATGGCATCTGTGAATGAAACCATATCTTTAATAGATACTGTGGCTGGGAGTGAGTGACTTGCCGCATTTCAGGGAGAGGGCTCGAAGAGTGAAATGAATCATTTAAGACAATGAGCTCACATTTGATACTGCTGCCCATGAGTTCCTGTTCTTTCATGTCTAGTGGGGTCTCTTGAGGTTCAGTTACAGGGGCTGATATGGTTTCCACTGTTGACTTTGTTCACAATGCCTCTCACCAAACCTTTCACTAGAACAGCTACAGGTTTTTTTGTACACATTCTTATATGTATAATACCGGTATAATGTAAATATACTGTGTATAATAACATGTGAGTGAAAATACTTCTGACCTTTGCTGTTAAATAACAGATAATGAACCCAGTGGACTTTTTACTTTTCTGTCTAAAGAGTATTTGCTACTCTGGCTTATTTCATATACCAACAGGAGATATAGGCCCATGTAAGCCACAAAGTTGTTCTACTAACAAAACATTGAAAGAAGCACTGAACGTGCTTTGCAAGTGTTTGCAATATTAGATGCAGGCCCTTAGTCTACTTATGGTAGGAGCCTACTAGTGCTTGCTTACCCACTATTACTACTTCTGGCTTGGCATCGGAGATCAGTACTGGCCAAGCAGGCCTGTACTTGGGACACATCCGTGTAGATATAAATGTATCAGTGACAGGGATGGTCATACAGCTATAAATCAATCCCAAGATTGGCATAAAGCAAGGCAGGATAGCGAAACTTAATCTCTCACACACGCCCTGTGCGGTCAAGCATCCATAAAATGAACGTTAACAAGCATCACTCACTCGTAGCTGTGTGCTAGCCGCTCAAGCATTCGATAAAAGAGATCTATAAATGTAGAAACACATCCCTGAGCAGAAAACATCCCGCAAAGGGTAAGCTGGCACGTCTTGGCCTGACTTACTTGCTGTTCAGCCTCCAAGTTGATTTTGAAGGGGTTGACTTTGCCGTCATCGGCAGCGACAGTGGGGGACCATAGATGGGTTTCAGGTCTGCATCAGACATACAGACAAGAAATAAACGTTCACCTCCCTGGAGATCTTCATAAATTAAGATCAAACAGCAACGGCGGGGGAGTCACTTGGAGTACTAGGCAACAACTTTGCAGCTGTAATTCACATCAGCAACCTTCCACAATACCTACAAATCAGACCTTGTCTCAGCAGTATGTCAAGGATATAACTAAGAGTTATAGCTTTCAAAGCCAAGTCCATGACTTATGTCCCTGCAGCTCATGTCCTCTGCCCTTACATGCTCACACACTGATAAGTATAAGTAGATACACTTTGATTCCGTGAGGGAATGATATACATACACCACCATTCAAAAAACATGGAACATAGCCATTAGACACTGCCATTAAACCTTTTGGACACCTAGTTTTCTTTTTAAAATCCAGGCTTGATTTCACAGTATTGATTATAAATATCAGTTCTGTATCATGTTGGTCAGACAGTTCTGAATATATTTTGCAGGATTGATAGCAGTTGAAAAAAAATCCATTATTCATTCTCTCACCAATGGTGAGATTTGTTGAAAATGAATTAAAGACTTTCTTTCACGCACCTTTCAATCTTGAGGGTGAGCTGGTTGTCAGCATCTTTGATCTTGATCTGCGCTTCGCCATGGGTCATGCCTTCGGCTGGCACTCCGTCTATGGCAAGGATGATGTCACCGGGGCAGAGGTTGGCCAATGATGCCTTACTGCCAGGGGTCACCTGTTGAAAGCATGGGGATTTAATTTGATAGGCCAGTTCCAGAGGGCTAACTTTTGACAAGTCTTCCTTTGGCTGGATGACAAGTTGAGTAAACTGAAAACAAGGTATTTCCCAGAGGTCAAACTGAGAGTAACTGCATTTAATATCAATGTCTGTTTTTAACAGAGAGACCAAATGCCACCACCGACCAAATGCCACCACTCGTCGAGGTCTGTGTTTGTGAGTGCCCTATAAATAGAATGTGGATGTGTCAATCAGGGTGCTGGATCGTGGTCATGGCCGCAGAGCAGCATATCAGTAGCTCGCTGATCTAACTGTTGTGGAATTCGCAATGGCGTTCTCCACGCTGAGCCCTTCCCCCTGCACCCTCTTTTCCTCACCTCATCCCCCACTACTCATCTCTATCTCTCTCTCTCTCTCTTTCATTAGTGGCCTCTGACATCATCCCTCTTTTTCTGGCAGGCTCATTTTTGAGGCATTCCAACCTCTCCCTTTCTAGAACAACCCCCGCTCCCTCCTGACACACACACACACACACTCCTCTCATCACTTCACCTTGTCCAGGGAGCTCACAGCACCTGCTCAGCCCCTCCCCCTCCCAAAACAACCCCCCAAACTGCCCCCACAAAATCGGTGGTCTTGCTCTACTTACTCTGTCAAGGCACTCAGATTTATGCCACATTAGATCATCCCAGCTATTCAGAGCCGGATAGTAGGAGTTGGGTGATATATATTTTTTTAATTCCTTTGTTCATCTAACTCCCTCCTTTGCTCTTCCTCTCTCTTTGTCTTTCTTTCATTCTGACTTTGAAAAAAGCTTATCAATCTGCACTAAAATACATAACACTTTCAGGAAACTATGAAAGACTGGGAATTTAGTTTGAATTTTCCTTCAGATTTAAAATGAACGCTAATGGGAGGCTTGCAATATGTTCCCTTACAGCCATCTTGTGTTTACTTAACCAGCGCTTCTTTCTTTTCCTTTGGGATATGGAAGGCTATTTGTTTACTACTCCACAGACAATACACTAAACCATGCAAATCATCCCGCTCCATTCACCCTGTGCATTCAACCACAATACTGTTGTGTTATGGCACAAACATTGTCTTTGATGTCTTTCCTCAGTAAAAGTCCAGGAGGCAAAAGATAGCATATGAACCAAAATGGTCTCCACAAGGCCAGACATCTGGCAGTGATTGCTGTACTACTGTGAACACCCCAAAGATGCACATGGTCGGAGGATGACATGTATTCCCTTGGCGTTCCTATAATGTGTTTGGGGTGTGTAAATGAACAATAGTAGGAATGCAGGTGCAACCTTTCAAAGAGCCAAACCAGGAGAGAAAAACTGAAAGCACGTCTCATGGACACAACATAACAACTGTGTGCAGGCACACACAAGCACAAATATTTGCACACACACACACACACACACACAAACACATTTTACATTTTCACAACATTCATCAAATGTTCAAGCAAAAATCTAAAAATCGATCCAGATGGTTCAGTTCAATCAATCAATCAATCAATCACTTAGATGGCTGCTGATGTGTGTGTGTGTGGAGACTCTTCCAGAACAAGGCAGAGTACGAGACACACTGCTCTGTCTGAGACAGGATTTACTTTTATGTCTGCGTCTAAAAATATTACATGTCTATTCCTGCAGTATATTTCATAGGAAACGGCATTGAAATGACATTTACAGATTTTAAAAAAAGTTTGGATGTAGAGTGCACAGAAACACAGAACTTCTGTTTATTAACCAATTTTCCCTCATTAATCTACTGTATTTAAAAGCTACTGTAGCAATTAATCTGCCAAAGATTTGCCTCGTTATACAAAGAAAAACAAGATGTTGTCTAACCACAGAGAGTGACGATACCAAAGATCTTCATCAACCGTCTCTGACGATACCTAGTCTGCACATCCTCCTCAGTTTCATACAGATATATTTATGCTGACTAGTGACAATAATTAGACAGTAATTGGCTGTGGGAATATGTTTAGTACTTTGGTTTGATTCCTAGCTTTAAGAAAGACCATACTTGGCCAGGCTGAGGTCCCTGCTTCTGGTGGTGTGGTCCATTACAGATGGTGTCAACCAAACCATGGGCAGTGTACAGAGCTGATGATGTCATTATCCGCCTCACTGGTAATTGCTACCCTCATCCTCGCTGCTGGTCTCTAAAAGCGTTTTTTTTTTTTTAATGGTTTCACATCCGTCTGTGTGAAAGCGCACAGTATCTCACCATACAACTCACTTGAGTTCTCAGTCTTTCTGTCCTCGGGGCTCTTGGCTGTTTGCCTTTATGTGAGCTTAAGTGCGTTCTTATGGCATAGGGGATATCTTAACTGTGGGGAGGCAGAAGGATCCGCTACCATGGGTTCCTCCATCAAAGGGAATGAGCTAAACAGAGCTGTCTTGTGTTTCCCTGGCAAGGTCGAGTTTGACTCATGCGTCATGGTGCTGGTACAGGCCTGGATCGAGGAATGGCTAAGGAGCAGTTCTCATTAAGACTACGTTACCCTTGTTAGCGTTATATTGAATTACTCTGAACCTGATTAAATACATAAATAGACAAAGCAGAAACAGACAACCACACAGAGGCTGAGTGTGTGTGTGTGTGTGTGTGAGAGAGAGAGAGAGAGAATGAGGGATGCAAAACAGAGAGGGAAATGAGATGAGTGGGTTTTCTGTGGTTGTGGTCGCCGTTGGACATTTTGGCCCATCTTGATTCCTTTGGACACTGACTAATACTGTCTGTCTGTGCCAGTTATCCTTGCTATGGGCATTTATTTTTTTTGCCAGGACCCTGAAATGCATTACAACTCTTTAACCACCACTGCTTTTAGTTGGCAGTGAGGGCCAAGCCATTTTCCATAGTTTATTACTCTCAAAGACCAGGGCCACAGCTCATAACTGGGTTATTGATGCTGATTGACATTGCCAAGTTTTGCATCATGCGTAAAGTCTTTAAAAAAGTGGACAAGCCACATTAGGGATCTCAAATGCGAAAGGTGAAAGGCTATAAGTCTGGTGCTAGAGGTGTGTGGTTGGCCATGGACATATTTGTACATGTGGCAGTAACTGTTAAAGAGCACGCTCATCAGTCTGCTCCCGTCCTTCAGCAGCTTGTTACTGTCTGACTGGGGCTTTGTGGGAACCGTGACATCTGCCCTGAAGACAGGCATGTGGAGGCAACCCCTCTCACAGACATACTGTATACACACACACGCACACACACACACACACACACACACACACACATACACACACAAATACACACACACACACGCCTACAATACCATGTGGCATCTCCAATGCTTTTGGGATACAGGCAAAAAGTAAAAAGTCCTTTGCTATCTCAATCATTTTGTAATGATTTCCATGGTTCTATTTTTGGAAACCTGACAGGAGATCATATGAAACACACAGTAAGGGTGACATTGGGTAACATCTTACCTTTGGATGCTGTCATCCCGTTGACCGTAACTCCCTACTGCTTCAAGACTTCAAGAGTCAGCAAGTCCAATGCTGCACCCTCATTCATGTGTTTTTTTTCTTTCAATTTTATTTTTAACATGCTTAGATGTCCCTCACATCTGGTTGATTTGGCCCAGAGCGTGAAAGGTTGAAGTGCCCTTATCTGGTATAAACGCTCCTCTTTAATAGCTAGCTCCTCCTCTCTCTATAGATGCTCACTTTTAAGTGCTATGAAAGGCAGGTGACTACTAGTAGTCAGTTGACACTGAAAGCAGACATAAACACAAACTTCTGCTGTCCATGACAAGAATAAACTTCACTTGTTGCCTCTGTGCCATAAATGAACGATTGTAAAGAATAAAAAGACAGAAAGCACAGCCCAGTAGGTTACTTGAACCTGAACTGAATTCCAGACACTATAGCTGGTAATAAGATTGTCATGGTACCCACTGAAATTGGTGTACAGTGCACCAAACTCTAGTAAATCAGGTAATGTAACTCAGGTAATGTAAGAGGTGTTGAGCCAGTGGATGGTTGTGTGCGTGAGAGTCAGAGGCATGTGTCACTTAGAGCTTATCCACCCCACAGTACTTACACACACCAAAGCCCCTGAAAGTAGATTACTGTATATGTTCCGTGAACCTTCTCTCCTCCCTCTCCCTCTCCCCCTCACTCCCACTCCCAGTCTCAGACACGGGGCTTAGAACATCAAAGGCCGTCTTATCACACAGAAAACTTACAGAAGCACTCAGTGCCCAAGGCAAGGGAACCCCAGTATGTATTGTGTTGGTCTGTGCTAAATGTGTGTGTGTGTGTGTGTGTGTGTGTGTCAGGACCTACCCTCGAGACGCTCAGGGGCTGGTTGAAGTCCTTGCCTCCCATGAGACGGAATCCCCAGGGGGCAGGTCCGTCCAGGACCAAGTTCTGTGGCATTTCTCTTCTCCTGTCTCGGGCTCTTTTTCTTGCTTTTAAACTCCCCCGTTTCCTGTCTTCTCTTTTACTCTTTCTTCGTTTTTCCCTCCCCTCCTCCTTTTTCTACAGTCCTGAGTCCAGTGCTGGGCAGTGTAGTGGCAGAGAGTTACCAAGAGAGTGAGTCCTGTCCTTTTCTCCTCCTCGCCTCTGCTCCCTCTCTCTCAGTCCTTGTGCACTGATTGGCAGACAACTACTGTCCCAGCACCACTTTTAACTGGTGGGAGCAGTGTGTGTGCGTGTGTGTGTGTGTGTGTGTGTGTGTGTGTGAGAGAGAGAGAGAGAGAGACAGAGAGATGAGGACCGCCCCAATGTGTGAGATCACTGTTCAGACTGGGGACCTGAGGCAGTGCACTAGAACATGCTTTTGATGTGTCTACACAAACGTTGCTGTTCCTTTCCCCTCGGCCATCTCTAGACCTTTCTGTGCCCTCTAATTTAGTCATCTCCCTGTGATTGAGTCTAACTAACTCTCACTCTGTTTCTACTTTCTTTTCACTTTATTTCTTTGTATGCTCTTGATCTATTTAGATAGATAAATAGATAAGTAGATCATTTTTTTTACTCTGGAAATGTGGTGACTTAAAGCTTCCACAACATAGCGTTAGTTTTAGAATACATACATTATAAATAATACAGAAAACAGTCATTTTATATGTGCCATTTTGGGTACTAAATTAAAAGTGGCAGAAATGTGCAGGAGGATGCTATGTTAACCCTGGTTCAAACATCTCAGTGCAGATACTGTTCCAATATGCATCTCATCTCTCTCTTTCTCTTCTTTCTCTGTCTCTGGTTTGGAGTTGATAGCAAAATCTGGAAAGTTTAGATGACCTTTGACCTGAGAATTGAAAGATTTTCACTATATAGTTTAAATATTATTTTAAACTAAAATGAAAGCTTTTATTCATTTTTAGTTGAGTGGGTTAATGACTGCTGAAATGCTAGGTTCTGTGGTGTGGTTCACCATCTGTGATACAGAGGACTGATCTCACAACAAACCATATAGCATCTTCACCCACTCCACCCTCGTGTCTGTCATCTGGGTCTGTCATCAGGGCACCAACCTCACAGAGCTGACTGACAAATGCACAAACACCTTAGGGTTTTATGCTAAAATGGAACTACTTCAGTTACATCCTGTCATAACACGACTATCAAGAGCAAGAGGCGAGGTGGTTGTCTCTGTTTTGTGTTGGCAACAGTAGATAAGAAATCCCTCTCTGTACCTTCGCCATACACGAACCACATAAAGGCAAATTGCCTTGTGCTTTCATGTCGAGTAAACTGGGGTGAGATTTTTATGTGCCTATGATATTGTGGTTTATGCTCACCTATAATACCGGAGAGGGAGATTGCTTTCCCTTGCAACCGGAGACAGATAATGCCTCCAAATCACAGATTACACATGTCTGCTGTGGCCCCCAAGGCAATGCTGTGGAAGGAGGTGTATGACTCAAAGAGTCTCTCGTGTTGTGGTTCCTGTGTGGTTTTTCAGCCAGGTGGGACCACAACAGGGAGGGCAGACTCTTCACCTCTGACTCAAGCTATGCTTCAGTCTGGTGTGTCTTGGCATCCTCACACTTCACCACATAGGGAGACAAGGGGTGAGAGAAAGACAGTCAGACAGCAGAATGAGAGAGACACAGAGAGAGTCAGCTCCGATTTTGTCTTTCAAAAAGTTTTCCTGTTTCTTTAAATTGTATAATTTCTTTTTCTTACCACTATCAAGGCCTGAAGGAATTCTTTGGCACTGACTGAAGACTGTCAGACTGTCCTTTATGTCAAGTAACTAGTAATGTTTATTGGAATACACTCACCTCCCTGATAGCTGTACCCTCTCTAAAAAAAGGACCATTTACAGTCAGCACTTCTTTATTTACTCCATATGAGCCTCTTGTAAAGTGAGTCATTTTATCATATCACTTTATTTGTGTGTAAAGACAGCTTCTGTCTCTTTTAACAAGCCCCACCTCCTCTCACACACAACTCAGAAGCATACAATCTAGACGCTACTAGGGGTAATTTCTGGTAATTATTGAGAGATCCTTTCACAGGTGCTGAGATTTTTAAACCTAAACTGAATGAGCTTTTAGGGTACGGGGGTCTAAAGGACCCCCACATCCCAGGCATGCTTGTGATTCTTGTGTGCGGAGAGAGAACCTGCCTCGCCAAGCCACCCCGCGCTTTATTTACACCGTCACCATGGCAGCAAGGGGGACAACTTGAGGACAGCGCATTGGCTGTTTATAGACCACAGCACGGACTGCCAACAGCCATTGGTGGTCATCCCTCACAGAAACTGATGGACAGGAGCGGATACGGCACAAGTACGGCCAAGATCTCAGCCGCTGCTGATCATCTTTCACTCTGAATGGAGTCTTTCATCATATTGAATCCCAATTTATCCAAATAAAAGTGAAGGACAGAGGTCGCCAAGGCTGGCTGGGAGGTCTAACTGTCATTGGTCTTGGTTTTTGAGGAGACTGAATGGGAATATGGTTGCATTGGGATATGTAGTGGGAAACACTCTCATTGTAGCCTTTGTTGCTATTGTGTTATTGAGTCATGCAGTAGCTGGATGTTGGTGTGGTCTGTCCAGAACTGTTAAAAAAATAAGCTCACTACAGAGCTGGCTACTGTAATATTTACATAACCGTCCAAGAGTTCTTCAACTAGCTTTGAATTTCAAACAAGTCAAACCTTCATTTTCGGCCACAATTCTCAGCATTGCTACAGTAGATGGCATTGCAAAAGAAACGGCACGAGAGGTACATGTGTCAGACAGATTTTATTTAATGTACAATTCCACCAAAAAATGACTTTAAAAAAATAAAGGTTGACCTCACTCTTGGCCTGCCAGTTGTTGCTCTGTGAAGTATCCTCCAGATTGAAAGCCTGGTAGTCACACTGACGGCAAAAGTAGCCAACACAACCGTCCAGGAGATCACTTTCAATAAAAAAATTCAGCACACCATCTAACACTCTTAACCTTATATCTGCATCTTGAAAGCCAGGATCCTGAAGATGGCTTCACTCATACTGTTGGTATACAATGTCCTCCCCAACTGGGGCAACCTCTCTGGTTTTGACATCATCTGGAGATTCAAAATACACATTTCTCATCTATAACTTTTGGTTGCATAAATGCTGGCTGAAGTGATGACTTGGTAAATCCAAATGTAACCCACAAAGAATGGAAGAGAGAAGAAGCAAAATGAGCTATACAGAGGCATTCCTCAAGATTCACTATGGTTCAGTGTGGTGACATCAGGCAGTGTAAAATGATAAAATTCCAAAGTTTTTGGAATTTTAAGGTGCTTCTAATTGATTTTTTTTTAAAATCACTATTGTTTTTTAACAGTTTTTCTCAATGACATCAGAATAATTTAATTTTAACTTGGAAATGAATTTACTATTACATACCATTTGCATATTTGTCTGCACTGTAGTTGACAATATAAAGAATACAATAAACTCATAACCAAGACATTATAATTACCATTGGTGGTTGCAAAATGCACAATTCTTGGGCTACCACATCCCACAAATATTTAATTGACACAATTTTACAATGGAATTGCAAAATTACCAAAATATATTAAATAATATTTTTTTCCTTCAAAAAATGGAAAGAAATCTCCAGAATGATCAAATAAAAGAAAAAAATCTGCTTCATGTTCAAATGAAAGAAATCTGCTTCAACAGTGGGGAGTGACCAGTCCAAAACACTGAAACGGCTATGATATACAGCAGACCGTTTACAGTACATTCTCATTCCATCTCTCAACTTTCCTGCATCCATCCTGACACGAGAAGCTTTCGTGGGGAACCTCAATGAGTTACACTGAGTTACACACAGTCACCCAGCACAGGAAGACCTAAACACACACATTTGCCGGGCAGTGGGCAGTTGAAGGGGATGTATCAAACTCCTTTGCAGCCATGCCATGGGTCCTCTTCTAGGGGATATTGCATCTTATAAACATCAACAAGATTCATGTTTTGCGCTCAGATGTAATCATATAGTCCGTCGGGTGTGAGAGGAATGTCTGGAGGGGTTGGGGTGACGGAACTGAAGGGGGGACTGAATAGGCTAAAATATAATAATGAAGAGTCAGGTGAACTCTGTCCTCTGGTCAGGAGTGGGATAAGGAGTGTATTGCTTGATGGAATGGGGGGCTCAAAACTATGTGAAGAGTCTGGCCCAAATGTAACGCAGAACTAGACCGCATCTGACCCAGAAACCAGTTTCAGTTCCTGTCCTGGTCCTGCAATGTGGCCTGGGTCCACAGGATGTGGGCCTGGCGTGGGCCAGAGTCGTTCCAGAAGAGAATGCAGTTTGGGGTTGTGAGGCAGCTGCAGTCAAACTCATATTTGCACCATGACAGAATGAAACAAGGCGAGACTCTCACAAGTTGGAGAGTCTAAAACAAAAAAATGACGAGAACTTCTAATTTAGCTTACTTTTAACAATGAAGAAAAAAGAAAAAATATATACCATTTAATAAATTAAAAAATTAAATAGGGCACTTGGTTCTTCATTGCATTAAACTTAACTTCCATGGCTGAAAGGCTGACTTGTCAATGAACACTGTCCTCCTTCAGTTGTGTTCTTAACAGTCAACCGAATCTGGGTGTCACAGTTACCTCTTTCTGCTACAGACTGAAATACACAATATAAAAAAATACCTTTTAAAAACCACACACCACATTGGGTGCCATTCAGCCCCTCCTCAAGGCCACTTTGTCCTGCAGTGCCACTGGTACGTCATGACTGGAATATTTATGAACAGCTCCGGGGTCAATGATAGGGGCCGCTGGTTTTGTCTGCATTTGTTTGGTTGTTTGTATACTTGCTTATTTGCTCGCAGTTGGCGAATGGTTGTATTGTGACGGTAGACTGTGTGCTGTAGCTCCTCGACAGAGCCTCCCATCGCTCTCTCGTTCTTCCGGCTGGGCAGCGCTACTCGGAGATAGCACGAACGGCAATGTCATGCTAAATCCTCCTCACATAATTCCCAGGGAAGGTGCCAAAAAACTTGCTTCTTCTTGATGTTCCTATATATTAAAATTTTGTATTAAATTACACGCTTACAAACACACATTCAAAAACACAATTCTTAATCTACAGAAGTTAATTTAGCCTAGAGTACAGTAGTACCAATAACATTAAGTAACAGGTAACTCAATAACTCAATATATTACAGTTTCACGCACGCGCACACGACTGTTTGCCTGAGTATATTTAAATTTATGAGCACACATAATGCTGTTTACAAGTGTTTTTTTGATGTGTTTAGTTGATCTTGTGTTATTTGCAAGTCTGAGTCATACTGTTTTGGCACCCTACACCAGAAACTCACACATAAACCTGTCTGGGATCAGAACAACAGCCAGCAAAGTCTCATAACGAGGTAAATGTGAAACGCGAGAAGACTGAGGTAATGGACATGACATCTCTGGAGCTCCACCAGTCGGACAGCATTTGGTTCAGAGTGAAATGAAACACAACTGTACCACACAAAGCATGCAAAGGGCGCCCTCTAATGGAGGACAGTATTACTGCACACATAAATGATGGTCAACTCGCTCTCATAAACTCACCTACAAACCAGCCATCATCACACTTCTCCATGACATCAACAATATCCCCCTCTCTCAGTTCCAGCTCATCTTCATTACGAGGGGCGTAGTTGTACAGAGCCTGAAACCTAGAAGACAGTTCAGTGGGTGTTACTGGAGCATGCTCAAGTACTTGTATGTAACACACAATAACACTGCTCTCTTATATATTAAATATTTCATTTGGATTATTTGTAGATAGGTGAGATTGATGATAGATGAGGTTACTGACATCTGCTCATCTGAAGGTGTGTCATGAACCTTGAGAGCAGTGTTGAGGGTGAAAGAACTACTTCAGTACCAAAGCTGAGAGACACTTACGGTTCGCCAGTTCCTTGTAGTGGATCTTGCACATAAGCTTGTCTCTGTGACTGGAGAGAGAAGAGACCATAGATAGAGTAATTTATTGGCACAACCTAATCTCCACCATGTTGTTTCTTTTCACTTACATATGGCTTGTCACAATGAACACACACACACACAGTGCACAAAATGCAAGAGCCTTTTCTGACACAAAGCAATGTTACCAAGCCTGTGGTTTTGATACAAAACCATGTCACCAAGAACCGCCCCCCCCCCACTTATGATGACTTATGATGACTTATGATACCTGTGCCAAGGAGCATCTTCTCTGCTCTGTGGTATTGACTGGGTGAAATGGACCATAATCAAGTCGGATGCTTGGCTATTACTAGAATTCAAATAGACCATATCTGATGCTTGGTTATTACTGCTGGCGCCAACTCGCCTTAATTTGATTTGGGACCTGAGACGAGTGGGATGGGCCCACCCCAGCCCTAAAGACAGCAGGGGCCATCCACCCTGCAGCCACAGGCTTAGGAACAGCGGAGGTATGGCATGAACAGGAGATATGCTGAGAGCGAGGCTTGTACTCCCCTTGTTTGGAGGACATTTTGGGACAATGGCCGCTTGTCTGACCTTGGGGAGTACAGCGTGTTTGGGCTGTGTGCACAGAAAACAGAGTTTGAAGGAGTTTGAACCCTCCTCGTCCCCTCAGCATCACACGACAGGCCGGACAGCACACACTAGTAATATGGGAGTAACTCCATTGTGACTCATACATTGTTTAGAAGACACACACATACAAAAGAAATCCCACAACAAAACAAAACAAAACAAAACAAACAAGAGCAAGATGAAGCAATCAAAGAACTCCAATTTGTCAGAATAATTCCAGAACAACCAAAATGAGTCATTCACAGCCACATGCCATTTTCACAACTGGCACACACAAGCATATCAAACTGTTATTTCAGCACAGCTATGAATCTTGAACCCACGCAATTAACTCAGCACAGTAATTCTGAGGTCACATGCCATTAAAGCCTCAATTATTAACATATTAACAACACACTGGATGCAGAATACCTTTGACAGAATACTAGATGGTTCAAATAAAGTGTAAAGACTTGTTTTGTGCAGTGTTTTTGACGATGTTTCATGGTAAGGGCATTTGGACATGGACTTCATTCTCATATGGCATAGCGGCAACACCGGGGTGCGTTCATGCCCCTACCCTTTGAGAGGGTGAAAAGCTCTGGCCTCTATTGGGCGAGACACAGGACCTCCTAGACATCACAGGGCTACGTGGTGGCTTGCCCACCACTAGGGCATCACGCTTCGACATGGGCTGAAAGAACCACAGTTGCTGACAGGTGTGTTTTATTTATGACAATGAACACACACACACACACACACACACACACACTAACTAATCCCCCCCCCCACACACACATACAGTATTCACTCACTCTCTGATGGATACACGCACACACATCCTCCCACTTTTATACATGTTTCACATGTAGCAAGCACGGATACACATCTCTGAGTGCAAACAACCAATCATCACCATTAAAAAAAGCATGAATTCTGTATTCAGTTTAAATCACAAAACCACATTTACAAAACACAGTGAACACAGAGATCGATTTTATTCTGCTTTGGTCTGTCTTGAGATCAGAGAATGCTACATAACTGACAGGCTAAGCTCACGTGCTGTGGCATGCTTGACTGTCTCAGCGTCTATGGTGTGTCTGTAGCCCGCTCCGCTGCATGCTAGCCAAGGCTTCCAGTCCATTGACCTAAGCAGCGAGAGCGGGGGCTCGCGAGCCTACCATCAGTCATACAGAAATAGGCCACGTGGAATCCGAGACGGGCAAGAAGAACGCTGGAGAGGAGGCTGAGGGTAAATATGTGCTACTACAATGGGGTAATAAAAGCTCCATTATACGGGCAGGTGGTGTTTTAGCTCCTAATGTTGACACAGCAGCCTCAGGAAACCAACCAAACACTAGGCACGGATCTAGATATGAATGCCTATTAAGATACCTAAGCCGTGTGGGGAAATAGAAAACATTCGTGTTCGTGTCCCAGAATAAAGAGTTTATTTTGAGATCTGTTCAGGAGTTATCGCTAGCTTTGCATGCTTCTCAGGGCTCTGATAAATACCTGTCAAACAGCATGAAAGAGCAGTCTCTCTGTGAAATGACTTAAGTTTGAGAGCTTATGTTAATAAGATGATTTAAATTACTCTGTTGTTTAAGTATACTGTACATGTTAAATAAGTATACTGAACATGTTAAAGACAGACAGATGCAGACAAAGACTACGTACACACAGACGTACTGAAGACTCAAATGCAATTTGGGGTTTACCTTGACCTTGGGGGATCTGGGTTCCGAACGGGGGCAGAATTTTGAGGAGGGAGGGGGGGACTGAGAAGCCCCTGGCAGTGGAGGTGTGGAGCGGGGGGAGGTGGGGGAGGATTTGGGCGAGACAGGGTGTGCAGGGGGTGGGGGTGGGGGGTGCTGGGGAGGAAGGGGCGAGAGATGCAGTGGTGCACCCTGGGTAACCATAGCCTGGTGAGGGGGTGGAGAAAGGAAGATGGAATTTGAACTGTACACTCGCAAATCAACACAAATAGTCACAAGGGTTAAGCCATACCAAACCAGACCAAGTCCGAAAAAAATAAACAACAACAACAAAAAAAACAACACTCCAAGCTGCCACAACAGTTCAACAAGATGGACTAAAAAAGTACCCAAAAGGTACAGCTCAGACAGGACTAATGGGTGAAAAAGATGGACTGCGCTGATCAGAGATGTTAGGTTTCATAGGTATTTCGTAACTCTGCAGGGTTAATAAAAGCATGAAGCCAGGTGCAAACATAGCAATAGAGATTCCGCATGCCAGGCTCAAGCTACCTCTCGGTCTGAGACCTCAGTGCGAACAGGTGTGAAAGTGTTCAAGGTCAGCAGGTCATTCGGCACCATCTGGCCCGGCTCCTCCTCGATGAAGAGCTCGGGGAGCTCTTCCGTGAATTCCATAGAGTAAAAACCTTCCTCCTCTTCCTCCTGCTCCTCCTTCTTCGCCCGCAGCTGCTCCCGTTTCAGCTGGCTGCCTCTGATAATGGACACCACCTCTTCGCACTCCTCCTCATCGGCCTCTCCCGAAGACAGCAGCACGTCTTGACTCGAGGGTGCCTCGTGGTTCCCCAGGTGGGGCTGCGCCTCTGGGATCTCATAGAGCTTCTCAACGGGTCCCTCAACGAACAGTTCCTCGATGTTTGACTTTTCCTGGGACCCTATGTGTTGTGGGGTCTTGGGGCTATCGTAAAGCCTCTTGAGGGGGTTCTCAATGGACTTCTTGACCAAATGTTCTGGGACTATTTCTTGGGGCTTTTCTGGAGGTCTCTCATCAGGTTCGTACACAACCAGTTCGATGGGGCTAAAGGCACTGGCAGGAGGGGAGGGGGACATCAGAGGTTCCGGAAACTTCTTCTCAGTGGGAGTCGAGCTCTTCCAAGTCTGCTGCTGTTGCTGCTGCTGCAGGTTTGGTATGCCAGTTGTTTCGAGCTTGTTGCTGGTGGTGGGGGCCAACTCGATGACGCTGCCTAACTTTGGGTCATCGGCAAACGTTATGGGCGAAATCGGGGAGGGCGTGAACGAGGCTGAGGCCAGGTAGGGTTGCGGGGAAGGGCTGGGCTCCGGTGAGCAGGGGAAGCCCTTCGGAGAGCTGATAGGGATGAAATGTCCCTCTTTGGGCCCGGGTGTGATGCTGCCGGGCGTGGAGGGGAGAGGCAACGGCGATGGCCCCAGGATGGAGGAAGAGGGGGCAGGAGAGGGCGACACTAAGGCCTCCAGGGCCTCTAGCTCGGAGCGAAGGCTGGCAGGGAAAGGGGGAGGGGTGGGGGCAGGTGTGCCATACGGGGAAAAGCCCATGGTGAGTGCCAGCCACTCGCTGGTGACGGACTGCAGGTGGGTGGTCTGCTGCTGAGGGAGGGCGGGAGAGCGGGAGGGGGAGGTGAGGTGATGGAGGGAGGGGGATCGCACAGAGGGTGGCTGCCGGGGTGATGGAGTGCATATGGCGCAGCAAAGTAGGAGGGAGTGGAAGAGAGAGTGATAGAGAGAGAAAAAGAGGGGAAAAGCAAATTCAATTGATACAGAGTGAACACATGGAAACAGGGGGAAGTGGTTCAGTATAATGGTATGAAAGCACATGGTCTATTTATCACACAACCAACAATGCTGCCCTTATGAAAATGTTTTTACATTAACAACCAAAAAACTGTGGCCTTCGAGAGCGTTCCAATATGCAGGGTTCCAACTCCCCTCTATTACGGTTCTGAATGCTATATTAAGTTTCACAATGTACTGCATGCTTGCTCTAAAACAGACAACATTACCAAGAAATTCCTGATGAATTGCTGATGTTGGTTTCATCTGTTGAATATTTAACCTGATGCTCAGTCTTCGACATGCTTTAAAAGTATTCTTCTGCCAAGTACCAGTAGCAGCCAACACAGAATGAGAGCTTCATATCTTAGCCTCGGGCTCTGCTCATTATCACGATGATGAACTGTTTTAAATGCAAAGCTTTTAGACTTTCAGCTTTCTCCTGCTTAAACATTCCACATACACCAAAGGAAGAAACATGATTCCGACTTTAATCAACTAAGCGTTGTTATTTTCTCAGTTATAAACCAGAGATGGTCCCTGCGGTGACTGTGACACATGCTGCAGGTGTCTCGTAGACGCCAAACTCACTCCCTAACCCACCATGTCACGTATGACTCCTGATTCAGGCCCTGTAATTAGAATCAAGCCTGCCTGAGGCACGGCTGAATCATTAATCAGGCTTAATCCAGTGCCTCGCCTCTCCCCACTCATGCAAGACCAGATCAGGTCACAAGCTACTCAGCGACGGAATTATCAACTCAGTTACAACTATACATGGATCATTATTACTTCACCTGGACTAAGGGGAGCACTGAATGTTAATCTGTGAGTTCATTCAGAGAAGGCCAGTATTGATCCAGTGTCTAAGGTCAGTGTCAGGGCAGTAATCCGATACCTGGCATGTGAGACAGAAATCCCCTGACTTGCTGAATGTGCTTTACAATCAGGCACATAAAACCATGTGCTTGTAATTGACATAATAATAACACAGCACAGTTCAACAGCCGACTAAATTCACTGAAACAACCAATTGTTTATTTACATAACATTCAGAAAACTCAATTGTATATTTAATGAGGCCAGAATAGCAGAAGTTTCACGTGGAAAGATCAATCTTACACAAAAGACAAGTGATATCAGACTCAGACAGAGCTCGGGTTGAAGACAAGTTCACCTGTATTTTAGTGCATGAATACTGTTTTACGGTCCCAGAGTTTGAGCTACGTAGACCTTGTGGGTAAAAAAGATATTCTTACCCTGGTGGAGCTTGCACTGTGAATCCTGTCAGCGGAGTAGCTCTGGGGTAGAGAGCTGTCCTTAGTATTGGCCGATGACCTCTTGATGATGTCCACGTATGACACAGGGAAGATGCCCTGCTTGCTGGTATTTGGGATCTTGCCCTCAAACCAGTTGGCATCCACTTGTCTGAGCAGGATGACTCTCTCACCCTAGAGACATACAGACCAACCTTTCAGATCAGAGAAGTTTTTTTCCCTTTCAATCTTCCTTTCTTTTTCTTTCTTCTTTCTTCTTTTAATGCATATTTAATGTGCAACATGATTGATGTTGACACACCAATTTCAGACCCCTGACGCCCGCCCACACAGCAGGGTGCATTCCTGAATAACACCCTTGTTAAACTGAAGGTCACTGGTCAGCTACATTGGAAGTGTGGAAGGCCATGCCTTGCCTAAAGCTGATGGCTGTGGTTGCAACATTTTAACAGTTTTTTTTTCTTTTTACTGAGGGCATTGTAACAGCATGTCTCAGTTGTTGGAAAAGTGCCTGTTGTTACATCAAGTTCTCAGTGGCATCATCTTTTAGTTGTACCTACATGTATTTTTTGGTAAACTTTGTGTTTTGAAGCACTTTCTATGATACAGCAGCAATCACATGCGTATGTACACATCATGATAGTGAGACTATGTAAACTTTCACTGCAGCAAACAGATGAAGGTACAGTAAAAGCCTTGCCTTCCTTAAAGAAAGCTCCACGTTGGTGTCGGCGTTGAAGTTGTAGCGTGCCACAGCCTCTCCGATCTCTCTGCTGTGGGCCGGGGGAGGGGGCCTGGCCGGCTGCTGCCTCTGTGATGGAGAGATTTTCTGTGGAAGGAAGTGAAGAAATATGTGAAGAGAAAAAACAAAACAAAAAAAAAACAACAGAATGCATGCATGGGAATGGGAATCAAATTGATTATCAGGAATAATTAATGATTGTTATTTAATTCATCATGATTAAAACATCTCAAGCCTCAAACTAGGATCCACAGCAAACAACCATTATGACTGACCACAATGCTAAAGAACCAGAGCTATGGAGGTCAGAGCTCACTCACACACATCTACAGTGTACTGTAAACTACTGCACTCATTCAGTAGGCAATGTCAATTAGCAGGGAGAGCAGACCCACCTCCACGTAGGAGATGGGGAAGATCCCGACACGGCCCTGTAACTCCCCCTCATACCAGTTGCGGTCCACTTGCCGTGTGATGTACAGAGTGTCCCCCTTCCTGAACGTGAGTTCTCTGTGAATCGCAGGCCAGGGAAGGATGAGTTAAACCACAAGCAGGTAGACTGTGGCCTGCTCGCGTCATAGTGCACCTCCACACACTTCTCAACAAAACCAACTCTCAAAAAAAACTCTGGCAATGCTGAATGTCCTTGAAGCACTTGGTTAACGCATTTTTCCATCCCTGAATCAAACATACATTTTTTGGAGGACTGATTTGACTTACTTTGCAGTCTGGGCCTTGAAGTCATATATTGCTCTGGCTGGTTGTTTCTGTGGGGTACATATAAATAGTACACACTCATGAGAATGTAAATGAAGTCTGATACTGAGCTGATGCATGGCATAGGCTTTATAATTCCAGTATATGCATATAGTGTACATTCTACCTAGAATAGTTACTCAATTTCCTTTCCTTTGCTATTGTGTGAACGATTTTACTTTTAGATGTTGTTTTGAGAATATACCTGCTAAATCAAAATGAACATACTGTACAGTCCAAACAATACAGTAAAAATACATCACTGAGTGTAGCAATAACAACTTATATTATACATATATAATTATATATGGGCTATATGGTCTATTATTTTTACATGAGGACAGACAATCAGAATTTTTCAACAGTATGCATTTACAGTATGAATTTACAGCCTATTAAAAGCATTAGCCTTACCTCTGTTACTTCTGGCGTTGGCCTTCTGCTTTGAGGAGTGTAGCGTCCCATGTCTGGATATGAGTAGCCCTTGGAAGGTTCTGGATCTGGAGGGAAATACAGAGGAGCTAGTAAAGCTTGCTTTAATAATTGCCATGCGTCTATCTGAAAATGAACAGTACTGTACAGCAACATACGTAAGGGAAGAGGTATGCACAATGGGGGATGCATTGCGGGTGAAGAATGAAGGAGAACGATAAATCAATCAGAAAAAAAATGAATCCTGCAGGCTGTTGTACCAAGGTTCATGTCTGCAGCGATGTCTACCTTACCCTACTTCTGGTAGAAACAACTGTACACTAGAGGAACCTCTTCACTGCTTTATCATGGAGGGGAGGGGGTTAATTTATACTCCCGCATGCTGGAACTGGATCTTGAGCCTGGAACAAGTGTATTTATACAGCAGGCTCAGTATAGGGCGCTGCAGCCTGTGCCAGCTGCTATGCTGGCCATCCCCTCTCTCTGTGCTCTGGACATTCTGCTTTAGGGCTCCTGGCACAGAGCTCTGCCCGGGGAACGAGGTGTCAATCACTAGCAACAGCTATAAGATATACCCTGGCACATACTTTACAGCTAATTAATGGAAATATGGAGTCTAAATTAAAGTCCCTCTCATGGGTCTGAGTTTGTTTTTAATAGATCAACAGCCTTCTGTTTTGTAGTGAGTGAATAACAGGTTATGCTTATGAGGGTGGTTTTCCAGTGTAAGTCGAACATCACACCATTTATTTTAAACTGTGCCTGGCACAGATCTATTCACGGGTACTTGGAATGTGAAAAAGTTGTGTGCTTGGCTCCTACAGGGTGACTTAATGATATAATGCCAATTAGCCCTCTCACACTCACTTAAAATATGTAAATGAAGATTAAAGGATAACCAAAACGTGGCATGACAGCACATTCTCACAAATGAAGAACACCAATCTGAAAGTAACACAAAAATTACAAAGTATACAAACACTAACTGAAAACAAATGACACAGAGTGCAGAACAAATGGCACTGGAGCTGAAACTGAAAATGGGTGGGGATGAAAGTCAACACAAAAATCACCAGGTTCACAGAGAGATGCAGAGGTTTCCTTGGTGAGGGCGGATGGGAGATGGAGTCATGCTTGGCACTTGTTCATATATCCCAGGGGAGAGCAATCCTCAGTTCAAACTACTCAAGCACATTCACAGGGGCAGAGTGGAGCACGGCAATGGCGGAGAGGAGAGTAGGGGGTGGATGGAGAGTATCGGAGCGAGAGCGCCAAAACACAAGAAAATGGGAGAGTTGCTTGTGCCGAAGGGGATGGAGGAGGGGAGGGGGTGGTGGAGGTGGAGGTGTTGGGGGGGGGGGGGGGG